>WBMZ01005092.1:0-288670 GCA_013400975.1 Atrichornis clamosus
AGAGCCGGCGGGCAGCGCGTCCCCCCGGGCGGCCCCTCCCAGGTAGGAGCGCGGGGGCGCGGCTGTCACCGCGCCCGGCCGGGCTGTCCCCCTTCCCTCCTGCGGGACCGGTGACCCGGGGGCCGCGGCGAGCCCGGCGGTGGCGAACCCGCTCTGCTAACGCGTCCGCGGTTGCCGGGGCGGCCGCTGTTCGGATGCCTCAGCTGAAAGGCACCGGCCTCCAAACAACCCGCCCGTGTGCCGGTCCCCCTTCCCGCCCCTCCCGGCCGCGCTCGCCTTCCCGGGAGCGGCTGCGAGCAGCCCGGCGGTGTTGCCTAGAGAGGGAGCGAAGCCGACGCCGGCGCCGGTCGACTCGTCCCTCACGGACGAGCCTTCGGCGGGGTCCTGAGCGCTCCGGGTTTTCTCCCTCCGGCCGGTGTGCGTGAGGGAGCGAGCGGGGGCTGTGGGGCTGAGGGTTCCGGGCTGCGGGCTGAGCCGCCGCACGGACGGCGGTTATCGGCCGTTGGCGGCGCGGGGCTGGGGCGGGAGGCGGCGGACGGAGGGCAGAGGGCTGAGGCGGGGGCTGAGGGCTGAGGCGGGGGCTGAGGGCTGAGGCGGCGGGTCCGGGGCGGCCGCCCGCGCTGACAGCCCGTGTGCCGCTCGGTGCAGGAGGGCGGCGAGGGCCCTGGCAGCAGCCGCTCGCGGACATGCACTGTGAGCTCGCCGCGACTCAGAAAGGCAGCGCCCGCGTCGAGGTGAGCGACAAATGCCAGGGAGCGCCTCAGAAGGATCTGCCGCGGGTGACTCGTCCCAGCGCTGGTAAAGCTCACTTGAATCCTCAGATGTCCTTTAAAGTATCTGTCAGCAACGGTGGTGACCACACGGAGCCTCAGCAGAGCCCCCCTGAAATGTCAGCACCTCTGCTAGATTTCATCCCCAAACGACCCAGCATATTCGAGAGGATCCCAATTCTGCCGAGGGCGCAGGAGCTGCGATGCGCTAGAGGCTCTAAAGATTATTTCCAGCAGCAGAAACATCAAAGCGTGAAGGGTGAGTTTAAAAATGCATGAACTGAACACTACCACTACTAAAAACCTATTCACCAAACAAATAAAAACGTAACAACCTTTTTTCCCCCCCTCCCTTCTTCTTGGTCTCCAGTGTGTTTTCTAACTTGTTTATTTAACTTTAAGCTTTAAAACATTTTTTCTTTGCACCTTGAAGGCACAGGATAAACCAGACTGTTCTCTGCCAATGTGAACCTGAATGTCTCTCAATATTATTTAAAAAATCTTGAGACCAGCATCTTCTTTGGTTGTCCTGAGTGGGTGCTGCTCGTTTGGTGGCCTCTCAGAGGTGTTGTTTTGGGGATGGTGCTGAAGACTGGGCTGGTCTGTCCTGCGCCAGAGCGTGCGTGTGGGGTGTTTGTTTGTGAGCATGCCTGGCTGACAATAAATGCTTGGTTCTTATTCAGCAGTTTCACCACGGTTGCTTGGATTTATAGTTTGTATTTCAAGGAGGTGTTACAAATGCTGGATTCAGGGCAGCGAATCCTCAGACTTGGGAATTCCTGATGCCAGAAAGGTCACATTCTGCTGGTTAACAAATGTCTGATTTTCATCTATCCGTTGTTAAAGAAGTGGCACTGAAGTTGGGTTAGGAATTGTCCACTAAAAGTCTGATAATTACACTTTTAAGCTAGAACTTGTTAACTGAGTTGAAATTTGTTAATCAAAATTCAGTTTTAAAATAATCCTTCAAAGGTATCTCTGGATAGTCTCAGAGGGAGTGGAAGCATTCGTTTATGCTACAAAGCCAGTTGCAGAGATGTGCAGTATGTGCACCTAAGGTTATTAACATTAAACCAATGTTTTCTGTAATGTTAAAAAGGTAGTTCTCTTTTTTCTTCTTACCAGTCCATTCCTATTCTCTATTTTAGAGATGTACATGCAGTTATCCTGTCAGTGTAAGATTATTCCCACTGGGATTTTTTCAGTGCATCCAGTTCTGTCCATTCTTCTGAAAACTAAAAGTAGGCTGCATGCCCTTGGACTAGTGACATTTTCTTTTGTGAGCTTGTTACCTAGGGTGATGGCACCTTTCATTGCCATGAAGTTATGTTAATGAACACCTCAATCTACGCTAGGTCTGTCGTGCAGACTGTAGGATGTGTTTGTTCATCACCAGTGAGTACAGACAGAGTGGAGCAGCAGGTTATAAATTACCTTTTTTATTTTTCTGTTTGTTAATGCTGCAATTCTTCTCTCCTGATTAAAAAAAAAAAAAAGGTTGTTAATGTTTGGCAGGAATGAAATGAAGGTCTGTTGCACAGACCCAGGTTTGGAGGGGGGAGAAGGAGGATTCACAAAGTACGAAGGGAGAGCTACAAGCTCTAGTACTGCTGTGCTGCTGCGACTGCTGCCTGTGGAAGGGACTCAGGAGGTGTTCAAGTCCTTCGTGGTCCCACGGGTGAGGTTGGTGCCACTTGACAGAGTTCATACCAGCTTAAAATCCTGCCCGTGCATTGCCCTGCCCAAACAGACCGTTGAAACAATTTTTTTTTCTCTTTGTCTTTTTCCCTTTGAGCTACTTAGCTGTCTTTTCATGCATATTCCTCTTGCTGTTGCAAAGGGCAGGGGTGTAGGGAGGGAAAGAGGAAAAGTGTAATTCCCACTCACTTGGGACTTTCATAGTACATGTAGGTAGGCATAGGAGAAGGTTGCAAATTCATCTTTCCTGACTGATCAATTTCCCATTTTCACCACTGGGGGGAAAAAAAAGTGTTTTAAGTTTTGTTGCTGTTTTTGTTTAATGTGTTTTCTGTCCAGGGTGTTACCTTGTGGTTGCTTCAGCATATGGGTGACTTGAGTCACGGGAGTAAGTAGGAGGTATCCATGGGTAGGATAGGGTTCATTTAACTGAGCAGGATGATTTGATGGATAATGTTGGATTTTTCCAAAGATGGCAACACTGAGGTTTTTGGGTGGGTTTTCATTGTTTGTTGTGGGTTCTTTTCTTTGGTTTGGTTTTACCTTCCCCTGTACCCTGAGAAGACATTTTCAGGGGGAGCTAGGGAAAGTAAAATTTTGGGCTAGAGTCTGATCTAAGATGTCCGGGCTGTGCTGCTCCCTCTGACCTGGACAGTGTGAGCAAGTGCTTTAATGTCCACTTGGGCATTTTGGAGTTCTCCCTCTGAGCACTGTGAGCTGCCAGCCCCTGCTCAGCACCCTGTGCTTCTGAGTCTGTTCCACAGGAATAACAGAAATGACTCCATCGCTCACTGTGATCTAACTCAAAAATCAGACTGTATCCAAAGTGGGCTGTGCTGCAGGCAGGAGAGCTGCTGCTCTTTCAAGGAGCGGTGTAAACCATCTTCCAATAACCCTGGTTCTTTCAGGAAGATAAAGGACTGGGATAGCTGCATGTGGATGTGATATAACAAGGTAAAGCTAGGAAATGGGAATGGGGGAAATACTCAGATTTACCCAGTGAAAGGTTTTGGGAAGGAAACTGATGACAGCTTGATTTCAGGCCGTCATGCCATGTATCTCCTGTTCTCCAGCCCCAGAGTACCATATACCCAGTAATTCCCTCTGCAGTCTGGCTTAGATTACAGAATGTGCCTCCTGGTTTTGGTTTATCCACAGTTGAAAGCTTCAAGTAGGGAGGGTAAAAGACACCCTTTAACAAGAGCAAACCCGATTTTTATAGTTGCCTGTAAGGTTTTTTTTCCTAAATAAGCCTTACTTTTAATTCTTTTTTTTCAAAAAAGAATGAATCAAAATGATACACTGCCCTACTAATAAAAAGGGCAGCTTTGAAGTAATCACAATGGGGAAGAAGTATCCTGCTGTTGTAATGTCTCTGTGGTGTTACTCTACTGCTTCACAGCATTTAAGTTATGATCCTGCAAAATGCTTCCGTGCCTGAGCAAGTCTTTCTGACTTTATGAACAGCTAAACAAAAACTGGAGGGGTGGTGGTGAGGATTATTTCTGGGAATCGGATCATTTGGGTCTAAAGTTTGCAGGATGGAGCTGTTGGTTGTTTGCTGAAAATATCAGTGTTTTGGAATTGTGCTTCATGTTTTGTTCTGTTTGGGAGCTGTTTAAAATAAATGCCCAGTTTTCACCCAGCCTACCCCTGCTGGTGTGACTGGCTGTGATAAGCCAGTCATTGATTTCCCTGTGTGCCACAAGGCAGAGTATTTGCACACAGACACTGCTTTTTAGAGGCATTTGGCATAGAATGACTGTACCATAAGGTATGAAGTCCATTTTGCAGTGTTTTTCTGGGATTCTGTGGGTTTGATTCTGTTTTGTTGAATTTCATGCTACGGTATTACAATTTTGAAAGTAACACAAGGCAAAATAGTTTTTGTCTACAGGGAAGAAACTTTTAGGAAGGCTTTAGTGGTGACAAAAAAGTAATCCATAAAGATGCCAGATATCTCAGTTTTTAAATGACATTGATTGTAGTTGTTACCAGGAAACACTTTTCCTTTTCATTCTTTTCCAGTTTTGTTCAGTGTACCTAATTCATGACTCAGTAGAAATGACGAGATTTATCCTGTTAGCTGTGCCACTGGGAAATCATCCAAATGGCCCGGACCTTTGCAGTAACCACTTCAGATATTAACTTACAGTGGGCAAAACAATAAGCTGTTCGAGTTGCAGTAGTTGGATGTTTCCTTGTTGAGAGAATGTTCTATTCAGACTAGGAGAAAACAGGTTAGATTTGTTTGTTTGTTTGCTGTTAACTGTAGCTGCTTTCAGCAAACATAAAACCAGTATATTGAAATGTATTAACTTCCTTGTGCTGTTGAGAAGGAGGGTTAAATCTTGCCATTTAATCCCCCTCTGACTATTTCCTTGGTTATCAGGACTGTCCTTGTGAAAGTAACAGCTTCTACTGTTGGGATTTTAAGCAAAAACATATGCTTTGGTTATATGGCTTACTAGGTGTATTGACTGGTCTTGGGCCTGATCCTGTCGTTTTATCTGTGTTCACCTGAATTATCCCACTGGAGCAAGTGCGACTGTCTAGAGCTGATAAATATGATATGAGCTGATAAGGAGACAGGGAATGGGTTCACTAGTATGGTGATCTCTAAACTCTCAATTTTACATAGAGCTCTAGTAATAATTTTTTCTAAGTTTCACGCTAGTTCCCTTGCTTGCTGCATTTGAACTCTCCACCACAAAAAGGAATGTAAAGGTCTATTTGAACAGAATGTGCATTTAGAGAACTATATTTTCATTTCATGGTCTTTTTTTTTTTCTTAACTTTATTTTGTAGGAGGAGAAGGGAGAAGACACTGCAAATTGGAGAATGTGTTCATAAATTCATTTGGAATCAATTGTGACTGTCCTCTCCTCCCTTAAACTGGCTATAATGCTTACTTGTCTTGAATAGGAGAATAACTTTCAGTTACTTACTGCTGAAGGAAGTTCTTCTGATTTGTGTTGCAAAATCAGAGTCACTGAAGATGAGCCTTTCATGGATTTAATTTAAAAGAAGTTTAATTGTGTCTAATAGTTAAATCTCTAGTAATTTAGGAATTTGTAGTGGAGAATATTTAGCAAATGCAGACCAGGGGATCTAATGATCAACTTCTCATATAAAGGCATTCAGTACTTGTAAAGTAAAAGCAAAAAAAACCTGTTTCAGCTTCATGAAAAAACTACAGCAGATGGAAAAGCTGAAGAGAATAAATGTTGTATCTATCTTAATATTGTGTAGAATTATATGGAATAACAGCTAATGCCAGATTACAGGAAATAAATCTAATTATTAGAAGAGATTTTTTGATTTCAGTTTTGCTTGAAGGAACAGAAGTGAAAAATAAATCACTTGTTCTGTCTTTAAAATGTTACATTAATGGAGATTATTATATATTGGGCTAAGTGGAATGAGAAGAAAAATATCCTTTCTTCTTTTACAGTAAGAAAAAAATTAAAATCTACATCTTGCAAGTGCTTAAGTATGTATGTTACTGTTTTCCTGTGAGCAGTCTCATCAGCTACAAATTTTTGGACATAGAACATTCTAAATTATCATTTATATATAACTGAATACATTGTTTGTATCCTGTATGCACATAAACTGTTAAGTGTATGCTGATGATTTTTAGCGTATTTGGGATTATATTCTGGGAGTGTTTCAAGACTCTGTTTAGTGAAACTGCTAAATGTAAAATGAGTGTCTTCTCGGAGACTGTACTACTTCGTTGCAATAAAGTGGTTTGGGTTTTTTGTTGAATAAGAGGGACAAAATTTTGCTCTAAATTATGACTATCCGTGGGAGTCTTGTCACTAACTTTATCTGGGTCAGTATTTCAGTCCTGATGTTACAGAAGTTCTTTATCCTGTGTACAGGGAAAAGCTTGTAGAACAAATAACAAGTTTCTATTAAATCCATCTGTAAGCTAAGAAGAGGAATAACGTATGAACTATGAAGAGAAATCTGTAGTACTGTAAATATAATTCCCATGTTCAGTACCATGATTACCATTATTCTAGAAATTCTGCTGTTTAGTGATTTTAAAACTGTTGAGGATGTTGGTGGCAGGGTAATTGGAGAGGGAAAATAGATGTAAACCACTCCATTTTGCACTCCAGATTTCTATCATTGTATGTCAACAAGCTTGAACCAGGCGTGCAATGTAGTAATCATTTCACAGTGCATGAAACGGCTTTTAATAGACTGGGGTTTGTTTGCTCTTTTTTTTCCCCTCAGCCACCAAACGTTGTTTCCCAGCACACTGATGTAACTCTGAGGGTTCCAAAGCAAGGGCAGCGCTCACTAACTGTGTGGTACAGCGTAATCTTGCCCTACAAATGTGCAAACAATAGCAAAAGTATGTGTTTGGGAATATGGCACAGCTGTTATCTTCTCCCGGGAGCAGGGAGCGTTACAGTGACATAGAACGACCAGTTAAAACCACTCAGGCCGTTTTATTGCCTTTAAATGGGGCGTGCAAAGAAAAGCAAGGGCCAGTTCCTCTGTTCAGATAAGCATCAGTGCAGACTACTGCAGTACTACCTTTTTCTGCACAGGCTTTGAAGAATAGAGGCAAAGAGTTCCCCTTTCTCCTTGCCCTCCTATTACACTTCTGGCACCCTGTATGTGAAATCTCAGTTGGAACCTGAACTTTCTGTTCTCAGAATCTGTGCTTCGCTAGTTACCTGGAACAAGGACTTCTTTTTTTTTTTTTATGATGGTCATTAGCTTGACTATATGAAATGATTGTTCATGATTATTTGTAGACCGAGGACTACTTGTAAATCAGATGAGACATTGCCAGAGCTGCAGTAGGAAATAGATCCAAATTCTGTATTTAGGTTATTTGAAGGTTTTGAGCATTACAAGGTTGATCTCAGTCAACTCAAAGTGCTTGAGCTCTTTTTCTTTTTTTTTTAAAGCAACAGTTTTGGTTTAACTAACAATTATGTCTGACTTTCCTGTCATTATGTTTGAATATATATGTGATTATTTTACAGAATGGATTAGTAAGGAGCACTGTGATTGAATCTACAGCATCAAATTTATTCTAAGGGTTAAATGAACTCAAAACATCTTAAACTGCATTTAATTCTGACGTTTATGTGTGTGATAAGAGGGCTTTGTGAGAGCTATAGAGTTGTTAGTTGTTTTACAATGACGAGAAAGCAAACAGATTCTTGCATGTTGTTTGCATATTAGCCAGATGGAAAAATGACACTAAGGCGACATCATCAAATACAGTAAAACTAACTTTTTAATACAGATATCCATTGTTGTTTTAAGTGCTTAGGGGGTTGGTGGTTTGGTTTATTTTGGAACTTGCTGAATTATATGAAGTGTGTCTCCAGGGGCCTGGTATTTTAATACCTTGTAGAAGGTTGTATAACAGTAGATGATGTATTTCGCCTGCCTTCCAGTGCTGTAAATAAATTACACGTGCTGGCTTGGGAGAACGTATCTGAGGTGTAAATCAAAGGCTAATATAAGAGGAAAAATACCAATTAGTGATGTCTTGTAACAGGTTAGAGTTTCTTTATTCATTTATCTATAATCAAGAGATATAAGAGCAGTAATATGTATAAAAATGTTAACATGAGGCACTTCCCAAGAGGAGGTAGATGGTCTAGGATTATTTAAAATAAGTGCTGTGATTCACTGCTTTTTCACAATTTGCTATGGTTAAGTCACTTAAATACTGAAGTCAACAATCCCCTAGGCAAAGAAAGATAATATAATTTTAAGCATATTGTTAAAATTGAAATCTGATAGCTTCCACTCTATAATCCTATCTAAGTCTGGTTGTATTAAAAGGAAAATAGATACATGTGTCAGTTCTGGAGCATAATCTTTCTTTTGAGTTTAAAGAATGATAAATGTGCTTCAAACAAGCAACACAGCAGTTTATTAATATGAATGTTTTGCTAAATACTGCATGCTTAACACAATCCCCATTCCTTTATAATAAGTTTAAATATTAATTCTTTGGAATGCTAGATGCCTAAAGCTAGATAGAAGTGCTGTGCAGTTTCAGATATTTAGGAGTGGGCTTGTGAAACAGGATATTTAACTGGGAGAGATGAGTAGCACATTTCAGAGTTATTAGGGCAGAACAACAATGTAAGAGGATGACTTTAAAAAAGTTACAAAATTGTTTTCCGTGCATGAGGCTTAAATACCGTAGAGTTATTTATTTGAAACATGAGACTAGATTTCCTATCTATGTAGGTTCTAGATTGCATATTTTATTATTATTTTGTTTAACTTCTTTTTAGCTGCCTGCCCCTCTCTAAAGCAGCTGGCTTTGATTTACCCTGAATCCTTCACCGAGAGGGAGTGGTCAGTCACGATGACTGTGAGTTGTGCTCTTTGATGGAACATCTCTGTAGTGGCACTTGCTGAAGAGAGAAGACTAAGTAGGACAGGAAGATGCAAGGAAAGCAGCATTTTGTATTCAGAAGGACTCACTTCACTCTAAATCAGCACTTACTGTTCCTCATGTAAGTCCTACCTACCTCCCAACCCCCATCTGTGCTGGACAGGGAAGAGAAAGTTAAAGTGAGAACAGATAAAAGGAAATTTCTGTTTTATTACCCAGTATTTTCTGGGAAAATCCCAGAAAGGGTTTAACATGAGATTTCAAAACTCTTGCTTTGCCCTGCTGTTCCTGCTGAAATTGCAGGGAGTTGACTTCAGGAGGAGGCCAGTACTGAATGTTTTTGAAAATTCTGTCCATGCTCCTTTGAGACACAGGAGAGAAGATCCAAGTGTTAAATTCTCTCCTAGAGAGAAAAGTGTGCAAGCACTTGTAGCCCAGTAGCTCAGATACCAAGGTGAGTTAGCACAGCACATTCACCTTCAGTTTTTCTTCTGTTTGAGACCATGCATGGATCTAAAGCTGATGTGATCAGTCACTGTGTGTGAAACAGGCAAAAGTGGTGAAGAATTGTGCCAGCAGCCAACATGACCGAGCATATAAATGTTTTGGATGAAAAGAACAAGGGTGCTTGAACTCTCATTTAGACTGTACCACTTGTATTGTTTTGGGGCAAATCTGTGTACTGGTCGTGATATTTCTACTGTGAGAGCCTAGCAGAGTATGGTTTAGAGAAAGACAAGCTGGTTCTGGAACCAGAAACAGGGCAGTTGTTTGGGCAAACTGTCAGGGCCAGCTTAATTCTTTGTGCTGAGAGACAGAATTTGTTGGTTCAGGTGCAGCATTCGGATGATGTGGCCGTGCTCCGTTTGAGATGTGATCTGGAGGTGGTGCAGGCCGTGTGGCACGGCAGCTTGTGACTGTATCAGCTTGAGTGTGGCTGCACCCGAGTGGGTGGAGCACTACACAGCGAGTGCGTGGACTGGGTTTCTCTCTTGGACGTGGTGCCTGCTCTTGGTGGATCTCTCTGAGTGTGAGTGGTGGAAAGTGCAAAATACATTCTTGTTATCTTTAGGAGAGTAAGGTTTTTAATGGAACATATTAGTTGGGCTTTTTGCTGCTTTGGCATCTGGATTACACTGCCAGTTGCAGAATTGTTGCAGAGGAACAAATTCTCCCATTTATTTTAACACTTGATATGCTGAGATGAGGGAAAGGCGGCTACATTAAGGGAGCTGCATTGGAAATAGCCAAGAATAAGTACCTGTTGGGAGGACAATCTCCCCCCCCCCATTTTTCTGGGTTGCACTTGCCTCCCAGCAGATGGCAAAGTTTCTTAGGGTGTGTTGTTCTTGAGGCAGAAATCACCCGATGGACTGTGTGTCCCTGGGACTTGAGGTGCAGGCAGCTACTGCAAGGTTCCCCAGATTTCATCACTCTGACAGAACAGATTTTGCATGCAGCTGAGACTGTCTCTAGGACTTGAACAAGAAAAAGCAACACTAAATTCCTCCTTTCTGGATATCTGATTGTTGTAATGTTCAGTTCCCTTGAAGTCATCACAGCTGGTTTATGTTCAACTGGAACTGAACTGGCCTGATCTCATTGTCCCTAACTCTGGTGCAAATCTGAAATGATGCCATTTTAAATCCAAGAGTGGATAAAAAGGAGGCAGACTTGAGCTCTGGAGGGCTAATGCATAAAAATTTGTCCTCTAAGTAAGGACTCAGTTCACTTGGCAAAAGAAAAAGACATCTCACGTTTTTAATCTGAACAGTTTGCTTCTTATTTTTCTTCTTGCCAACTCACCACAAATTGGCTTTTATTCTTTTTCTTTGAATTCTTGAGCTCTTGAAGATTTGCTGACTTGTCATTTTTTTGTGGGGATAAGCTACAGACAATGTGTGGATGGTTCTCCTTTAAGAACAAAGATCCCCATGCATTTCAGCATCACTCTGATTTGAAGGGATATGCAGGAAATTTAAGGGAATATTTACCCCTAGAGCCCACTTGCTCTTTCCCTGCCCTGGAGTCTCAGTGACTTTTTCTTTCTACTCTCTTGGCCTCCTTACTGTGCCACTGTGCTGTTAGTTTATTTTAAAATATATTTATATAAAGGGTTGTAACTTACTTGAATTGTGGGCTAAATATGTGGAAGCATGGCAACTGGTGTAAATAGCTTTTGGTCTGCTGAATGTGTAAATACTCAAAATCTGTCAGGGTGATTTGGCTGGCTTTTACTGGAATAATTATTCATAGGAGATCTCCCTTCTCTTACTGCATCCTGTCAGAAGCTGTTAGGCAGAGATTGCTGGCATGAATAGTCAAACTGCTTTGTCAAAATGCACTTTTATACCTATTGCTTTTACATTTACCAGTTCCACAAATACTTTTGCAAGTGCGTATGTTCTGCGAGATTAGTCATAAAAAAGCTAATATAAAGGGACTAAAATCTAGAAAGTGAGAGCAAATCACTGGGACGACTAATCACCAATACTGTTTTGAGCCTGAATATATGATAGCATTGGCTACAAGTGCAGCTTTTTTGGCAAGTTGAGTGAAAACATCAGTGTTTTGCAGAGACTTGTTGCTTCAGTGGTACCCAGGCTGAGTTTCTCAAAATGAGACTAACCTGCTTGGGGAACTTTCTTGGCTAAGGGCTAGTGTTAATGCCAACAATAGACTTTTTATTAGCTGCTGGAGAAGTTGCTGGAAGACTTGAAAATTACGAACAGTAAACATCAGAGGTGATGAAGAAGTTTAATGCATGGGGTAGATGTTTCAGCAGCAAGCAGTCACTCTGAAGAGACAGGGAGGTAGTTTTGGAGCCTAGGTAATAAGAGACTTGAGAGAAAATTTGGTGAAAAATAGACTCATAACCAGCTAGCATTTAGATAAAAATGAATTACGACAGTAACTACCACTAGAGAAAACAATCTGGGAGATTGGATACAGGTTCCAGTGTGAAGGCTGCTGACTGCAGCATTTGCTAGTTTGATGAGCAGCCCTGATTCAGAACATGTTCTACATGGGAAGGATCTCCTCAACATGGAATTGACTGATTTGTAGATCAGAGTTAAAATTCATGTGCATGGTGCCCACACACCTGTCAGAACCACTGGTCTTGTTCTGCTGGTACAGAAGGAAATCTACTGTTGCATCATTTCTGAAGCTGAGTGTGGCTGTGGGTTTTCCATGTTAGTAACTAAATACTTTGTGAAATCCACCTGATCTTCAGCATCTTCTGTCTCTTCTAAATTGGTTTATTCTTCCACAGGGACTCTGTGAGTTGACACCAGGAAAGATACTATCTAGGCCTATACTAAACTTTTGACATATGGGGCCGAAGGAGGCCATAAGTTGTTTATTACTGGAGTTTTTAAGACTGGCTGGATGGAAATCCTACTGTGGAATGTAATTCTTTGGGCCCGGCTGTCTTTCCTGTGACATTTTTAATCTGACACTCAACTGCTTAGGCACTAGAGAGTTAGAAGAGGTCTCTCAATCTGTAATAGTCCAGGCTTCTGTCCTCTTTGGCTTGCTGAACATAGTTCAGATCCCTCCTTGTCTAACATTGGTGTTTCTGGCCACTCATTTGTTTATCTAGAAAACACTGAGAAGGCATACAATAAAAACCAGAGTGAGTGCAGGGCTTGAAGAGCACCAGTTGGGAGAGCCAGTGGTGGGACAACTGGGCATGGAAAATGATTGATTTTTTGTGCAAAGCAGTTGTGAAATGTTCTGTGGCATTCTGGGGACATGGCATTGCTAACAAATGATTGCCTGTTGGGGATAGAAAATGCCAGCCATTGTTCAGAAGAAGGAAATAGCCTTATTGATACTGAATTCGGCTCACATTGAATTATTATTCATTTGCAGTGCATCCTATTTTCCAAATATGAAAATTAGCTGACCGTGCAGAAGGCCTGCAGGACTGTCAGACTTTAGTTGTTGGTCATATCTACATCTTACAGTCCAGGTGGAGTGCAGGCTGTTCATATCTGGGGATGTATTGTGGCAGAAATTGGCTTTAACAGAGCAGCTGAAAGAAGCTGTTCTGCTTTCTAAGGCTTCATCAAACTAGTTCTTGTTTTATAACAAGCCTGAGAGTGAGGCTGGCAGAGGTAAATGTGTTGGTAGATAAGACTTAACTTCTGGGATTCATTTTGAATTGTCGCATTCAATGTTGAGGGCAGAAAAATAGTGGTATGGAAAACAATATTGCCTTCTGAAAGGAGGAAGAGCTGAGTTATCTGTAGAAGTTGAGATGCACACCAAATAGAAATATTTTGTACAGTGACAGTGTATACAGTTTGTATACAACTTTGAAAGTCTGAGTTTTGTTCCCAGTGTTATCTAATAGTTTCTACTGAAATCCTCACAGAATATCAGAAGCCACTACCAGTAAAGTTTGTTTCTTCAGATTAAGGGAATATTTTTATTCAATAAAAATCAGGAAGTGACTGGCATTTGGCATGGCTTTCTTAAGCAGTGATCAGGAACTCAACAGCAGGTATTTTCATGTGTCGTACATGTGAGGCAGTACCTCGGCAAGGATGTCCTGGCTGTGTGTCCTGGAAAGCAGTGACATGAGAAGGATTGGGATGTCATATTCAATTGGTATGAGAAAATAAATTTCTAATAGGGTACAAAGTGATATGATACATTATTAAAAAGTACAGGGAAGTGGTGTTATCCTTCTGTTAATTATCACTCTAGTTGCAGGAAGATAGATTCATGCTCAGGCTTTCTTAAATGGCTTTGAAAAATCAAAGGATTTGGAGAAGAACTGGAAGATGCTGACCCATATGTGGTACTGATGGACCAATGGAAGATTACAGGGAATCTGATCTGTTCCAGAGATCCACTGGAGGAGTGAGTGAGTGATACCTGAGGGTTCTTTTGAGTGCAGATAAGTGCAGAATGGTGTCTCATGGCTGGAAATCGAGAAAGATCAAACAAGGAGGAAGACTAATGTTTTTGCCTGCAAGAATAATTAACCCTGGCACAGCTTAGCAAAGGATGTGATAAACCTTCTGGTATTCAGAGTGACTGAGCCAGGTTTGAATGTTCCTGTGGAAGAAATGATTAATTTCAACCACACACTATTGCATTCAGTGGCAGAAACACTAGATGAACAAGCTGGACCATCCCAAGGGCTTCTACTCGCAATCTGTAAAAAACTGGATTCCAGGCCATCTCCTACTGCTAGACCTGGTGCTGCTGTTCCTACATGTGCCCTCTGCATTGCAGTCTGTGGGCCTGGCACCCAACTGGGGCCAGATTTATGCCCTCATTCTGAGTTTCATGACAAAGAGTAGGGAGCAGGCTGGGAAGGAGCATTGCCACACCACAGTCACACTGTTTTGACAGTAGTTATGGTAGGGGAATCACTAGCAACTAATGTTTCCTCCAAACCTGCCCTTTCTTCCCTCTTGTTATGTCTGTCTCTTCAGCAAACAGTACCACTCCTTCTTGACTAGACAAGTCTGTTCAGAGATGTGTGATGGAACCTGCTGTCTCCCAGGGCCTGGGCTGAGACCAAGTAAAACCAAGTGCTGGGTTTAAAACCTGGACATGTGGGGAGAGGGTAACGGTCATGATAGTCTCTTAACAGACACTGATGATTTTCAGCATTAATGTCTTCCCTTTCTTTGTTTTCTGGAATGAAAACAAAGGCTCAGCCTCCTTCCTAGCCCAGCAATAGTGACATACTAACACAGTTATTACAGCAAACATTTTGGCCCTCTCTGGTCATGATGTTTTCTTTCTGTGGGGAGACTGAAATACTAACTCACAAATAATGTCTTTAGAAGTCATATTAGTCACACATTTTTAAGACATTCCAAAATCATACCAACCTCCTTCTGAGCTTGTCTGTTGCTACCAATGATTCAAAGTTTTGAAAACTCTCCTTTAGTTTTGATTTACATTTTGGTCTTGGGCACTTGTTATTTCTGGCAAATGCCAGCTCAGTTTCATTAAAGAAAAATCTGTTTTACAGCCACGCGGCTCAGATCTGCTGCGCTTCTAATAATTGATGGCTGGTTTCCTTATTTCCTGCATTGTAGAAAAATAAGGACCTTGTTAGATCCAAACAAGCCTGCATAAAGTCACAGTGTGAAACATCAGGTTGGGGGTGAGCAGAGCAGCTGTGGGCAGGTTTTACAACTTCGGGCTACAGTTGATCAAGGCAGCCAAGGGAAACTGAGAGATACCCATGTGACTGAAATTCGGTTGAGTTCTTTGGCTCCCTGGCCTGAGATTTATATTTGTGACACCTTCCCCTCTGTCAGTCCCTGGGCCAGACACAAGTCTGTCTGTGTGTGTACCTAGGGCTCTGCACACCCTGTGGAATGGCCGCTGTGCCTGTTCCTTGCCGTGCCGCCGCGGGATGTGTCTGTTCCCAGTGTTGGCTGCCTTGCTCCAACAGCCCACAACACTGCCCGTGTGTGCCCTGGGAAAAAGCAGCTGCTATGTGGTGGAGATGAAAAATCAAGACCAAACACGTTTTGAATTTCTGCAAGTGGGCAAATTAATTTCAATCTGAACTGTCATCACAAGGGCCCTTTTTTCCTTCCCCTTTCCTTTGGGTGGTATCTTTGATTTATATTACTTGCCTTGAATGAGGCAAATGATTGCCCTTTGATATCAGCTAAGTTCAGTTTCTTCATAGATGTTCAGTTACAGAACCCTGTCCGTTTCTTGGTTAATGTGGACAGGCTTTTTGGATTTGCTTGTTTTTTTGTTTTGTGTTGTTTTAAGAGCCAGTGCAATTCAATGATGCATATGTTAATTGAAAACAATCTGTCAGTTTTAAGGAGCAGCTAATGTCTCTCAGGTATTCTTCTACAATGCAGTAGCTGTCACATGCCCCCTATCATCTTGCCACTCTGTAAGCAATAAGTAGAGGCAGGATCCTGCATTAGAGATTCATGGAGTTAAATGGCTCCTAGGAAGCCAAGCAGTGACACCTGAACAATGTTATAAAACATGGTGTTGTTTGGGGTTTTTTTTTCGTGCACTTATCACGTCCAGCCTGTTTCCTTTGAGAACTGGATGGTTACTTTCAGGCAAGATAAATGTGTGATGACTCTCCTAGACATTCCTTTGAAGGACTTGCCCCTCAAAGGAGGTGAAGAAGAATTTGTAGGAATAGTAGAACTGCTGGGAAATCAAGCCTTAAAGTTTGCTTTTCTAAAGGTCTGATGCAGAGAGATATTCGGGCACCTCGCTCCCGTTGATGTCCGTAGAAATTCAGTGCATAAACAGTTCTCTGGATCTGGTACTTAGTCTTCTGGTGTTGAATATGACACAGTTTTTGCTTTCTGTGGGTCTCCTTTTAAGGCATCTTCTGTGAGTGGTGCAGTAGTTTTAATTTTGAATTCTTTTCGTCGTGAGTTCTAGCACGAGATGCAGACAGCTGCCTAGAAGGCTGTGCCATGTGATAATCTATTGTTCCACCAAGGAGCTGAGGCCTAGTAGACCAGCAGTGGGGTGGGAGAGTGACTCAGAGAAAATACACTGCACTTTTATTAATTGTTACTGAGGGAGGATGGGGTAACCTTAAGGCACTGAGACTTTGTTGAGTGGGGAACTAGAGTGACATACTCATTTGTTTGAATGAAAATCCAAGGAAAAGTGGATCTTACCATGCTGGTTTAGTAGCAGAGCTTCTTTGGCTCCTTGCCAGGTGATACCATTGGAGTCTGTTTGAGATGTGCAAGATAAAAGATCTCGGGGAATTAGAAGTATTACGACCTTCCTATCAAACTGTTCTAATGTATAGACTCTCCTGACCCAGAAAACTACCTTTCTTTTAAAAATCCTGTTATTGAAGGAAAAGGAAACACAAGAGCTGGGAAGTGGGACTTGATGTTTATAAGGGCCCTGAGAGCAGCTGTAATTAGAGTAGGTTATTGGAAGAGGCTTGTTCCTCTGCCAGCAAAGGGCCTTGGTGTTCAGCCAGGTTAGATGTAGCCTGAGAGCAAGCACTTGGGAACTGTGTACCATACACTGGTTCTGTGTCTGGCACTGAGAACACGAAGTGTCCTCTCACTTAACATATAAAATAAAATACTTTGTGTACTCCCAGAGTGCCCTGTGAGACGCTCCGGAGGGCTGAGTTACTGCCCAGCCATTTGGGCTGGTTCTCTAAACCCTGACTTGTCCAGGGCTGCACCAGGGTGCTGTGATGATGATCACTCTTGTGTGTGCTGTCATAGACTTGTGGTACTGTTGATATTTTCAATATGGGCCCATAGGTGTGGTAGTATGGCCAGCTGAGTGATGTGAGAGCAAGGAAGTTTCAGCAATCCCCACAGTCAGCCTCCTCCCTGCATTCACAGATTCACAACTACTTTGGACGTGAGTGTAGGCCATCTGCACAAAGAGGTAAAGGGAACTTGCAGGAAGTAAGTGTGAGTGTGATGAAAGTAGTCATTAAGGAAGAAATCCCAGATATTTATTTTCTTTTTAAAGCTTCAAAATTGAACTCCTGAGTTGTGAACTTCTTGTTTCTCAGATTTTACAATACATGAGAGGAAAACATTGGACTTCTTATCCCAAGGCCTCTAGAGCTGTCGTCAATTCAATTTCCCTGGTTTTAGACAGGACTCAGAATTGTCCACCACTTTTCAGATCCTACAGAAGTCAGTGGGACCTTTCTGGCAGAGCTAAATTTGAGTGAGTCACGTTGGAAGTCAGCTAGGACGCAATGGGCAGCTGCACAGAAAGGTACTGGGGCATGGACAGGGACCCCAATAAAATCTCCGACCCTTGTTTGTGCTGCTGTAGAGCTGAAGGCCGGACAGGAGAGTGTCCAGTCCAAAGCCCACTGGTTGCTTGGAGCAAGAGACTGGGAAGGACCACATGGATGATCAAATCCAGTTTGTCACTATTGCAGGCAGTCAGCACTCAGAGCAGGGAGCATCTGTCCCACACCACCCACAAAGCACTCCTCAAAGCCTATAACAAACTGAGATCATTAATGGAAAACACCAAAAGCCACAAACTTCTGTGTGCCGTAAAGAGCAGGAGAGACTGAAAGCACTGACCGTGGCCTGCAACCCTGGAAAGGCTGGGAGTTTCCTTAAATAAAAATTCCCAGATGACCCAAGCATCAAGTTTGATCACTGGTGTAAGTGCTGAGTACCTCATGTTATTTGTGTTCTTGGACAGTCAGAGAGCTGGTGACAAACTGGTGCCCACCAACGCTGGAGTGGAAGGGCTGGGGAGAGCTCCCAGGGATCCTTTGGACTTGCTGGTGCTTACAGCAACCACATTTCCATGCAGTGCACAGGAGAAGGTGCTGCTTTTTTCTTTCACCCCCCCCTTTTTTTTCCTTTCTTCCCCTCTCTCTATTAATAACTGAAGCCAATGGCTCCTCTGAGTTATGAGGGGGTTTTATTGCACAGTTGCATGGTGGAGGGACCTGGTTTTCATTGTGCAGTGCGGGATATCAGTTTTAACCCAGAGGCAGTGATGTTATTTAACAGGTGCCTTAAAGGCATAGTGCTTATTTAATCACCGTCTCCATATCAACATTATGTAAATTGAAATTGCTTAGGTACGCAATTAATTGTGAATGCTTTAGACATTTTTAAAGGCATAAGACAATACCTGAAGTTCCATTTTAAGAATACCCAGGTCAAAGGACACACATGTTTTTATTTTCTTATTTGAGGTATAATGTGTTCAAGGCAGATTTATGGCACAACCTTTGTTTATTGACTTGTACTTTTCCACATGAAACTAATGGAACATGACAGATGATATTTATGAGGCATGTGTTCTTGATTAAATCATGTTAGACATTAAAACCTGATAAAAGAACGTATTTTAAAGGGTGGATTAATAGAAAAGGAGGCAGCATTGATTGGGGAGTTTACACGGAACAAGACACGTTGGTCTTAGACAGAGTATTTATAGGTGAGATATGTGGTTATAAAACTTTAGAAGCTGAACAGAAAAAGATTAATAAGCTTTTGCTCTTTGGAAAGTTTGAGGTTTTTGGTTTTCTCCCTTTGTAAGCCACCTTGTATTTTTGGTTTTCCAAGTGAATTTATTCAGTTCTGCTTAAGAACTTGTGACCCTTTATGGCCTACTGCTTGTAATGTTGGCCCTACGTGCATTCTGTATTCTTCAGGATTCCCAGTCAGCAGATCTGTGCAAGCAACCTGTGTCACTGCTAAAAACTACTCTGTAAACATGCTCTAAATTCTGCTCAGATGGGTACAAATTCGGTAAATCAGCAAGAGTCAGATGGAGCTGCTTGTCCTCACCTTGATACCTGGGGCTTTGCACAGAGTTCTGAGTAATAGGTTAGTAGGGAGTCACCCTGTGTAGAATTTTGCATGTCAGCATAAGAGTATCCTCTTAAGTATTTCCTGTGAAGAGCAATTAGAGGATTTTGGTAAGTATAAGAAGTGGGAACAGACTGAATTTGTTTTCTTGTCTTAACTGAGTATTGAGACTAAAGGGAAAGCAGATTCCTGCATTCTGCTTTCAATTACACAGGTGCAAATGTGGAATATTTCCTGATTTCAGCTACACAGATGTATCTGGGGACGTATTCCAGCTTGGTGCAACATTTTCACTCTCTGAATTTGTGGTAACCTGGATCCTCAAAGTTGCATTTCGTCTGGAACAGATAAACTGCTGCATGAGAAGATAGCCTTGGGTTCTTAAACCTCCTATCAGCTTAGACTTGTAGAAGTAATGTTCACTGCAAATCTAAGAAAATTTTAAGTTTTATAAGCTTTTACTACAACAAAGTAATTTAATGCTGCGATGCTGTATTTACCTCCTTCCTGTAACCTCTTCATCATAACTGAAAGATTTGTGCCAAATTAATAGCTCTTTACTTCTCAACTGAAAACATTATCTTTGCTGGATGAGATATGGTAAAATGTGTTAAAATGATAAGTTTAAAGTGTTCAAATGAATAAACTGCTTCAATATCTTCCACAGGGAAGGAATGCAAATTATAGGCACATTTATGGTTTGCTTTTGTTTGGGCTTCTCAGGGTAGAAACTAAAAATGCTTGCAAAATAAGAAAACTATATAAGAAATACAGTTTTCTGTGAATGGAGATGCTTTTATGAAATGTTCTGTGACTTGATTTAATTGAGTTAAAGCATGACCTTGCACCTAATATCATCAGAGTGAGTTGTGTTTGAAAAGCTGTTAGCTAAAGTACACTTCTGCTTTCCACAAATCCAGTGGAAATTTTTTTTTTTAAATCCTTTTTTGTTTTCCCCAACTTGCTCACTAAAATTCCTACCTACCTGAGATTTTGGAATAAACATTCTCTCCCATTAGGAAGCAAAAATCTTCATAATGCAGATATTTTTCTATAGAGATTTCAGCCCTCTTTCCCCATCTGTATGGTGTAAGCCAAAACAACAGATGTTAGAGAATAAAAAGAAGATAATAGAAAATAGCCCTGGAAGTAATATAATGTTGTTACATTAGTATTTTCCCTCCTAAAGGTTTTAGCAGAATTTAAAAGGCTTCAAAGATGGATTGAATAATAGATCAGAGACTTTAAAAAAAGAAGTGTATTGAGACTGAAAAGAAGGGGAATGATTTTGTTGAGAATTGATATAGCTCAAAGATGCACAGTGTTTGTGCAAATAAAAGAAAAAGAAAAGGGGAAGAAAACACATGATACTGAAGAAAATGCAGCTTAGTCTCTCAGTCCTACAAAAAATGGAAAATGTATCACTTCTAGAAAGATGGAATCTTCAAGTGGGAAAATGGATATGGAATGTGAAGGGCAGGTAGAAGAGTATTTATCGTGTTTTGTCTTGTGCTGGTAATGGTACCCTGAGCTTTGTGAGGGCATCACAACTTTGCCCTCATAGTTGGGTTCAGGTTCTCCTGGAAAAATAGCACTTTCAGTCACCAGTGAAAGTGGCTAGTGATGATGGCCATCACTCGAGAGATGACAGACAGATGTTAGGAAGAAGTTATCTCCTGTGAGGGTGGTGAGGCTCTGGCAGAGGATGCCCCGAGAAGCTGGTGCTGCCCAACGCCTGGAAGTGTTCAAGGCCAGGTTGGGCAGGGCTTGGAGCAACCTGGTCTAGTGGAAGGTGTCCCTGCCCATTGCGTTTCTGCATCTCCTTGCTGTGGAGGATGCAGACTGGGGTGGTGCTGGGGCATTGCTGAAGGAGGCTAAACAGGCTGGGCAGGAGGCCTTTAGGAGATGCCCATAATGGCCAAATCATACATCTGGATCTCCCTGCCCATGCTTGGAAACCAGGATGACCTATTTGCTGTGGTATTGCCCTGTAAAGGCAGCTCTGGTGCTGCTGGAAGGCAGCAATTCAGCATTTCCCACCAGTAGAGCTTACTGGGAGAATGTCACATCCAAAGATTGTGAGAAGTTTGTGTTTAATCTGTGTTTCTAGTATAAATGGAAAGAAAAACACGTATCAGCTAATACTGATGAATTATATCCCTGTGCTGGTGGCCAAGAAGCAGGGGTATCATGCCGTATAGATTATATACAACATGTTCTTTTTATGAATCAGTCAGGGAAGGCATCCAAGCTCTTTCAGTAGGTAGGTAAAGGGTTTGGCTAGTTTTCAGGTTTTGAAGCCATCTGGAAAAATTTAACAAAAATTATCTGCTTCACAGTCCCAAGATAAATCATTTTCCCACTTATACAATTGTTCCTCATTAAGCCAGTCGGGTTAGGGCTGATTAAACCCTGATATTATAACTCAGACTTTGACAGAACATTTTGTAGATACAGTTTTCGTGGTGAGAGTGATACCACTCTGAGCCCCAGTTGAGAACAACAAATAATGGTTTCATGGAATGGAATAAACACTCCATGAAGCAGAAACAATTCTGTTTAGCTCTGTGTGGTTTAAGACATTGTCCTTTCTGACAAATGTTTTGTTTAACCAGTTCAGTGTGAACTGTAGTACTTGTTTATATACTTGTGTATTAATATGTGCTAAATATATATTCTATATAATATGAATAACCTTTTTTTGTGAATCAAAGATACAGATGTGTCCTACATGTTACTGCAACAATAGCAATTTTGAAAAGCAACAGCTAATAATTCTGTCTTAAAAAGCCACTTCATTATATTCTTCATGTCTAGTCTGCATTCCTAAGCAAACTCTTGTAACTGAGAGGCAGAGGGAAGGAAGACAAAAAGTGAATATTGTTCTTTTTTAAATGCAAATATGTTGGTGAACCTGATGCTGTATAAATGGAGACATAATTCAGTTATATGAAATATCCTTACATTTAATAATTTTCAGTGCTACTCTGAATTTTAGAAAATACTATGAAAATCAGTTATTTCAGGTTCTGAAAGATCAGTCTCATACTCCAGTACATTGTCCTTGTCTACTTGAGTAGTCTTACTGACTTCAGAGGTCTACTAGTATGAGTGTGTTAATAGGCTGGACTAGAGACCTGCCTGTGAAGTGCTTTAGATACATTTAATTAGGATTCAAGGTTGGATAAGGGCTAAATCATTTGCTGTGCACTGATGTTAGGCCTTGACTGAGTATTTAAGAACTGCAGCCCACTGACAGCATCACTGCCTCTCTTAGCTGCGGATAAGGGACTGGGAATACCTCACAGGCAGTGTTTACAAGATTGAATCCTTAATTTAGCATTTTCATTTTGCCAACAAAGGTGATAGGCTTTGCCTCCTAGGCCAGTAAGATTTGCTATGAGTGTCTGATGTATGACCCAGCTGAGTGACATCTGGCTCTGGTTGCAGTGCTGAATAGAGATGTGGCCGTGTGTCAGATCTGAGTTTGGGGCCTGACTCTGCCCTGGCTCATCGTCACAATCTTGAAAGAGCCAGAAACCACCTCAGTGACTTGGGCTTGCTGCTTGCAGAATGAGGCTGGTGATGCTTAACCTGCTTTTGTAAAGTGCCTCTTGACTGAGGGGAGAATATGTGGTCCAAGACCACTGCATATAAGTAATTACTGTAACCTAGAAATTCTTAGAGCTTTGCTTTCTACACGAGTGGTCAGAAGTAGAATTTCACTTAATGTGGAACTGGTGAAGCTTTTGAATTCAGCAGCCTGTATGTGCAATGAAAACTATGTGCAGGGAGAAAGAAAGAACCTTCTGGTGCTCATTTCTGTTCATGCCAACTGCTACCCATCCTTCCTTATTTTTTTTTTTTTAAACTTCGTTATTCTCCTTTGGAATGAGGTTTTTGAATGTTAAGAATTACCCAAAACTCATAAAATGCAGGCCTTAGAGCTACAATAACTGGTGTTTCCAGGGAACACATCATTACTGAAGATGGCAGTGGTGTGTGTGGGTGTTGGGGCACGTGTGTCATTGTGAAATACCGGGGAGTCTTACCAGACAGAGGAGGTCTGGGGCAAAGCTAAGCTGGTTGACACACACCCGTTTCAGGCACGTATTTTAAACATCTGCCAACACTGCAAAACTTCATTTTTTCCTTAAGTTGGTGCCTTAGGATCTGTACTCCAATGCAGTTCCTCTGAAATGTGGAGGTAGACACTTCCTCCTCAATGTTGTTGGTTCTTTCACAAGTGTGTGATTTTCACATGCTCCAGCAAGGGTAATGTGTCAGGTTAAAAAAAGAAACAGAGCCAAACACCTTTTATTCCCATTCCATTTTGACCTGGGATAATGGTCTTTTTGCAGTATTGAAGAATTAATACTTACTTTCTTATAATTGATTGGCCATATTTTTGGAAGAGCAGTGATAAATTGAGCAGCTTCTGTGAATCTTCATGCTACGGGTTCCGTAATGTCAGGGTTTTATTATGTAGGAGATCTGCAGCCCAGGTGGCCTGAGAGGACCATTTCTAGTTGAAATGTGTGTCCCTGGTGGGGACAGTGGATGTCCTTCTGCCCAGGACAGACAAGGCTCAGGATGGAGGGGCCATAGTGGTTGGTAGAAGAGCCCTGAAGGGTGGTGTGGTGAACGCAGAACCCCCAGCCTGCGCTCTCTTTGGGACCAACATGGGGTTATAGTTTCTGAGCTAATTCTCACAGCTCTGGAAAAAAAAGAAAAAAACCCTCAATTGAATTGAAGGTTTGGCATCTCCTTTTAGCCCAGCAGATACTTTGAAGCTTATCCCCATCTTCCCCTCTTAAGTCCCTTTTTGATTTCACCTCAAGGTACAGATTCTTTGTATTGCTTGAGACCCCTGTGCAAAGCTTCTTGATGTGATGGCTGCATGTTTTTGACATTTCCCTTTTGTTCTCTCTACATGATTCTTTCACATTAAGTGCAATCTTGCAGATGTTTATAAATTACTTTGTAGACTTGAGAGGCTGTTTTACTCACAGAGCCTTCTGACAGCTGTAAGTAACTCCCATCCCATTATGTGCATAAAAACATTTAGAAGAGGGCTGCATCTGTTCATACAGCATCCAGCACGGAAGGACATACCTTGAGTAGACCCTCTACAGCTTCCCTAGTAGCAGATTAAGTGGAGTACCAGATTAGGTTAAAGTTGCAGTTTGGAGTTCCTTTCATTCCATGTAGGTTATTCAGGATCTAATTCAGAAATCAGACTATGGTACTGCAATACTTAGGTCTAAATGCTTATTGAACCCTCCCTTCCTTCTAACGTAATCCCTTTCTTGTCTGCTGCTAGTACTTGGTTAAAGCGAGCTGGGAAGTTACTTGCATTTAGAAGGAAATATATAAAACAAACTAACATCAAGATGTGGTTGCAAAATATTGCTGGCCCTTTGAATGTTGGGTGCCTGCTTATTTTGGAGTGTTTGCTGGGCTAAATGTAACATGGATTTGTCCGTGATGTGTAATAGACTTATCAAAGCCAAATTACTCATTAAAATAATGCTGAATTGGAAATATAAAGCAGTAAACTATCGTATAAATAAAAGGTTAGCAGAAAGGTAACTTGATATATGAAACCATAAAAGAGATTTCAGAATTAATGAGGGAGACAATATTTCTCCTGTAGAGACTTTAAGACTTGGTTGAAGTAGTGTAACAGCAACACATTATTTATTTCTTGTGTTGCCTTATTCTTAGGCCCATGGGACCAGACAGGAAGGAATTAGAGAGCCCTATATTACAATTTAATTGCTTGAAGAAAAAATATTATTTTTTATTGTTAACCATTAGCTGCTTCTAGTTTTATTAAAGTTATAATGTCCATGCTGTAGCACCGATGTTTGCAGCATGCAGTCTGGGCTAAGAAAATTGCTCAATTGCTATAAAATCAGCTTTGTGTGGGGAAAAAAAAAGGAAAAGAAAAGATGGAGAGCTGAAATTAGACCAGTGGCTGTTCAGCTGTTATAGATGCCTAAGAGCTGTGTTTTCTTCCATTTAGAGCTGTGAAGAAGTGTCCTGGTCTTTCACTGAAGAAGTGCTCACATATACACCTTCAGTTTGTATTGAGTTGAGCTACAGGGAGCAGCTTGTGCTCATAGTTTGTTGTTTTCTTTTCTTCATGTTGGCTTGGAATTTCTGTGTAATGTACAGGGTTTGGTCTATTAAATTGTTCTTCTTTTTTTCTTTTTTAACCACAGGTTAAAATTGTGACTTTATTTGGCATCCCTGTTTAATGTACAAGTTTGGTTTTTAGATAGGTTTGTGGTGGCTTTTTTTTTTCTTTTTTTTTTTCTGAGACAGTGGACAATGAAGGTCTTCTATTTTTCTAACTGTTCATTTTTTCAAAATTCTCCTGTGCCAGCTACACTGTGATGACTGTCTCCTACTGTGTTCTTGGCCTGTGGGAAAGGAAAGACAATATAACTTAGTTTGGCTCACCATGGCAAAAATATTTGGAGGAATGATCTCACACCTGCTTCAGGCTAAAAATGCTTCCTCCATGAGCAGCCAGAATGGCTCAGCTCTTGAGCTGTGGTGATTTGACCACATGGACAGATGAGCAAGTCCAAGGTATGTCTGTAATGCACAGAGCACATTGGTAATGGCAGTACAGCCGTTCAACCTTGCATGTATCCACATGGAAGGTCTGACAGATCAATACTGTAATCCACTGCATTTTTTTTTTGCACAGACTCAGAACATTTCCATTCCCTCCGAAGCAGGACAGCAGATTTTTTTCCCCTAGGAATCTCCCTTGCTTCAGCTCCCAAGAACAACTTTGTATGATGCAGGGAACTGGGTCCTTTCACAGAGGTCTCCAGCTAGGAAGGGACCATAGTGTTTCACCAATTGATTCCTCTTCAGGGTCAGCTTCGTCTCTGAGTCGGGCTTAGCTCTTCTGGTGACTGAGAAGTGAATGCCTTTCCTACCCACAGGTAACACACTTGAAGCAGTGTGTGTAGAAATGTTCTGGCTTCCTGAAAACTCAAAAATGATGGTTGTCTTTCTTCCTTTTCCTTGTTAAATTCATCCCCATTGAGTAGTATTTTTAACATCTGTGGTTAAACACAGTGTGAAAGGAGCTGGCTGGGTTACTGAGATGATGGAGCTGTTACAGCTCAGTGCTGAGGACTGCTTATCTTACCTACAGTTGGCTTGGGTTCCATTTGAAACCAAGGGAATCTTCCAAGAGGTTACTGTACATACTGAAACACAAATCATTCCCTTGTTACTACAAAGACAGCAACGAGATAGAAGACCCTCTGAAGAGGTTTCAGGTACCTGTAGATCCCCAGGGCAGTAGGTCAGTTGTGATAAGCTGCTGCTTCAGCAGTGACACAGGACTATAGAATGTATTCTTTCCTGGAGCTGTGTTCTGTGGCCTTTGGCTCATGTTGGCAGCACTTTGTATGTCTCCTGAAAGCCTTGGAAATTTGCACTAGCGATGTCTGTGTGTATATACATGGATATATGTGAAACTCTCAGGCATTCGCTTCTGAAAGAGCTGCTTGGAAGCCTGTGAGCCTGCTCAGAGTTGTTCAGGAAACATGATCTCTGATTTCATGAAGGATGGTTGAAATGTGAAATGTATTTTGGACATTGTGGCTGACTCTGGACTAGTTTTTTTCTAAGACAGAGTTGGCCTGTTGATACCAGGGCCAGCTCTGCTTTTCTACGTTCTTACAAACATTCAGAGGGGAAGGTGCACTATTTCTGATGAATACTTCCATTGTTTGCTGTGGACCCTGGGCAGTAACTTTGGCCTTACTGGGAAAGATTCCCATTCTTTGATGCTCTGATTCTTTAGCCAACTCCATTCTGTTTGATATAATTTTTAATCAAGTTTTCCTTTTAACTTGTAATGTAACAAGTCCCTAAATGTGTTACTATCCACCAAAGAGCGTTTCTTGGCAGGATTTCCAAACAAAAACAAAACAAAAAACCTCCATTCAGCCAAAATGCTCTTTAACGGATGAAGCAACAATTACTTGTGGCTTTGTGAAAATAGACTATATATTGTATATATTGTGGAGCAAGAGACCACAATGTGTTTAGTGATGATTTGAGGTATTGGGAAATTAAGTGATCCATCAGTATTGATGCTTGGTGCCAAGTATTTAGTTCAATGCTCCAATTTCCTATGCAATTGAAAGTGGGAGTAGGCTTTCACGAAAGAGGGTCTAGTGGTTAATGCACTGAGCTGGGCCCTGGGAGGTCTGGCTTTAATTCCCAACCCTCTCCAGGCTTGCTGTACAACTGCGAACACGTTACTTGAACTCTCAGTGCCTCAGTTCTCCTCTTTCCCTTCCTCACCCACTTCTTTTTGAAATTCCTTTGGGAGGAACTGTCTTCAAGCTTGTGCATGTTATCTAAACAAAGGGTACTGCATCTCAGTAGGGGCCTGGAGATACTTTGACTACAGAAAGATTTGTAAGTGTTCTGGCAAGTACAAAACTGTCATGTACACACGCATGTCAGGCAGGCTGAGTTATGAATGCAGTAACAGGGGAAAAATTAGCAAGCAGAAATGGCAACTGTTACAGCCGCATGTTTTCATTTGGATATCTTGATTATGTGAATATATGGAGCAGCTGCTCCCATTCCCACCTCGGTCCCTAACAGTACTGCTCCACTTTTGCACACATTGGGATGAAGACGTACTTGCTTAAGAACAAAGTCATCTCATCCTTTCTTCTGTACATTCTGAGGCATAACACAAGGAGAGGCAGCTAGAGAGGACTGTGAACCGGAGAGAGTGCGGTATTCCGAACACAGTCCTGCAGCCTGTCCTGAATGGATTTACTAACTCTCTTGGCTTCCATTCCATCACCTGTGAAAGGCAGGAATTCGTAGCTGCTGTGATACTTCCCTAGCCTGTCCAGATTCTTTGGTGTCTCTAGAGAACTCTGGAGATGGTGTTTACCTTGAAGTCTGACTTCATATTAGCTGTTGTGTTCAGTGTAAGTGGGGAGCTTGAACAAGAAAGGCCTGTGGGTGGGTCAGTACTGAAGTGCATTTGCAGAAGTTACTTCAACTGAGTTACTCCAGCCCAAGGACAGCAGCCCAGTGCTCGGGATCCTCAGCAAAGCTTGGAGCCTGGCAAGAAGCTCCCAGAGGTCCTGTCTACTCTGCTTCCTGAAAGGTTTTGGTTTGAGGACAGTAGGGAACAGTGCTGTGTTAGCCTGACAGAAAGAGGATGAGTGCCCTTCCTGCCACCGTATGTGCATTTAAAAGTAGAAAATGTTCTGTAATCCTGTAATAGCTGTTTCTGAGGATGAGCCCTATAACATTACCCAGTATGAGAGCACCACTTCTGTGTCTATGGTGATTTTCACTGTTGGAATAGATAAGGAAACGTTTCCAATGAGTGTCTGATTTAACATTGCAGCCTAATAAAGACAAACCTCCTCCCTGAACGCGAGTGCCACAATAGACAGATTAGCTAATTTCATTCAAACCAAGGGATTAGCTTTTGGAATCAATCATTTCATCATCACTGAAATAGTGGCAATAACTACTTCTTTGCAAAGCAGTATTTCACTCCCAGCCCTGGGAAGGCAGGACTGAGGGTCATGTTTTGTTCTCATTAGCAGAATGTTTTGTCATTGGGCCTACGCCTAAACAAAGCAGTGACAGGAGAGCTGTTTATGTGCAGGTGGGTTGGGCACATGTTGCTGGCTGTGTGCATTCTACATGCTGGTTTTTACAGAAAGATTTGGCTGCTGGGGTCTGGGCTGAATGACATGTCCTTGGATGACAGCTATTTAAGATCATACCAGCAGACACCTGTGGAGCTAAGGAGATTAAACTCCCTGTTTATGGTTACTTCTGCTAGAGAAGAGAGAGTTTTGGTTTGTTTTGTTTGCAACAATTGATAATAAGGTCTCTTGTTGCAACTCCTGTTTCTGGAGATCTGAGTAGTACAACAGTGGCCATTCATGAAGATCATGTGAAATTCTTTAAAAAATAACTTGTCATTCTTAAACCAGACCTGCTGTGTAAACAAATGATACTGTGCTGGAGTGAGCTTTACTCACGTGCCACAAGGAGAACCCTTCTGCTCTATTAATGGACTTTTACTAGAAATTATCAGCTCAGTCCTTGTCTTAGAAGTATAAAGAAATCTCCTGGTTAGATCCTCTGAATGTTTGTTCTCCCTCCTACCACTTATGGTAGAGGTAAATGAAGTTTTGACCCACAGAAGATGTGAGATAGCACAAAGAAGGAAAGGTATGGAACGCTGTATTTTTTTGACTTCTTAATTAGAGGATAATTACAGGACTTCCTAGCTGTCATGTTTGTATTTTATTCATATGTGTAAGAAAGTAAAAAAGCCCAAATTAAAAGGAATGGGACTCCAAGGTGTCCTAGGCCTCTAAAGGTAGAGTCTGTGGTGATGAGAGGAGCCCTGCTTTTCTAGAAGGGTATTGTATCAGCATCCACAGTAATGCATGAAACCTGCTACCTGTATTTAAGAACAATAACTTGCAAATAAATACTTTAAACTATTGCTGACATACAGGAGATTTAAAAAGACTTAAGGGAATAAAAGAAATAGATGTTTTGCAAAGTAAACATTTGCAAGACCCTTTTTTTTCAGAAGGAAACTCAGAATCTGCTTTTTATGTTTGTGTACTTTTTTTGCCAACAAATGTCTTTAAGATTTTAGAATAGAGTCAATTTACTTTTATTTTATTCTCTATGGGAGTTATCTTGATTTCCAGCCAATAGAATCTGTCTGGCCCACAGACTCTTCCTGATGGACAAGAATGCTACTGTTTGCTTATAGCTGTTGAAAGAATTGTAGAATTGGAAAAAGTACTTAGTGATAGAACTTTCATCTGCTCTTGTTTGACACTGCAGTTAATGAATGTCTCATGTCTAGCCATCTACAGGAGTGATATTTGAAAATCTAACCCAAATGCTGTGTAAAGTTTTTCATAATTAAGGCAAAAGCATTATCTCATTGAGGACTGAATTTTCACACCTTGAAGGCCAAGTATGAGGGAGGACTGTCGCCAGTTTGCTCATGTAAATATCCAGCTAGACTGCTCCCTCCCCAAGTACTCAGTCTTCATCTACACCTGACACACAGACAGGTGTGTGAATATAGTGACACGTTTTGTGCCTGGCCCCCAGTTTTGTCCTTTGAAAGCCCAGCTTTAAATTTGACCTTATATGAGGGAGACTCAAACTGAAGCTTTTTGAATTGAAGATGCCTTTTAGGAGAAGAGTGGTCCACCTCCAAAAAGCCCTGAAGGGTTGATATTACAGATGGGTCAGGTGTCACAAATCAGATGATAGGAAATTTTCCATTGTACTGTAGTTGTGTAAAGCCAGTGGTATCCACATGGTTACACTCAGTACATGCGTTTTTGGGTGGTTGGAAGCACCTGATCTGTACCTTGGGTAATGCCTGATTTAAACACATTCCAAACTGCACCAACTCAGTCTGCAGCTAGGGATGTATAGACTGGGTTTTTGGCAGGAGCTGTCTAACTTTTGTCTGCAATATATAATAAGTCTTTACAGTGTTTAAGACACATAAATCTGATCTCCCCCCAAACTGTCTGTAGTTCATTTCCTTCAGGGTTGGGGAAGGGGGAAATCCAGGTAAATGGAAGGACAATTTGAAGAAGAGAGAGATCCTGTGAAATCATTTGAGCATGAAATGTTGGATTTAAACAATGAAGTAGCTTCCTTTCCTATTCTATTTATCATTTTAATTGCTTAAAGCATATTTCTTAGAAATAGTCAAAATACAGACTCAGACATATTTATATTTTATGCATCCCTGCTGTTACGTTTTTCTGGACATAAAATGGATCGACAAAACCCATGGAGATGTTTTTACAGAAAACATAGTATAATGAAAGTCTTACTGTGAATTTTGTGTTGATAGCATTTGTAATAAATCATGAGAGTCAATTACTTTGCTATATGCACAGTAACTACTGTCACATTGCATGAAAACATTACTTATCTACTCACTGTAAAGATGCCAACTATCTCTGGATCAAACTGTGCTGAACTATGAAGTCAGACTTCTTATAAGGAAGGAAGACTTGCAAATCATAGGAATATATGTTCTGGTGATAAAGCCAAAGGTTTCTGACAAACTACTTTATGAGAACTTTTCTTATTTGTTGTTTTCTGTACTGAAAGGCAGGAGGGAAAGCAAATCAGTTCCTTAAGTTGTTAATGTTGAATTAGTTCCTTGGGGACATGGAGGGATCAAGCGTTGTATATCTTAAATATTTACAGTTTGGCAAACAGAGTCAAGGCATCAGTTCAGTGGGATGGCCTACAGGAACAGAAATACTGGGTAGGTAATGGACACTCTTTTTTCTAAAATATTGGCGGTTTCTCAAGGTTTCCTCTGGTGTCAGGCTGATTAGGGAATGAGAGACTCCAGACCAGTATTTATAAAGAAAAATAGTTTGAAAGACATTCTGAGCTTTGAGTAGTCACTGTGGCTCTTAAAGTAGTAATACATGGCTTGTAGACCAAGTTGAAACATCTCAGTGCAACATTTAAACTGTTAATAACTGCAGGTTTTCTAAGAACTGAAGCAATGTTCCTTTCACAGTATGTCTGAACTTTAAAGGCTTTAGCTCTAGAGCCACCAGAGGCACAAATAACTTGAGGTTCTGGGGCCTTCAGTCCTTTAGAAAAAGGAATTATGATTATGACTGTAATTGTAGTCTACGGCAATGCTGAGTTTGGGAGGGAAAAGGGTCTCTCTCTGTAAGGAAGGGACTAGCTGTTCATGACTCAAGGTAGTAGTCTGAGAGCCTGTCAATTTAGTGAAGACACTTTTCCTGTCCCATTTGTCCAGGGAATAAATAGGGGAAGGTGAAGAAATACTTGAAGCCATTGTTGGAAGAAGGGAAGACGTGAGAAACCCAGGCCCTCTTCCTGTAAGGCTCTGGGATGAGGCAAGGCTCTCCTCATGCCCCTGATGGGTGATCAGAGGAACGGCAGCTTTTTCATAAACAAGGAGCTGTTTGGGCCTGATGATTGTTTTGAGTGTATGAGGCTACTGGCAGAAGAGGAGCCTTGGTTTACAGATATGTTTGTGGAATAGGTTATTCCTAAAGGCTGGAGGAAAACATGAAGCAACTGCTTCTGGGGCCACCTGTGCCTATGAGGAGGCACTTCAGTCAGCATTGCTGCATGAGGACAAAAGGTTGTTTATAAAATGTGAGTAAAAGAGATGATATGCAGGCCCCTAAGTGTTCTAGTCACTCATCTTTGCCCCCTATTTCTTGATACAAGTTCTTCCAAAACACCTGTAAGCTGTAAGTCATCACTTTTATTCTCATTTTTAAAACCACACAACCCTGGAGAAATAAGTGTGTCAGCCTGGATTGAAGCTCAATTTTTAATATGATAGTGTTAGAACTGTTTTTGCTTATAGCACTGATGGCTGGTAACACCAGAATTACCAGTTGTGCTCTTCTGGACTCCAGCCTTGGCAAAGCCATCTTAGGTACTGCTGAATTAACTACTAGGACCTTCCTGTGAGCTTACAGTTGGCTTGCAACAGAAGAGTCTGAGTAATCAGGCAATTACAGCTGAAATCAGAATCAGCCACTTGAAGCCTTTTTGTTTTTGCATTTCTGTTATGTTTGGAGTTGTTATGTGAGTTTAAAGATCTTGAATCATTTTCTAAGCCTCTGCATTCAAATTGATTGAATACTGGGTGCTATAAAAACATTACTTCAGCACAGATACACTTAGACAACTCCCTTCTAATTTTCTGTAACTGCGTTTGGGCACTCCAGCAATCTTTGGTGAAAAGCCATTGGATACAAACAAGTTGTAACTTTTATCCCAATTGGATGACTGAAGGAATATAATGTCTTTGTGTAAGAAAGTGGCTTCTAATAATATACGCAGTCTGTGCAGGGCTGTGAAAAGGTTGTTTGTTTACCACAGCCAGGACTCTCTTAATTCAGTACCAAAGTGGGTATTAGGCTTTCCCATTTCAGCTGCTGTACTATTAATGCAGGATCGTTCACTGCTCCTTTTACATCCTCCCAAGTTTCACATGTGCCAAGTTCTCAGAATGTGATTCCTCTTGCTAGACAGAGGACAGAGAGGCAAGGTGATGTATGCAACAAATCCTTGTTAATATGCTTCACCTCTTCTGGGAATTTCCAAAAAAAATAAATGTTTTCAGAAATGTCTGCTTAGATAAAGGAAAATCCTTAGCAATGAGTATTAATAACTTACAGTTTTTCCTTCTGTAGTCAGGCTCTTGCAAGGATTGCCATTTTAAGAGCAATCTCTTGCAGCATTATCTATACCATTGGATGTCCCTTAGAACTGCACACAACATTCTAATTACTGATGAGATTTCATCACAAGTGTAGCAGAATCTGGCGAACTCTGTATGAATGTTCATGTTGTCATCCACATACTGCAGACATAAAACCACTAGCTGTCTTTTGGAGAAATCCATTGTTTCATCATGCATAATTGTACAGCACTTTCCAGAAATTTTCTCAGAAGCATCCCTTATGAGTTAGAGAGCCATAATTTCCATTATCTCATGTTGAGTAACTGGATTTGTGAATTTGTCTTGAGTCATTTTCAGCTGCTTTGAAATATGAGGATCAGATTCCGTTTGCAAACAAGACAGTTAAGATTGATTTCAACTTTATTCTTTGCTAAAGGGTGTATTTTCAGTTTCTTTAGTTCAGTGGTCTTGCAGTGCAAGCCTTTGTCAGGCAAGATAATATCTCCCACTTAGTGTTTTCATAAGGATCTTCCTGTTTTCTTTTTTCTTCAGAGAGCATTGAAAATTCAGCATTTCACCCGCATGTTTGTGGTCTTTTGAATGGTATCAGCTGCTTTGCAGTGATCTCAGATAGATTTTAAGATTGTTTTTTCTCTCAGCTGGAAAACATGGATGGCATAACAGCTTCATCTGTGCAGTTGGCCAAAAGTGCAGTTCTTTAGTGCAGGCTACAGCAGTAGAAGCCCTGTGTGCTGTGACCACCTTGCAAAACCAGAGAACTGTTAAAAATCCTCAAACTAGGGATCTGAGCACACAGGCAAATAAAGGAATGATATTTTTCTTGTTGAGCTGTAGTTGGGTTCTGCTGCAGACAACATCAGATAGAACTTTAACCTGCAAAAGTTGAATCACATACTGCTGAAAGTTTGGTGGGATTTTTCTCTTTTTTTTTTCCCCTCTTTTTTTCCCCAGCAACCAGAAAGGTGAAGTGATTTGCATTTTGGCATTTGGAAGTTATACTGTGTAATTTTGTACTTGTTCAACCACTACTAACAGTGATACAGCACAATAGTAGTTTGTTTATCCATTAGGTAATCCTATCTGGAAAAATGAAAGTTTTATAGAACTGCTGCAGCATTTGTAGAAGAAAAGCAATACCTATCACAACAGAAAACCAAAACACTTACAAGGCAAGCATGAAACCCTTTAATTTCATGGGTGTGGGATTTCAAGCTGCAGAAAGTCACTAAAAAATCATGGTCTCACTATTGGCCAGCTGGTCACTCCTCATGCAGAGGTAATTCTTGAAACTTGGGAGACAGAAGAGAAGAAATGAGCAGAGCAGAGGAAGTTGGCCAGTCCTGTACCAGACAGTGAGTATCCTTGGGATCACAGAGAACACACAGGAGGCCATTTTTGAGAGAGGCAGGACAATAGTGTAGAAGAAATGAGAGATATGGACAGGTAAACTTCAGCCAGGCTCAAACAGGAAGGCCGTATTGGATTGTTCTTCCAGCCAGGAAAAAAAGGAGGAATCTAGACACACTTGCAGAAAAGGCCCATCCATTCACATGGGTTTTTCAAGAACCCTGTGGCTCCATGGGAGAAGAAACAGCAGAGACTATTGAAGACTTACTCATTTGCAGTAAAGAAAATAGCAAACTGCATATCCAGGGGACTCACCTTGCTGACTGTAATTCATAGAGAAAATGGTTTATCAGCTTTCCTACTCAAGCTGTGTCTTCCCACTGATCTACTCCACTATTTCACGTAGAAACAAGCGTCTACACCCATGGCAAAGCACATGCATCAAAAGAAACACACCAGGACCTCTTACAGCACTGCTCACTCAGACAGATCGCAAGTCCAGCTGTAAGAAAAATGCTTAGGCACCTAACATGCCTTTTGTAGAATTTAGAAGCTGATGCTAGAAGACTTTGTTGGCTGGCTGCTTAAGTGTTCAGAGCTTGGAATTAGAGAAAAGCCAGGAAGAAATGTGCTTTTGGAGTGCTTTCAGTGCACTTTGACTCTCTTGAGGTGCATAGTATCAATAGTGCAAGCTGTAGAATTCTTGCTCAGAACTGACTGTTCTATTGTAGGAACTTTTTCATGCCTTGAAATGGCACATGCTGATCCCAGATGTTACAAATAATCAAAGCAATGTGACAACTAGAAAACTTAGTATCAAAAGGCACAATCTGATCTGCATTTTAAGTACCTTTTGAAAATGCAGAATCAGGGAAAAAAAAGTTTTAAAGAAATTGAGGTATCTTTTCATAGGTATAATTAAAAAAGTAAAGGTACAAAATTGCAAATAATTAAAAGAGTAATGAGAGATTGATTTGGTTTATGCAGTTAGTGCAGAAGTATAATAGATTAGATCTTACTAACTGTGTATTGGCTACAACTGTTACTTTGATGACTGTGGAAAAATGCAGAATGAGGACCAAAGGAAAAGAGCACATCCTTTGAGCAAAGGGCATGTTCTCTGCTGACATAACTCTGTCGTGACTTCCGTAACACCCATGGTCCTGTGATTGATGGTATGGAGATACTGTTGAAGGTGAAAATAAACTCTATTGATTGCAGAAAGTAACAGATTTTTCCCAGCTGTACTTAATAGGATTATTTTCCAGCAGAAAATTTCAAATCAGCAGTTTCTTTTTGCATTCCATCATTCCATGATAGAGAGGCTTCAAATCTGTATTTGTGGTATATCTAGATAACATAATGGTTTAGGCCTTTGTTTAAAAGGAGACTGTAGAGATGTTTGCATGGAAGTCCTGGTCTTTTCCTCTTCGAGATGTAGGTGTCAGGAATACATTTTTTAGAAAAACTCTAGACTCTCTGTTCAAAACTTTGTTTTTCTTGCTGTACTAAAGGCAAAGATAAGCTTTACCTAAAATTGTTTGGATGCTTCAGGCTTCTGGAGAGTTTGCATTATACCCTAGATTGGTTAGAGGCTGATGCAAACCAAATCCTCCTCTTAGTCTTCCACAGCACTGAGCAATTACTGATGCTTTACTTCAAGAAAAAGGCTTGGGATCATGGAAGTGTGGTTTAGAACTTAGTTTGTCCTTGGCATGAGTGGGTCCAGGAAAGGGTCCATGAAATGGCCCATGAAATAGCTGTGCCTGTTCTGTGTATGCTACAGCACAAAATGAGGTGGGGTCTGATTTACAACCAACACAACCATTTAGTGCCACTGTGCTGCAGTATTTCCCTGGATCTGAAAGGTGAGTTCAAGGATGTCTCTGGCAGTAAACATGGCTGCCACTCACGATTACTTTTAATAATTTTAAAATAAATTGACGAGGGGAATTTTTTCTGATTTCTGTGTACCAAAGTGCAAGATTCAACTGCAGCTTTACTTGTTAGGAGACAATGCCTGCCTGACTGCTCAGTAGGAGATGATAGACTTGGATTTACTTGGGAAGGAAAGACAGTAGGAGGTCTTGCTCTTAGCATCATGAGATGACATGGTTGGGTGTGGCCCACACATACAGACAGATCAGCCCTTGTAGATCAAAGTGAGAGCTTGATGTATGGAAGGGGAGGGAGGTTGTGAAATAATCCCTTTTCCTACTATTTAGAACAATTAAGGAAGATTTCTGTTGGGGAAGAATTGGATACAATGTATTCTGTTTTGAGGCAGAGTTGTATAGATAACATCTTAGGGATCCTTCTGATCTCTCTTCCATGACACACAGAAAGTTGCTCGATGATCTGTGATGTATAAACACCCATATTGGATTAAAGCCCAGTATTCTCCATCTTAATGGACCTGGGAGCAAATGCTGATGGAAGAGCAGGAGTCAAGCATGTAGTCAAACTTTCTGCCACTAATATAATGCAGGCTGGGGACTTCTTGAATTAGTGCTCATGTTTTACATACCCTCACCTGTCTTACTATCACAGTTTTTTCTTGGCACATTTTTGAACACATGCATTCAAATATTCACAATATCCTCTGACCTAATTGTTAGGCCATTTTAGTTAAACTCCCCACTAAAAGCTGACCCATTCTGATTATGCAGAAACTGCCATGTGATGTTTGCATTTGGTACTTCGTCTCCTTCACACCTTATAGGAACGTGAGTGGCATGGTCCATAATCCATGTGCTGCTTAGTAGTATTTTACTGCTTGGATTGCACAATATTTAACAACATGTTAGAGAGGGGAATTTGTAATTTCTTGTCCTGAAGGAAACTTGTCACAGGATTGAACTCAGTTTGCTGGTATAAAACTCAAACTTGAGTTTTATAGCACGACCTTTAGGGTAGAATGAGATAATTTTAAGAGGCCATCATGCTCCAGGGAAGCCGAAATGGAATGGGAAGTGGGGGGGAATCATTAAAAACATAAGTACTAAATTGTTTTTGCACTGTGTTAGGTTCAGATATTTGTCCTAACATCTGGTTTCTCTACCACTTTCATTTTAAATCTAAGCTGGATTTTCTTGGTAAACAAGCAGCAAATTCATCACTGTGAGCTTTCCAAAAAGCTTTACAAGTTATTTTAAAGATCTTTTTGGATCTTTTAGTTTTATTGCACAATAAGCTTCCATTCATGACTAAAGATGCCTGCTTGAGGTGTCAACAACCATTTGTCTTCCCTTCATTTCAACCATATTCTGTGAAATTGGACCAAAAAATCTATTAAATTAGATACGCCAATAGGAATTGATTTTTGAAATGGAGAAAAAGTAAATTATTATTCCTTCTGATATTCATACAGCTGTGAATACATCTTGATTCAATTTGTACCAAGCAGTGGGAAAACACTTCTTGAACAGTTTGAAAGCATTTAATAGTCCTGCGATGCACAGTTGATTTACAGCTGAGCTGTACTGGATTTCAGTGCCATGTGTCTGAAAGTTTGAAGGTATGATATGGAAAATTATTACCTTCCCTGTTATTCTGAGTAATTGCTTTCTAATGGATTCTTCCAGCTTTGAGACTGTTTTATTGCTGAAAGTAACTGTTAGCTGATGCCAGTTGATACAGCTGAGATGATGGACCAGCTCCTGGGAGGGTATTGTCCATTCCCTGGCTGACAGGAGCCCTGTGTGTTCTCTCCCTCTCAGCTTCTAAACAACTCAGAAAATATTTTTTTTAAAAAGCGCCCTTTCCCTTTAGGAATAAGTTAGGATAGCAGAAATAGAGGCCTTGTCAAAGTGGTTGGACCATTGGTCCATCTAGTTGAGAGTGCCATCTCAGCCAGCAGTGATCCTGGATGTCTCAGAGGAGATGTTGCAGCACTGTGGTTGTGGGGTGGTTTCTTTCTACTGAAGTGTCATTGACCACCTTCTTGTGATACAAGGAGGTGAGAATTAATTATTCCCAGGTTACATTTATACCATTCACAATGTAGCTTGGTCACCTCCTGTTTATCTCTGGGTTTGAGATAAAGTTCCAGATCTCTGTGTGATCTCCTAACCTGAGGTACAATGTCTGCCTTTGCCTATGTCTGATGTTCCCTTGTTTGTACAGTGTCCCTTTTGGCTGGAGTGTTAACTGCAATCTTGAGAGAAGATAGCCATGGATACACTGAACAGAGTTTTTTGCTATTTCCATTTGTTCACTGCCCTCAAGTGCTCTTCCATTGAGTTTGTATCATGGGGATGTGCCATCCGAGGTTCCATGGACTGAAATAGTCCATAACCAAATTGAGTGATTTCAGGTACTTCACAAAGGAATGATTTGGGGCGGGGGTGTCACGGTTTTTTCCTGACTGGAAGTGGAGCCTGTTCCCCAGCCACGGAGGTTAGAAAATTGTGGGTGCAGCATGTGGCACTGGCTGAGTACGTGGGAAAATTGCTCCTTGGATGAGCAAGTAGTCATCTGAATAGGTACTTCACTCAGTCAAGCATGCTTTGTGTACTTACTCCATTCATACCTCATCCACCCCGATGTTTTAGTCTGAATGAGGAACCAGATTGTTTCAGGTTAAAACCTGAAGAGAGAGGGAATATTTTAAATAATTGAGAAATAAGGTAGCTGCCGCTAAACTATGAATTACTGAATATGGTATCAAGTGCTGAAAGAAAGCGGCATAAACTGAGACTTCTATAAGCACACGAAAGCATCTGGAAGAGGAGCTTGATTTCTTCGTAAGCTGCTGAGCAGCTATGGAGGGCAAGTGGCAGTGAAAACTTGTGGACATCAGTAACAAGATGAGCTCTAAAAATACTGTCATGATCTGTATCTCTTTGAATTTAAACAGTTTTGAGCTTGGCAAAAAGTAATTCAGAGTGACTCCAGCTGAGGCTTCTAGCCCCACTTGTTCCCTGTTCCTTTCCAGGACATTTTACTCAGGTAGAAAGAGGGGAGGTGTGTCTGAGGCTTTTTAAAATGCTGTTGGCTATTTAGGTGTGCAGACATGCTCAGAGAAGTATTACAGAGCATATGGTCAGCTTGTCACACTCTGGGCATGTCTGACTTGCTGTGAGTGAGTTTATGTTCGTGTACTGTCTAGTGTGCAGGCACAGTGGGGATAATCACAGGTGGCCCTTCTCTGAATAAATGAAAGAGGATCCAATAATTCCTCTACAGAGGTACAAAACTGCTCAGGGGCCTTTGTTGTGGGTTGTTCGTGTTCCATGCATAAGACTTTGTGTCCTGGATAACTTAATCTGCACCAAGGGAATTTAGCAGCCTTCCTGAGGGGAGGTACAAGTGATATTCAGGTCAGGAAGCAAAGAAATTGGACTGCAGGGACAGAGCCGCATCATGCTAAAGGACAAAAAGACAGAAAATGATATTCTGAAACAGGGTGATCCACATCTATAGACTGATGCTGAGAAGAGAGTGGAGCTTAGGGGGAGGGCAGGGCTGTCACTGAATGATCCAAGCCATAGGAGACCTGTCTAGTTAACGGAGCAGTAAATCTGAGCTTTCCTGTGTATATTTATTTTCACATCACAATCTGTTTAAGCAAGAAAAGCACATTCTAATTGCATTCTAAACAAGGATTTCTCCTTCAGAATTTTACAGCTGTTTCTAGTATGCAGTGCCAAGCTGATCTTGGTGAGATGTTCTAGCACAGCATGGACATGAGCCCAGTGGGCAGATGTTTCTTCTGCTGCATTTTCATTCACTGTTTCAAGGGGCAGTTGTGAGACTGTTTTACTCCTTCATAAAGGTTTATAATTCATGTAGCCTAATGCTGTCTACAGAGCTGCACATCTGGCATAAAGCACTCTGGTGGCCCAAAGAATGTGCTCAGCAAGAAATAAGATGCTTTTGTAGTAAATACTGCAGTCTGACTGGAATTAACTTCATTTAAGAGTAAAGAGCAAAGATAATAGATAAGATAATAGCTGCTGGAAAGGTGATACCGGGAGCTGAGTTGAATTACAGTACCTGTGACATCTCAGAGCAGCGTGAAACGCTTTGGGCTGTAAAGCTCCTGCGTCCAGTTATCAGATACAAGTACAGCAGCAACCCCAGCGATTTGATCCCGAGAGTTTGGATAATAAGGACTGCGTGAGCAGCAGAGCAAGGGCCGTTCGTTCCCCGTGGCAGAACTTGGGTAGAAAACTTGATTTTCAGTCAGTCCTTTCTCGGTGGCTCCGGGACTCGCAGGGCCAGCCCAGCCACCACGGCACGGCCACCACTGCTCGGCCACCTCGGCACGGCCACCACGGCACGGCCACCACTGCTCGGCCACCTCGGCACGGCCACCACTGCTTGGCCACCACGGCCCGGCCACCTCGGCCCGGCCACCACGGCACGGCGCTGCGCTCGGGCTGCTCCGCCTCCCCGGCACAGCCTCCGCCCGAGAAATGACAGTGCCGGCAGCACCGCCACACCGAAACGCACCGAACACTCCTCACTCATGCGCTTAGCAGCAAAAGCCAGCTTCGCGGAGAACAAAATTCTTCACGTTTAGGTGCCTGCTGCAAAACGTGCGTTTGAAAACCGTAGCCTGTATTTGTTAATTTAAAACTAACAAAACGAGCCAGTGATTCTGGAGATAAAAATAGTCCAGTTGAATAATCAAACATATCATAAAGTCCTTCGGGACTAAGACATCTTACTAGTGGCATCCCAGCTAAATTTAGACTTTTCAAATTAAAACCATTTCTGCTGAGGCCAAATCTGTAGGCATGTTCTGCAGTTAGTGGAAAGACAAAGATCCTTCCTAAAGGTTGATTCAGCCACCTAAGATCTGAAGTTGTGGGTGTCTCTCCTGACCCTTAGAAAAAGCTCTGATGCTCCCAAATTAGATAGAATGAATGCAGGACTGAATTTAAGTGTAAAGCTTAGGGTAGGCTGTACTGAATTGAGGCACAGATTTTGATTAGGTTTCAAAAGAGGTGGAGCCAGCCTGGTACTTTTTGGCACAAAAGGCCAGATAAAAACTTGTTATGGACATGAAGAATAAAGGCTGTCAGCAAGAGCACATTAATAAAAACTTCTTCAAAAATTATTTTTCTCCAATAGAACAGTATGAATCTCGTTGATTTTCAATGGACCTTACATTCCAATTCCTTCTGTGATCCACTGCCTACAGTACACCACAGTCCCTCTTTCTGCTTTGTGAAATGTTCTTTTGATCTCTCTGTTACTCCGGAGTGTCTTGGGAGAGGCTTGCTGACTTGGGAAGAATCTGTACCAAACAGGTGAATGACAGCTCAGGGGAGGGATGAGTTAGATGCTGCATTTATCTTGGGAACTGGCATCATTTGAAGACTCACAGTCTAGCTGTGGTGCTGACTATATTTCAGTTTTCAGATCATAACAGACATAAAAGTCAGAATTAAGTATTGCATGCTTCTTCTCACTTTTTTAGGGAGAATGGGGATTCTTGTTAGAACATGGTAGGAGATCCCCAGTGGACTCTTTGGAGTATTCATTAGTAGAGAGCAAAAATGGTGCAATTATTTGAACAGGTTTTCATTAGAACCGTGTCAGGAACATCATTCTCTGCCAGTTCCATTGGACATGTTGTAGGAATCGGGCCCAGAGAAGACCAGAAGGGAAAGAAAATACACTTGAATGGAGTCAGTCATAATTGCAGTTTATGGATGCAAAAAAGCATCCCATTTACTAAACAAAATATTTTCCTGTTTTGCTTATTTTCAGGCTCCCACACCAGTTAGCTACTGATCTATTACCCATATAAAATTTTAGGTGTAAAAACCTCTTTTCATTCACTCTTGTAGTATGAACTATATTTATTCTGTTTATTCAGTTAGAGTGAGAACAGAATGTGGCTGCTTCATTCTGTAACAATCAGTGTTCTTTATTTCAGCCTATTAAGTACTCATTTAGCTTTATTTAAATATTATCATTTTCTTGTCCTCCTCTGAAAAAATGGAAAAGAAAAAAGTTCTTCTGAAAGTTTGACTCACACCCAAGGGCTTTGTAAAACTGGAATGTGCAATTAACATAAAACCAATTCTTCATATCTGAAATTGTGGGGGAAAAGGCAGAACTGATTCTTGGTGCCTCTCTTGTGCAACCCAGCATTCCTTCAGCGTAGAAAGATTCCAGTATTAGTGGAAAGCGTTTTTGTAAGACATCTCAGCCCGTGCCAGCACGGCATGTAATGCACACCAAGCAGGCCAGCTCATGAAGAAAAACATGTTTACAGAAACTGAAATGACTTCTTTGTTGTTTACTCGTGCAGAGGAGAATGGCGTCAGGAGTACTTTGAGAGAGAATCTTGATTTTGAATTGCCACTGAACCAGCACTGCCGTGTGGCCAGGCAGAATTTCTGTGACCTTGAGACCTTCCCAGGGGCTGCTGAGCAAATGCCCCATCAAACAATTGATGTGTGGCACGGAGAGGGGCATTGTCATCTAAAGACACGGCTGTAGGCTGGACTTAGCGCTGTACTACCCTGCTCCTAACACCACCCACCTCCACAACACTTCCAGACTCTGCCGTCTTGTTATGCTGATGGATCCAGCTCACCTGACCAGTTCAGTGCTCGTGTGTGCCCTAGACTGAGATCACCAGTACTGTGTGACGATTTACATGCAACTGTGCTGTGTGTGCTGGTTCATGCTGACCTTCTTACAGAGCATTGTAGAAATCTTACTCCCAGTTACACGATTTTGGAATTCCTTTGGTTATTTCCTCTTCACTTTTATCTGCTCCCCTCTAGGGATCTGTTAATGGCCTCTGAATTTGTTTTACCTCTAACAGATATGCATCATCAGTACTTGTTAAAGGTGGGGTTTCTTTTGTTTTGCTTTGTTTTCCCTAAAGAGCAATTTGTAATTCATGCAGTGGATGTGTCTTTTGGCTCCAGGCTTGAGATCCTGGAGATCCCATCTACTGTGGGCAAAGGCACTGTTTCATCTCTGCTCACCTGGGTGTGGAATGTGTTTGAGTATTGCCTATACAGTCAATCGAATGACATATTTGTACCCTTCTTTTTCCAGTAATAGCTGAGTATTTATCAGGGTTACCAGGATCCATGCTTATGACAGTACCTGGGCAGAAGGGAGCTCAAGGCAGGAGAAGCAGACTGAAAATACTGACTGTAGAGGATGATTTTACCTTCATCTTTCCTGGTAGGATAGCTGCCCAACACTGCTTTCAGCTAGGTGCTGGAAGTGAAGTTGTCACCATGAGTAAGATTAGTGGAAAATACTTGTGTGGTGAAGCTCTGAGTGAGTAATTTGTGTGAAGAGCACTACAGAAGTATGTACCTTTTTCTTTCTTTTTTTTCTACAAAGAGTAGGGAATGGGGAGGGGGTGATTCACACACAAGTTAGACATCACTTACTGTAAGTGTGTATCCCTTAAAGAGCTTACTCAGGCAATTCTGCAAACATAGCAGAGCTCTTGTAGGGCTTGTCATATGATTTTTAGGTCCTTATCCTTTCGTTTTCTTTCTGCTCATGGGTGGTACTCCTTTTGTTTGCTCCACTAGATTTTCTCCCATTTTAACAATAGCATTCTCCACTTTTTACAGCATCTTGTATTACAGGCTCTCCTGGTTTGTTTTAAACTTTACAATGCCCTTGTGGCATGAAGTTACCACTGTTTGCAAGTGGAGAGACAGAGGCACTGAGTCCACAGACCTCTTGATCATTTTTGTTGAGCCTTATATACAGAATTGTTGTGTGGTGTGCCCTGTCCTAAATCCTGTCAGAGAAGAGCTGTTTGGCTAAATGCTCCTTCTCCTGCCACTGTGGGATTTCTCTGTGGTGCAGATTTACTAGTGATTTCTTCATATGGCCAAGAAGTGTATTTTTTGGAAAAACTTCTGTGTAACTGAATAGATCTTCCTCATCAGGATGCTTTTTCCTGCTTTCTGTCCTTAATTTAATCCTGTGCATTTATACCTGTTCTTCCCTTTTTAAACAACAAACAGCAGTGTGTTATGTAGGACCATTGCTGTCCACTGACCTTCCTCCCTCCAGCCAGCTTCCTGTGATGCATCTCCCATTCTCTCTCCTCAGATTAATGAAACTTTGTGTTTCCAGATCAAATGTCAGTTTTGCACTTTCCAGGCCTTTTCTCCCCGTTTCTCTGACTGGGTGGAGTGATCATCTCCTCCTCCTGGTGTCTGCTCTGGAGGCAGAAGCTATTCTGGTGCTTTCTCTGCTTCAGCAGTGGGAGGTGAGTGACTGGACAACCATTGCCACATAGCTTGTGCTGCCCTCAGCATGGCCAGGAGACAGACTGGGACAAAGAAATTGCAGGGATAAGAGAGCTGAGTGCATGGGGGAACGTGAGGGTGAGTCACATGGGATCAGAAGTGTGACACAAATTGGTGTTGCAGCAGTAGCAACTGCTTCATCCTCAAAAGCTGATGGCTCTGGGGGAAGCAGACTGTGTGTGACTCAGTTGGCTTTGCTGACTCCTGCACAAGTTTGAATGAAGCCCAGGCTGACCCCAGAGGTCTGCAGTGAGTTCATCCTGTTGATGCACACAGCTGGGAGATGTCTGAGTCCTGTCTCCAGTTGCAGTGCTGGCAGGAGTTAAGACTGCTCAGAGCCAAGCATGGGAGAAGGAGTCTTCCAAGGCTCACTCTGAAATGGTGCTTCAGAGGAATAAATTAAAGGGTAATGGGGATCTCTCAGAGATCTCCTTATCTCCTAAAATTAATTATACTGATCATGACCAAAGGATAGCTTTCCCGAGGTGTTTAATAGCCCTGGTAGGTTCTGACAACCCCAGCTCCTGCTGCTGTGTGTTCTTGGATATAGAGTGGCTGCTGAGACTGACTGTGGGCAAGGCACACTTTACTCCTTTTCCTTTCCTCCACCTCACTCCATTTCACCTGTCTTTCTGTTTGATCATTGTGTACAAAATACCCACAAAAGTTGATATCTGTCCTGTTTCTGGCACAAAGGAGCCATGACTTCTGTGACTGCTGTTGGACACTGCTGTTAATGTGTCACATCACATTCTTTCCGTTATGCCCCAACCTTTTACTGATGGCATTGCTGTGAAAAGTAGCATGAAATGGGTGTTGGACCAAAACATATAGAAATGAACATGTGGAGTGGTGTCAGGCCAGTTAATGGGACTTAATATTTGGCAATATCATGGTTTGATGAAGTACTGGAGAACAGGCATGCAGTTAGTTTAGCTTGGTTGTAAGGAAAGTGCATCGTGTCCAAGAAATCTGACGTCAGATTTGCTTGAGGTTATGAGGGTAATGGATTGAGGTTTTTTTAAGAAAACCTCAAACAATCAAAACCCATAAAACCCCCAACAGACATTATGTGATATTGCTGAAACATTTGCTAAAGAGATAAAGTGCTGGCTCAAAGTAGTTGACAGTAGCAAGTCGAAAGTAGGTGGACCCAGTGGTTTTGCATATGGAGTGTCCTTTTAACACTTGAGGCTAGAGCTTTTAAACCATTGGTGATAGAACTTTCTGCATAATGTGAAGGTGAATCCAGTGCTGAATAATGACAAGAGCAGAGTAGTGTAACAGGTACATTGTCAGTCACTTGACAAGTTGGAGCCCACTGAGAAAAAATTATTTTAGCACAGCTTACTATTGGATACTGCTGGGGCAGGAGGCTGTATCTTCAGGAGGAGGGACACCTTGTCCTGGAAAGCCTGAATCCTCTAGGTGGTTCTGCAGTTGTGGGGAGCAGTGGCATTATGTGCAGTGAGATCTTGCAGAGTTTTCTGCTGCTCCCAGTAGAAAATTACAAGTTGGGAAAGCGCATTAAATAGGAAGAAACCTTCCTGGACCTGAGTGCTTTATGTTCTAGCTTATCAGAAAAGTTGAGTGACTTGATGACAATAAAACTCCGTACGTTAAAGGACTCTTAATGCAGCAGGAAAAAAGCATAGCAAAAACTGGGATCAAACAAATAAAATGAAAAAAAGTCATAAATTCTTAATAAAAGATTTAAAGAATCCTTGGAATATGTGAAGGCTTTTGGCCTCCTGAAATGAAGACTGGATGCTTTTTTGGCAGTTGTGTTCAGCTAGAGTGTGAGTTTACAGGATCAGAGGTAACCGAGAGAAATTCAGGGTTAGGCAGTGGGATTCAGTGGGTCAAGTGGTCTTTTGAAAAACAAAAGTCTTGAAAAATGCAGTATCCAAATTCTCATTTCTGTGTTAGCTCTTGGAAAGATAATCAGTCCAATTACTACACTACCAAACCAGAGCATTGATCTGGGAGCAAAAGTAGTGCTATTTTGGCTCACTCATTTTGACTGGTATCACCTAAAGCACAGGGTCAGGCACAGAGCCAGTTTTGTCTTGTGGATGGTAAAGGCAAATGTTAATCATATCACATTCCTGCTAACCTTCACCAGATTTTCTTTGTCATCCTTAAAAGAGTGATTTAGCTCAGTGGGAGGGTTTTCATTGTCTTTGGTGAAAATGAGTGAGTCAAAATAGTAGTGTTCACTTCAGATATCAAGTGTGAGGGATTCACAGACACCTTCTTACACAGTCATCCCTTTCAATGCATTTAAAGCATTGGAGTGTAGTTATTGGACTGATTATCTTTCCAAGAGCTAACACAGAAATTAGAATTTGGATATTGCATTTTCCAGTGTGATTTGATAACAATTGCAACAAATTTGATGTATTTCTACCCATATAAATTCACTAAAAGATCAGAATCAGGCTTGTTTATATTTGCATGATGGAGTTGTAATTGCTTTCGTGTCTTCACCATTCTTTCCATGGGGATCTCCTTGGACTCTTGAGTTTGAGGAATTGTTTTGAAAAAGGAAGTGCAGGGAGAAGAGAGAGGATAAAGGCAGAGAGAGAGAAAACTTTGTCTGCAAGGCAGATTGCTTTCCAGGCTCTCACAGCTATATTAAAAAGTACCTGGAGACAAGTTAGAAAAGAGGTATTCCTAGCCCACTTTGCTCATAAACCCAGCATAGCTGGTGGTGCCTGACGACATTTGTGGGCAGCTCTTGCTTGAGCATTTCATCAGGTTGTTGTAGAACAGATCATCCGTGCTGTCTGTCTCGTTCTGCCTGGAGGAGAGTCTGCCAGTTCATCAGGGTCCAGACTGCTGCCTGTACTACCTGTTTCCCAGTGACTGGGAGAAGAGATGGTATTTAGTTTGAAAATAGGTTTTGTATTTGTTTGTTTGGCGTGCTATTAGACAAGTATTCTTTGCAGGCCTCAGCAAGGATCTCTGTTCTCTGTTGGATGCGTGTGCAGAATTCCCATGAAATCTAATGGATATTCCGTGGAAGAGGCTGGGGAGGGCTTTGCAGGTCAGTGCAGAGAGTGAAGGGACTGCCAGGTTTCTGTGTTGCTGTGTGTGCAGCACACACTGTGGGCAGGATGCAGGCACTGAGTGCCACGAGGGCCCGCAGGAAATCTCTGCTGCTCTGTCTTGTCCTAGCAGGAGCTGTGTGTTGGGAATGGGGGGCAAGGAGCCGTGTTCCGGTGGGTGGTGGGAAGAAAGCAGGGCTAGGGGCAGTGAGAGGAGTGGTACCTCATGAGGACAATACACCTGAGCTTCGTAGCTGTAAACCTCATCCCTGCTCTCTTCAGCAAGGTCTTCCCGTATTTTCTGGTGTTGATAAGCTACTTGATAACATTTCTGTCTCTCGTTGGCTAACCAGAATGCTCACTACTGGAGGGCAAGTAGTTCATTTGTGTGTTGACACAAACCATAATAATCTTGAAAACTTGCTAGAACTAAACAAAAACAAGTGGTAGCAGAAATGTAATATATGAATGCTGCCCTCCAGGATTCCCTGGTCACCTGGATTAGAGGCAAAGTGAAAGGAAAGAAGGCAGCTCTTTCATTTCTTGTGATGCAGGTTGTTGGGATTTGTCTGGTATCATACCTTGCCTTTCTGTCCTTGGGTTGCCACTTGAGTTTTACAGCAGACACAGAAGTGTACATTCTTGATGTTTCAGTGATTTTAGGATTTAGTCCAGCCACCAACATGTAGTTGGTCCCTTTGGCATGGAAACTGCTTCATCATCTTCTTCATCTGAGTTTGAAGCATCACTGTAGTTTGTCCAGCCTCCATCTGCAGGTTGTCATGTATGTAGCACTTTTTTTTTTTCCAAGGACACAAAAGGATTAAGTTAACTGTTAAATCACAGCAAAGATGGACAACTTCTGTCATTGAAAAAACTAAATTATAATAGTACAAATAATATTTCTCAATTCTAATTTTTTGATACGGTGACAAAAATTTTGAGTCAACCATATTAATTACACTGAACAAATCAGTGCACAGTGGGATCTAGTGCAAAATTAAATGAGCTACAGTCTTACGGACAACCTAGAAATGCATTCCTCAGTGTCAGAGCCATCCACTGGTTCCTCCAACCTATTTTTCAACCACATAAGATTTAATTGTTGCAAATGGAATACTTGTTCTACAGAAGTCCAATAAATCTGCAGTCTGTCTTCCCAGTAATCAATCACAGATTGTGAATTGCATGAGGAAAAATCTATAAGATATGTTCTTCATGTCTAGTACGTTGGGTTATTTTCATGTCTTGTGGTTTGAATTTGGCCACTGTCATTTTAGAGGAATTTCCTGCCATCTGCGTTCAATTGAATTTTCTCACAGATTTGGGCTTGCTTGTAAATACTGGGATCTGGCAAAAGGAGTATCTTTGTTTTTCAGGGGTATATTCAAAAACCGTTAACATGGTGTTGGCAACGTGCTGGGTTAGGGAAGATCCAGGAGATAAAAAAGGTATAAATTCCCCCCCTCCCCGTAACAGCTGATGATTTATCTGTGAAGGAAAAAGAACAATGAGTGCATGAGTCTGTGGTAGAGTTTTATCTCGAGCTATCATGCTGTTTCATATTTTGCTCATTATTAGGGTGTTGGTCTTACTGTCTGCTTGTGACCACGTACACAGGCAGGAGGCTGAGAGTAGCCAAAATATTACAACAACTTCCTGGGGGCTCTCATTGCACAGTCCCAAACAGATCGGGATCTAGTTTACCATCAGCTCTAATTTGTGTTTTGACTGCTGATTTTGCATTGAGTTAATACTCAAACAGTGATACTAGCATATGTAGATTCTTAGAAATCACACATACCTTGGGGCAAAGGGGCTACTTCATCCTCACTTTAACATATCAACTGCAGTGTTAGAAAATTCAAGGTAATCTCATCATCCTAATTGAAAGCCTGAGAGAGCCCTCTGCATTCCTTCCTGAGAGAGTGTGTATAATCAAATAAAAAAATCCAAGCATTGAGGATCAAGTTTAAACCAACAAAATCAAAACAATTCAGAATGGAGTTTATTGCTGTCTTGAGCTTAACCTCACAATGAGAAATAGCAGATAAAATGGATTTACGTGTGTACTCAACTGTGTTACTCACTAGAGATGGAAGAGATGTTCCAACTCAGAAGGAACCTGCTTCAATTTATCTCATTTTGCATATTTCAGTTTGTCAGACTTTGTGTTGTTTGGGTGTAAATCAAGGGCAGCTCCAGCCTTGCTGTGAAATGTTGGCCTGTGAAAACGATGGCAAGGGCTCCTAGATTTATCATATCTCTGGTTGCTTAACAGCTTATTCTGTTTGTAGATAGAAAGATGTGTTTTCTGACTGCCAGTTTCTCAAAGTGACTTTGGTCTTTTAAGATCGGGTTGTTTCATCCTGTATGTCACTGGGCCAAGATTAGATCTTCCCTAGCTCCTTTAAACTCAAATTTTGCATTTAAATACGTGCAACTGCATGGAGTGCAACACAGTGATCTGTTGATAATGCAGCAGAGTGAATCCTGCTTCTGCTCCCTTAGTTCTGCAGAAAGGGGAGAAACAAGTGTTCTGGCCAGCGATGTCCTTCAAGTGTCTCAGTGTTGTTCAGCCTTTGGTTTCTGTAGCAAGCATTTTCCAAATTCTGTCAGTACCTGACAGCAGTCCTGTCTAAAATGTTAAACAGCTCAGCCCAGGGAGCCAGAGGGTGTCATTTTTGCATAATTTATTTTTTTAGAAGAACTGCAGCTTGAGAATCAACGTGTTGTTTTCAGTATTGCATTTTCCATGGTCTGGAAATAGTCAGTGCCTATGAGGCACCAACTTGCTCCTTGCAATAGCCATCCATGGACACACTGGAAACTTGCAGGCTCTGTTACTGCAGCCTCTGCTCTGCCCAGGGATGCTGAGAGCTGGTGGGAGCAAAGCAATTTGCTCTTACTGGCACAACTGAAGTTGCATTTATGTGTCTGGGTGCTTTCAGGACGAGCAGCTTTACCAGCAAGGAGCGGTGTTTGCCCTGGGTACACAGGAGGATTGCTGCTTCACATGAATCCCCAGGAATATTTGCACTCTTGCTCCAGGCAGGCTGACAGTGTGAGTAGATGGGATGGTTCAATTGGAGCAGGTTGATGTTGTGTGGTTCTGCCTGTCGGGAGGCCAGTGTGTCAGCCTCGCTGGCATGGACCTGTTCGCTGCCTGGGAGGAACCTCTCATGTGGAATATTCCCCCAAGGTTCACATATGTCTTAGCTTATCTTCCCAAAGATTGCAAATCTTACTGATATTTTGGAGGGATTGCCCAGTTCTTGCCGGGCATATTTTTCTTTCCTCTTTCCCCGTTTCCTTATTATTTTAATTTTAGTCTTCCTATCATAAGACTCGTATAGATATTTGTCATTTTTGAGGCTATTTCCAATTAAGTAACTGCATTTTAATTGATTTATAATACATCGGGCAGCACTATTCTGGCTTGACTAAGGAGCTGAGGCAACTGTTTCTTGATGAATAAATAGATTTTTATGCACTACTTCTATTTTTAATATGGCATGACTATATTAGCAAAGATTACGTATTTGATCTTGACAGTAAAGCCCATGATAAACATCTGGAAATACACCTTCCAACTTTAAGCCATGACTCTGAGAGAGAGAGGCTCCTTTATTTGAGCAAAGTTTCCAAGATTCTCTGGATCACCAGTTTAATTTGCTTGTTTACCAAACAAAGGGTTGCATTTTACACAAGCCAAATGAGCCTGGCACTGCAAATAAAAAACAGATTACATTCGTTGCCATTAGTCACTCAAACTTAAAGGGCAGCTCCTCCCTGAAAAGCAGCTCTAAAAACGGCATTGAAGATTTCCATGGGTTTTGTCCCTTAGTATTTCCCAAGCATAAACACTAAAGCGATACTTTTATTTTCATGTGTCAGTCTTGCACAAATTAATTTTGTCAACTGACCTTCTACTAATAGTGTTTCACATTTGACAAACCTGTCTCCTGTCCGCTTATGCAGTCCAGTCTGTGCAGGTTTTGGCCCTGATTATACTGAGGCAAATATGGGTTCTGTTGCAGTCAAGAAGAGCTGAAACCTCTTATTTTTTAGTGATTTTTTTTTTTAAAGTGGATAAATGATGGCTGGGATAAATCTTCATCATTTTCTTCCAGTGATTAGATCACATCATGTCCTGAATAAATGCTGTTGTTTGCTCCAGTGTTCCTCTTCTTTGGGTATAGTATTTCTTGCTTTGTCTTTGGGAAAGTTGGTAGTTTGCTTTGTCCCTGCTCATTTGTCTTTATCACTAATCCTGTTATCCTCTTGTTCCTTCCATTGTGCCTTCACACATTACGTTATTTTCCTGTCTCAAACAACTATCTCCCTTTCTTCTGCTGGATTTCCCAAACATGTGCCAGGCCCTCACTGAGTTCATCTGCACGATGCTCTTCATCTGAGGCTTTACTGGAGACTAATAAAATCTATAGGGAATTAACTGACAAAGCCAATTGTTATTGTTATTTCATAAGAAAACACGCTTGCATTTTCTTTCTCTTTCTCTGAATAGCTAAATGATCCTAACAATAGTTCTCTTGTTTTTAATCCTTTATTTGCTTCTCCCTGCCATTTTGTCTCATGAAGTTAAACTATGGACAGATCTTGTGTGCTGACGGGCATCTCTCAGGTTTGCCACATGTGGTTCTTGCAGAAAAAAGGTCATCACTTAAAATTCTGTATGATTTTGATAAGAACAGAATGCTTACCCTATGGGTTGTGAAAAATTCCTAATGGTCTTACTGATCCAGTCTGGCTTCCAAATGCTTGGGTCTTGTTGTAATTTTGGTAGGTAAATCATTGTTGCTGGGAAGCTTCCCCAGATGTGCAAATTAAGTTTTATTTGGATCCTGAGCTGTATCTCAGTGAGAACATAAACAATCTGCTGAAGCATCAACAGCAATATGGAACAAAACCACCTGAGCCTTACCTTAATCTCCCACTGTCCACTTTAGAATTGCAGGTGTTGATGTCCCCGTGAAAACTCATGAGCTGCTGATGAAATCAGATGAGCTGAATACAGTTTTGCTGTTACCCACATGCTGCATTTGTTCAAGCCAATCGGATGCATATCCTGCTGCTTTTAATATGACTGCATAGAGAGATTGCTATGTTGTCATTAAAGATACTCATGTGGCTTAGTAGACTGAGCTTCAGGATACATAGTTGGAAATTGCTGTGCTAAAACCTCTGTTAGATAAAGCCAAGAGTAAAAACTAACATCCCTACTAGAGATTTCCACAGCTCTTCACCAAAGGGTTCTATTAAAGGTGGCCTAAAGCTGAGTGCTTGAACTGTGTTTACCCAGCTGAAATTTTGACATGGATGGCACTGATCACTGGAAAGTACATTTGCACTGCACTTACCTATCATTTTACAGAGGCCAAATGCTTAAGCGCAAGCAGGTGAGAAATTTAAATCACTGTGGACTATACACAATCCAGAGAGCAAACAGGTCATTAGATAGAGTAAATTAGCAATGAAGCTCTAGAATAAAACATGCCAGCTAAAAGATCTGATATATTATCTTTACAGTTTTCAAAGACATGCGTAATTCATCTTGATACAACCATCTCAAATTAAGTCAGAATTTGTATGTGAAGTTAGCATGCAGCCCTTAGAGACAGAGGAGACATGGGAAGCACCATTTGAGACAGTGAAAAGCTCCACAGTAGGGTATCTCTGAGTGGTGTAGGGATCTGTGACTCCAGACATGTTATTATTACTTTTTATGGTGCTTGACTTGTGCTGTTACAGATTAGAAATACTTTGTTGGAAGCTCAGAGAGGCATAGATACATAAAGTTATATGAACATGTTTAAAAACTAGTGACATTTTCTAATTACATGTATTAATTTTTTCTGATTTTATTTTTCCCTATTGCTTTGGTTTATGGTTCTTGATAAACAACTGGCTTTATTTAAGCTGAAGGTCTGTTCTCCTCAAACCCTCAACTTTCTTGTGAGTTGGATGCACAACCCGTCATTTGTGGCCTCACACAGTCACTGTGGGGATGTTCAGGAATGATGTTATCACACATCTTGCTTGGTGTTAAGTAGGAAAACTAAAGAGAGTTGAGGATAAAAAGTGAGTCTGTATTCACAGAAGAAAATTGCAACTTCAAGCCGGCAACTTTGCTCTTGGAAAGTTGACAACCTTGGGGAAAGAGCAGGTAAAATGCTTAGTTAGGTTTGTGTTAGAAGCTCACAATAGGCTGCAGGAAGCATGGGGCTGTCAGGTTGTTCTCTGCTCAGGACAAAAGCTCAGTTGCCCTGATTCCAGCAAAGGGAGCTGAAGTCGAGGCAAAACCCAGCACAGGCAAGCTCTCAGAAATCACTCTTTGGCCAAAAGTCTGCTCTGGACTAATCTCCCAAGTGATGCTGATATTGCCAAGAGACAAGAGGGCTGTGGCTGTTCCTTCTCAGCTATTAGTATTAAACCAGCATGACTATGGGAGAGATCAAATTGCATCTGCTGGGAGAAAACCCTCTGGCTTACATAGCCTTTGTGCCTGCTGGAAGATTCGGTAGGGCTGCAATATTTAGGTAGGGAATGTTGCAGTGCTGTCTTTACTTGTGAGCTCTTCCCATTGAGAACTCCTTGGAAATGATGTGGTTAACAGTGTGTTTGTTTAAGAGGTAAGGGGGAATAGAAATCAGTATCAGGTAAAAATGTATATGTATGTGTGTGTGTGTATATAAATTCTCAAAGCATTCACAGCCAGCTACTTAATAGTTTTCATTGAATTAATTTTAAAATGTGAACCTTGTTTCCTTTATTTAATAGAACAAAACGGCTTCCATATTCTTGCCTGTAACTAGCAGGGTTTATATAGCATTCTGCAAACAAAGTAAGCATTAAAGTCCCTTTTGTCCATCTGTGGAATGAATAATTTTGTGCAAAGTATTTATTATAAGCACACGATACACTTAAAGTTTTTACTGTAGTGGTGACAGATCCAGCACAGAACTGGATTGTTAAGTAGCAAGCACACCACGCTTCTATACTGTATAAAAATTTACTGACCTTTCTAAAGGCTCGTGGGTTCAAAGGAAAATGTTAGCTCACTTGGCTAACTTCTGGGTGCTACTTAAAACGATTCTGGATGTTGGAAGTAGTGCGTAAGAGGCTGTGATGAGTTTCAGTCAGGATTGCACAACTTTCTGGAGGTGAATGGAAAGGTTTGGGTCTGGTACACGTGGGCACTGGACACCTGCCTACTCCCTGGGAAGCTGCACTAGGCAGCAGCGGGGTACCCCTGGTTGGATATTAAAATGTCCTTGGGAACCACTTCAGAAAAGCATTAAGATTTCTCTGTTACTTGGCAGAAGTTGGGACTAACCCAGAGGTGACATGTCACGCGTACCTCCCGCTAATGTCGTTGCTTTTAGGATGATTTACAATTGGTTCTGTAACGTACTAATGTACACACACACCAGTTGTATTTGCTGTAAGCTGAAGTAGTCCCTTCCCTTCTGCAAGTTGCACTCTTGTACATGCCAGTTAATTGCTCCCAGAGTTGCACTGTTCCCCTCTGGGATTCAGTACGTGCTTAATATTCAGCTGGCTTTCCAGAAACCAGACTTTAGGCTCCCCAAAAGATCCTTCACATCGCTCTATATGCAGAGAGCCAAATTCAGGCAGGGCATGAGGAGACGAGATGTGTGGATTAGCCACAGGCACAGAGGAGTACACATCAGGCTGGAGGGAGTCTGAGTGGCAGTGACACACAGGCCAAGGGCTCTTGGAGGTGATGTAAATCACACCACCACAGACTTCCTGTAACCTTGGTTATGTGCTCCCCTCTGGATTTGGCCCATGGGCTCTGCAGAGTGTCTTGGACATGGCAGTAGGGGCACCAGGTTTAGTTTGTTGACATTGTACTGGTATTACTGGTTGGAGGAAAAAAAAGAGAGACAACTTTTAGGTACTTGAAAATATATTTCCAATGTTTTCTGGCACTCAAAGCACCAGATTCCTTTCTGTTTATCCCTTCCAATCTTCTGCCCTCAACTTTTGCAGTGAGCTGCCTGCCGTGCCTTTACAGCCAGTTCCAGGGCCAGTCTTGTCTCCAGCAAAGCCTTTCCCATGTTTATTTGAACTTCCCAGGGATGAGCATTCAGGGACAGCATCTCAGCTGATCCCTGAATATCTGCATTTGTCCATCTTTTCTCTTGGGTTGTTTGAATTATATCTGCAGTCAGTGATAAGGAATTCAGGCCACAAACCCATTGGGCATCATGTCCTTTATTGTCTTGGTAGGGCTGCTGCAGTTCAGTGTCTGTTCTGCCCTCTGAAGTGAGATTGTTTGTCACTGACGTTTCATCTGGGAGGGAAACATCTTTGGTTTCTGTGCTGATTTATTCTGAGTTTTATACTAGAAAAGCTTTTTTTCGGTTGTTTTTTGCTGTGGTTGGGTTATGTCTGACGTGTAGAACGGTACCTGAAGCGGGCTTAAGGATGAAGAATGTGTCCACTTTTCCAGCTGTAGCACCATTCTTAAGGCTGGTGTTGGGCTGGCCGTGCAGCTGTTTTGGAAAGAAACCTGGGCATAGAGCTTGTGGAGCACCTCTCAGAATAAACATTAAATTCCTTTTTGCATCTTTGAAATACAGCTGAAGATCAGAGTGGGGTTATGCATGTACGATAGATACTGTCATTTATATGCAACTGCATTCTCTCATAGCTTGTTTTTTCCCTCAGGCTTATGGTTAGTGAAAAAAGATCCCTGGATCTCTTTCTCACTGTTCAGCAGGAAGGCAGCATTCCCTTTCAAGCTTTGCTTCACGTAGCGTTCCTCTTTATAATGCTGTTTTCAGGAAAGATTTGCGCTTGTCCTTGCCCAAATCCCAGAGAAATATGTAAGAAAGGTACAAAGTCAGAGGAGCACTGAGTTCCTGTATTCCCTTTGTGGATCAGAAAGGTGAAGGAGAAGACATTCCTAAATGCAGGTCTCTGCATTAGGTTCTGTTGCTCCCAGTTCTTGGAGCCTGCATGGGTGCAGGTTGAGGTAATGCAGCAGAGGGCAACTACTTCCCAGCACTGTTTGTCAGATCCTTGAAATCTCATGCTTAATCTTGGGAATAGGTTGGAAATAACAGCTCTTTAGGTATGCCTTCTCCAAAGTGTCCTCAGAGTTACACCCTGCAAGGTTAGAGGCGTGGACAAACACAAGGAGGGAGGAGCAGTGGGAATGTTTCCTGTTATTGTGAGTTTGGGAAAATGTCTTTGGTGTGTAGTTGGAATGTATTGTTGTAACCAAGAACAATAAACATAATGGCTGAGAATACATAGAAGTATTTCAGGATGTTAAGAAGTGACAAAAAAATAAAATGATTTGTCCTGTAAAAGCCCATTTTTCGGGGTAATTGGATAATAATGTAAACCCTGTTTATTTCCAAGCAGGCAATTTGCACATCTGTTCTGATGTTACTGTCCAGGTTTGTTTGCTGTTATTCCTTGATGGGAACACCTAAATTATTTACAGTTCACGGCAAGACTTATTTAGTTGGGTTAGTTGGTTTCTTCATGCATGCAAGACATTCAGGGGTTTGTTTGAGATGCAGATGGGAGGAATCTGATGAAATACTGTAGAACTGGTGAAGGTGATTTTTACTTCTGTTGAGTCTTGCACCTGACCCAGCGTTAGCTAGAGTTTTAAATGTAACACTTGTGTCAAGGAGCAACTTAAAAATCAGTCATGTTTTATAGTCTTGATAATGTGGTGTCTGTTCCAGCTGATACTTTATTTCTTCAGTCCTTTGATTCTTTCCATATGAAGGCAGCAAATACTTCCATCAGGTTGATACGGCTGTTTCTTTCCTTAGAAGTTGGATACCTTTAAAACGGTTCAAGCAACTGCATCTCTAAAATTTGCATAAATAAATCAACTGTATACTGTGGCTTTTGTGATGTTCAGTGTCTTTATTATTTGATGATTAAACATAATGCAATTTACTAATGAAGAGATGTATTTTAAAGAGCAAAGGTCAGGGCCGGATTTGAAGACTTCCATTGCCTGAAATGTCTAAAGTAATTTTAATCAGGGAATTTACTTGGCATCATCAAAGCACTTTTCCTTTCATGATTTGAAAAAGTCTTGCTGCTGATGTTTATAATTATGGAACACCACCATCAAACCCTTTGCTCATCAAACTTCATTACAATGATTTATTTGACATGCAGTAATAGTTGTAATGCAGAACAGAAACAGAGCTATTGATTTACCAGCAAATTCATTAAAATTGTGTAAGTATTATTGCCAATAGATACACAAGGAACATAAATTATTTTATTCTGTTTTTTGAGTTACAGAGGGTCTGTCAAGGAGTTCCATATAAAGCAGTGCAGAACGCTGATATTTCTGTACATTAGCAGACTGTGCTGGAATAGCTTGTCGTGTTTAGAGATCTCATACTGTCACATTTTGCTTACGACACAACTTTGGTTGGTGGAGTCCTCTCTTGCAAGGAGACATATTTTATGACCTCTAATGAAGTCAAGAGTGTGGTGAGTGACATATCAAGACTGTTTCTTAGATACTAAAAAGATGACATAATGGGGAGGGAAAATGGTTTGCATTTTTCTGCATCACAAGTTTCAGGTTCATCCAGAAGCTACCGTGTGTTTAGAATATTTTGCTGATATCAAGAACTCTTTAAATTGTTTTTATTTGTATTTAAATGATTCCAGAGGTGCAGGACAGGGCATTTGCTTGTGTTGTATCTCCAGACTGGTTTTTTGTGTCTTATCTCATAGATTGTTTAGGATGTTCTACAGCACCTGCTTCAGTGGAGCTGCAGTACTTATCAGTAGCTGCCGGAAGTTGGTACTGGCTTTTCATGTTGTCAGTAGTAGGTGCTGTGAGTTGTTGGTACCGTGCAGGAAGAACCAGGGACTCCTGGTGCACTTAAACTGCACTGAGTTCAAGGGCACATTTTGTTCTTTGTGTGTTTTACTGCTTTCCCTGGAGGGTGTGTTTTTTGGGTTTTTTTCACTTTGCTTTTTTCTCTAGGCAGTTCCATTTTGTGCTTATCATGGCTCTGCCAGATGCCACGCTGAACAGTGTACTTCTTTCCCCGGCACAGAGGATCTGCTCCACTGTTGTTTGGTTTCCTTGCCTAGCCTCAGGCAGGATTTGTTTTTTTAATTACAAAGTTAATTTTTTTTCTTTGGACACAATTCAAACAGCTAACAGTAACGCTCGTATATCCCGTAATGCCTGTGACAGGTTTTCCGTGTAAACAAAAATTGCATCTGTCCTCAGGGACTAACTTCTATGAGTATATATCATGAAACGTTGGCTATTTTTATAAGGTATGTAAATGAAAATGGAAAATACTGAGAGGCTGTCCTGGAATGTGAAGAGCTTATATTTCTGTCTGAACTTGGGTAAGCAAACCTGTCTTTGCTTTTAAAACTTATGGTTTTATTTGATTCAGGGCTTGGGTTTTGGCTGATTGCTAGAGTATGACCCTTCATGTCAGTCTGGGTCTAATGGAGATTCCAGTGAAATCACAGAATTTGAGCAGTCAGGAGCCACATGAGACTGTGATAAGCAGATAGGAAGTGTAAGGTGACTTACTCATTGGCCCTAAAATGGAACTGTTCTGCAAAAGGAACTGGAGTCAGTACTGGATGCAGGGAGTTTTGGTGATTTGCCTGAGCTGAGAACCTGCCCCACAACCTCCCAGCAGTTATATTTGATTGTGTTGTGCTGTGTGTCTGTAGATGGAGGACAAGTTGAGCACCAACAGCAATCCTGGGGATCTGTGTTCCGATCAACTGGATCAGCAGAACCATCCTGGGCAGGTCAGACAGTCGCTCACACAGCACAGCATGGGAATGGCTGGACAGACAGAATTTCCTTCCCAAGATTTTTTCTAAGCTATGCAGGTTTTCCAAGAATATCCATTCCATGTGTACAGTCATTGCTCCTGAGGTGCATAAATGTCTCTGGTTCTACTAGGAGACAAATTACTATTGTGTTGATGTTTCGGCTCTTTTAAAGAGCCTGTGGATAGGAGCAGATGTGTTCATGGAGGCACTGGGCCTCAGGGCTTTGGCATCAGGATAAATTACTAGAGAGTAACAAATCACCACGTGTCAGTTGCTCACTTGTGAATAACCACATGCACAGTCCTTCCCTGCAGCACCTCCTCCTCAGTGAAAGGTACTTCAGTTCTCTTTTCTGAAAGGAAAGCTACCTTAAATTAGGTTGCACTCAGGAAAGTACCTGTACAAGACAGCATGAAGTGGTTGATAAGTAGAAACGTGCCTTCTTGCAGTGTGACAGAATTCTAGATCTTTTGAGTTTCCTTTTACTTTAAATATAGCATTTTAAAATTTTATTTCCTAGTTCAAAAAGAAATCAAACCCCGTTTAATCTTGTTTATCTGCTTCTGACTTCAGAACATGTTGGTGTCTCCCTGTTACTTTCCTTGGAAGTTCAAAAATGCTCTTGCTGCTTTGTTGAAGAAATACCCTTCCTTAGAGGATTTCTCATAGAATAAAAAGTTGACAATTTAATTTCCATGCTTGAATCACAGCATTCTCCTCAGAAAAACTCAACTTTTTATTCCTTTCCTGAGTGCTCAAAAAGAAGGAGAAAAAAATTAGCAAGTTTTCCTTATGTTGGGGCTTTATTGACTCGACTGGCCAATTTCCTTATGATGTTTCTCCAGAAGACTGTAGGATCTGAAACTCAGTGTTGATCCCAGAATCTCATAAGCCCTCTAAACTGGATGAAGTGGAAGGAAGGGAACTGAAATGGGAGGAAAAGTATTCTCCTTTTAAAGGAAGAATTTTCTTTCAGCTGTTTTTGTTCTGTGAGCACTGCCAAATCAATCAATCCAGTGGAGACGGGAGTGTGGAGAAAGCTCTCTTCCCACCTACTGTAATGTCAGCCGTGTTGAAGATCTCTACACCCAGTCATGGCCGAAGACTGTGTTTGAGTGAGATATTTGGCTTTCTCCTTGAGCTGGAATCCAGAACAGTAAAGGATTGCTGGGAGAGACCCTGGCCTGGGCATATCTTTAGGAATGGAGCAGGACGTATCCTGCAGCCATTCCTCCTTCCTGTGAGGGTCTGCAGCAGCAATCATTTGGATAGATGTGGAAACTGCAAATACACTGTATTCCCAAGACAGGCTGGAGGGAGGGATGTGCCAGTTTGCCTCCCTGGTGATGACAGGCCTTGAGGCCTTGGAAATAAGGGTGTGAGGGATGGGATGGGAGGGCTGGATTGACCCAACAGCGAACAAGCTGGGGAAAGGGAGGGAGAAAGTGGTGACAGGGACTTCAGGGCTCCTCTTCTTTTTCTTCCTTTTGTCCCTTTCTATTGTCTTTTCCTGTTGATGCAATGATGAAAATGTGACTAGGCCACAATTTAAGGTGAATGGGAAGTGACTGAAATCTGATACTACAAGAAAATGTGTTAAATTATCTTAAGCTGGACTTTCACATCGGTCCAGATCTCGGATTTGATTGAACCTTGGACTAACTGCACTGTGCCTCATTTCTGACTGCTCCTTAGCTTCAACTATTATTTTGTTCCCATCAAAACCCTAATTCCCAGAAAGAATTTCTCAATCTTTCTATCCTCTGAGCACTACATCCAACTTATTTGCCCCAGAAAGGCTCACTGAAATGTGCTCTAGCAAGGTTTTGACTACCTGTCTTTTATCTCCTGGGTGATCTGTTGGGGAATGGTCCTTGCTGTGCAGTCTGAGCTAATTTGCCAGAAATGAAGAGAGATTATAAAAGGTGTAGCAGCCTAGTCAAAAGGTCTGTCTTTCTGCCTTTTCCCTTGCTTTCCACCAGTTGATTTGTGAGAGGAGGCATGTCTGTGGGGGACACTTGCATTGATGATTCTTTGAGATGCTTCTGAAGATTCGTCCCTGTGCTCGAAAATTTACCGTGAAGGTTCCTCCTGTCTGGCAGTGACGGCAAAGGCTTAGGAGGTTTAGAGTTCAGGCTTAGCTCCAGTGAGTATCCCAAAATATATATGTCTGTGCAATTCTGGAGCCTGTTTGAATTATCCAGCCTTCTTCCTGACAAAGATCATGCAATCCCCTGTGTGCTTGCTGGCTACATTTTAAGATACTTTTTGTGGAGGCTTAGTATTAGGTCTTGCCAGCAAATGCATAAAGCATTGAAATGGGGGTGGCCAGACAGCAGTGTTTTGACAGTAACTTCTCTGTATAGGGTGATTGTATGATTTTGCAGAACTTGGGTATCTCTCAGCCTTTAATATATTTATTTTGTTAGCATCCCTGTGAGCTACAGAAGTGCTGTTACTCCCATTTGAACAAAAAGCCATAAAGTGCAGGCTGAACTCAGTGACTTGCCTGAGGGCCATCCAAAATGTGAATTATTAGCTCCAGTGTTTCAATCTTTGCTCTAATCCAAGGATCATTCACTTTCCAGGCCTTCAAATGGACCTAGGCAACACAGTCTTTGAAGATAAATCATACACTGTTGGAGGAAAACCTAAAGGTGCCCTAACCTTACCCTAATTAAGGTGCCCTAAGAAAACAACAAGAAAATACGTCAGCTGTGTTGGAAGTGTTGAACTTGATAGGGAGGCCTGAAAGATTCAGACAGTAGAGGGTCATTTTTGAAAGAATAGTAAAATATATGGACTAAATGGAAGATGTGTTGCATTAATCTCTGAAAGCATATCAGTCATTTTTGTTAGTTGGCCATACTAGTGTTTTCTGCATTGAGGTGATGCAATAAAGCTTAGAGGAATTTGTAAAGTTTATTTCATGTTGCTGGAATCTGTATGAGCTGGAGTTTGTACTGGACAGTCACATTACAGAATCTGCAGTTTGACAAACCTGTATTGCTCCTTGCTTTCCTTGTTCTGGTGAGTGTAATCCACCGATACAGAGGTTGTTTCTTGCTCCTGCAATCTGTCATGATCCTAAGGTGGTTTTAAAATTTGTTTCTTCTTATAAAGGAGTGCACTTTTCCTGCACTTCAGTTAGTAGTTGTTGTTGAAAAGCTTGTTTGTTAAAATAGTACTAAATTGTGGTACTTTGTATAAGCAGGGCCTCAGTTTGCTATTTAGATTAAGAATCGGTATCCTACCATCTGAAAACACTGATTCCATCCTGGAGCATCCAGAAGGCACCGATTGCAGTCGGACATGTGGCTTACTGGGTGTCAGGAGCACTTGCTGTAGTGCCTGAGACTTTCAGTGTTGATGTGCTTGCCAGTCTTGTCAAGTTCAAAGCATGAGTTAGGACAGCAATAGTACTGATGCATCCTTGGAAGTTCTGGCTGCATTGGCTTTGGCAAAGAATTATGAGTGGTTTTGAAGATTTAAAAAATCTTTGGGGAATTAGTGGTCCTTTTTCTCCACATAATGTATCTTTTTAAGAAAATTTGACTGTGTTAAAAAACCCTTGGTCTCTGCTGAACTTCAACTGACTTAATAAAAAATAAATCTTCAGAGTTACCCAAGCTACTGAAATGTTGGCAGGATGAAAACCTAAGGACAAAGAAGTAATTTCTGGCATGATGTATTCTTTTTATTTTGCATTTCATTACATTTATATGTAAGTCCATTGTTGCTACTTGCTTTCAGTAAAAGGCAATCATTACACAAACCCTTAAACTGATCACTGAGCCAATCTCTAATCTTAACGAAAAGATTAGATTCAGATAACATAATTGATCTTTCTCAGAAGAATAGCCTGATAATGTTTAAGGGCTGCATTGACTTACTGTAAACTTATCTTCCAGTATCCTTATTACAGAATCAATAGAGAAATCTCAAGCACTTCACAAGTAGAGAGAGAATTAAAACCCCACAATGGTGATGACTGCTGTTGCTGTAGAATGAAGACAGACTTTGTCTTGCAGATTTTTTTTGCATTGTTCTGCTTGTGTAAACACCAGCGTTTCAGTGAAGAATCATTAGGAAACTTTTAGCAGTGAAATGCTCAGAAATGTCCGTGGCACACTGTTCACTCATGGAAAGTTAGAGCCCCTGTGCTAAACCCTATAAACCATATGTAAAAGTGTATTGTTTTGTTTAAGATGAGGCCCCATCATTGATTTCAGGGTACGTCACATTGCAATAAAACTGTGGCCTTCGGTATCTTCTGAAAGCATCACTGTTTTTGTGAATTACACAAGAGCGTTAAAACTTGATGGCTGGAGAACAAGATGTAACATGCCTTAGAGGGTCAGGGTCATAGTCAGTGTCAGCTTGTAGACGTAATGTTTTCCTGGCAAGACAGCAAGACTTGCCATCTCTTTGGATTAGGAGGAGAAGGGACATTTATAGGTAGAGCTGAGCTTACCCTTGCAAGAACAGTGCATGCTTTAGGGCTAGGTATATTGCACACATGATATAGCACAACCTGGCCTGCTGCATAGAGAAATTACAGGGGGCTGAAGAAATGTTGCTGGGATGTGACCAAAGGTGGTAGGTAGTGCTGAGGGAAAATAGTGACAAGTAAAATATATGCAATCAAGGTAAAACTCAAAGAGTGAAAACCCAATCCTTGTAGTTCTTACTGATTTGGCTGTTTCTTACATAAAAAATTCAGTCTTTAGATAATACTTTGGTTGCAAGATTGGGATTTGATTCACTAAGTATTTTAAATTTTTGTTCCTAATTAGTTTCTAATAAAAACATGGAGATGAAGTCACGGAGAGCTCAGAATTCTGTTCTTGATTCTGCCTCACATTCTTGTCTTTCAGAAGGTGTTCCGGTGTTCCTCATCTATAATAATGCATTACCAATGTAAATCTCATCCCCAGATGTTTGCATTTCTCTGTGAAAATACGGTTGTCTCAGAGAAATGGTGTTTAATTTTATAAAAATTGCTTTTCCCTTAGTGCAACCCAAACTGCTTGAACTGAAGTAACTCTTCTAGGGTCTTCTAAATAAGAAAACTTCTTAACTTTAAAAATGAAAGAGACAAGGAAGCAGTGCAGCAGGATGGGGATAATAAAACACAACAAAGAGACTATGAACAGATGTGTCTGTGCTTTAGCAGCATCCTGTGAGCTGTCAGGTACCACTTAGAAGAGAGTGTAGCTACATTTGTACCATTTGTTTTTTCTAAGAACAAAGGATGTATTTCAAGCAAGTTATTCTAGCAAAAACAAGTAACTGCAGTTAATTTTTTGGTTTATTTTAAAATTTATTTTATCGTTTAAATTTTGTGTAGAATGTGTTATTTTTCAAATGCATTTTTGTTCATATCTTTTTTGATCTCCTGTACATTGTGTGGGGGCAAGGCTTGTCTGTCTTGTTTTGTGTTTGCACATCACTAGCAAAAGAAAGTTTACTTTAGGGCAGAGGTTTTGGGCAAGATGGCAATATGAATAATGAACAAACTCAGTTTCCTGTCTCCTTATCCCAATTGATAGTGTCACTGTATTGCTATGAAAAATAACTCTGTATATGGTACAGTGCAAATTAGGAAACTGGCCTCAAAATACCTTCATCTCTTGTGCTGAAATCTCATCCTGACAGGCAATGCTGAATTTAGAGTGCTAGGTTTTTAAAAATACAGGGTTTCTAAGCAACAGTGTTTATAGAGAGAACACTTCTTGTTCCCAGTTTTGTCTTTGACTGCTGTATCTATAAAATAGTTTAAACCAACAGGTTTCCGTGTTGCAAAGTGATTAATTTTGATACTACTGAAATGGGGCCCTGCTGCCTTCCTTGTACTCCTGTGTACTGGCACTGTTTTGTGGGCAAGGTGCAGGATCTTGTGATGAATGAGTTGCTTTGAGCATTCTCTTCATTTTACAGAGCATATTGTTTAGGGCTGGTTTTGTGAACAGCAGTTCAGCGATCCATAAAATAGCATAAATTGCAGGATAAGAACTCGCAAAGAAAAACCTTACACGGACAAAAATCTTAGCTTTAATTCTAATACAATATTCTAAAGAACAGAAGAATGTGGTACCACAAACTGTGGAAAATGTTTTTACTAAGAAAACAAGTTCTGCTTGTCCCAGTGTTGTGTGTTTTCCCTCTTCTTCCAGATGATTTATGTAGTGACTTTCACAAGCCTCATGGCATTTTGTTGAATTCCAAAAGAATTTACATAGAGATGTGTGTGATAGGATTAAAACTCTGTCATTTAAATGCTAATCTCTCTGGCTTAGGAGAATTTAGCAGTAATGATGAGAGCCAGTGATGGTGCATACTGATTTGAGGTAATGGGTGATGTCCATTGCCCTGTGCTGGGAAAGGAACCAACACCACCTTATGTCAGGGTCAAAGCAGAGAGAGTTACTTAAGTTATGGATGACCTTGCATGGGATGCAAAGTTATTTTGCATAGGATGCAAAGTCCTGTTGGTGAAGGGCTCCTCAGTGCTGCGTGTGGCTGAGCAGCGTGGGGTGATGGCTGCGTGTTTATAAAGACCAGTGCAGAGCAGCTCATGCATGAGATCACTTAAAAGGAGCGCTTGGATCTTAAGCAGCTGAAAGAGAATGTTGCCTGTTTTAATTCAAAATCTTGGTTGCAAAGACAGTCTGGTGAGATTTAATGGTTATTCCTGGTTTTGCTCTTTCATGGATGGTCTAAAATTTGGAATAGTGATTTGAGACAAATGGCAGCACCATTTTCATGAATCAATATCAAACTTATTTGAAGAGAATTTTATTTCCCCATATGTCTAGATTATTGTAATGGTATTAATCTCTACAGAGTGTCCTGAATCCACACAGTATTCCCACTTGCTAATGTTTGCATTGGCACTTTCATGCTGACAGATGTATGTGCAAATCCAGTCTTTTCCCTCCTGATTTGACAATTTAAGAGACTGCTGTGACAGCTATTTCTCCTGCAGCCTTCGGAGACTTCCTCATTAATCCTTGCTGAGTTCACTGTCAGGTGCTGCATTTTGAATCATGGAATACTAGGGTGGAAGGAACATCATGGATCATCTGGTCCAACCTTTCTTGGCAAGAGCATGCTCAAAGAATCATACGATTGTTTAGGTTGGAAAAGACTTCCTCAGATCCAGCTTCTAATCCACTCCTGCCAAGTCTGCCGTTAACCCATGTGCCTAAGCACTACATCTACACTGCTTTTAAATTCCTCCAGGGATGGTGACTCCAATGCTTTCCTGGGCAGCCTGTTCCAATACTTGACAACACTTCTGGTAAAGGAATTCTTTCTGGTATCCAGTATAGACAAGATGGCCCAGCATCAGCTGAATCTTAAAAGGGACCAATGTTGGGGAATCCATTTTAGGAGACCTCACTCGCTTTAGGGAGTTCATTGGTGTCCAAGCAGAACGTGTGGCAGCAGATTGAGAGTATAATTTATAATTAAAAAAACCCCAAAGCCAAGAGGTGAAAGTTATTTTTTAGTGCACCAATTTCTTGGGCCTTCGTTTGCTATGTATTCTGTAGTAACGAATTCCTTCAGGACAGTTTACATCTAGATCTGTTCGGCTTCAGAAGGGAGCCTGTTGAGTGAGCACAGAATGGAGTGCACAACACACAAGATCTAATCTAGCAAAGGCATGTGTGCAAGCAAAACGTTGTATTCATGCATTGCCCCGGGGATTTCACTGAGGCTCTGCCTGGGCACCCTGTTCTGCCTCCATGGAATAAATGGCAAATAGGAGTCATATGTCTGAAAGCAGCACAGAGCTGTCAGATGCTTGTTTTAGCCAGACTTTACTATTTGTATAAACACTGTAAGCACTCTTTTGCAGAGCTTGGAAAACATTTTGCTTTGCCTTCTTTGCTTTGGTTTGATTTTATTTGCATGCATCATTTTACATGTGAAGAAATTTACTCAATATAGCCAACCAGATAGCACAAAAGGTAGAAAAAGGTTTTACGAGCAAAATTTGTTTCCTTGTGCTCTTTCTTTTCTGGAACATAAGTTTAAGCAAAAAAACCTAGTTGAAACAGTCACTGATATGCTCATAATGAATGTTAAAAAATATAATCCAGATATCTGCTGGTTTGTGCATGTGGGGGGGGTCACACTTTATTGAAAATGGATTAGACTCAAATGTTTATTTTAGACAATGATTCTGAACACTGGGGTGTACAAATATTAGTCTTTCATCTGTCTTCAGAACAGACAAATATTGGGAGATGAACTTGCTCATACTTCCACTGCCACTTGGGTAGAGTATTTTAGACACTGAGGTACAAATTTGCTTTTGCTGTTGGCTTGTTTTTCTGTATATCTTTAGGATAATAAATACAGAGAAGATACATTCATTATTGACTTCCTAGAGACTGGCCATCTGATTTATGGCTTCAAAGTGTCTCCATTTAATCTGTCAAAACTGATTTTAAACTTCATTTGTCTTCTGTTTTTGGCAGCGCTTTTTACCTTGAGTTTGACTGTTTGACATGCATTGTACCAGAGTCACATTTTAAAAACATTTACAGTATGTTGCAAAAAAAAAGAGGTTCGAGTTGGTACATCTGCTTTCAATATTATGCATCTCTCAAAGTGAAAACAATTTGAGAGCTGGCATTGGGAATGTTCTTGTTGTAGCTGTAAGCACAGCATTTAGGTAACTTAGAAGAATAGAGTAATAATTACAGAAAATGAATTGTCACTGAATAACATTTTCCTGTGATTATCACCAATTACAGTTAACAGCTCCAGCGGCCTTGCTGATGAAATGCAGAACATGGTTTCCCCCGACTGAAAGATGGGCCATTTCTCAAAAGATATTCTTAAAAATTACTTTCAGAGGTTGAATTCCTGCAAATGGGGCATTAACAGCCCCCTCAGACCTGGCACAGACTCCTCTCAGCGCAGGACCACTTGGCAGCATCTCTGGGGCTGATAAAGCTTCCTGCTCTCCCTTTGCCCCAGAGGAGCAGAGCCTCAACTTTGTGCTTCTCCCCAGACTCTCTTCAGGCACTGACCACTGCGCCTTTCCTCACTCTGGGCTGAGTTGGAATAGTGGGAAGTGAGTGCATTGCAGGTGGAGGGGTGGTACAGCCCGAAGGAGCTCAGGTGAGACCCTCATTGGTGCAGCTCTGGCAGAGAGGCAAGAGAGAAATCTTGGCCAAGTACACACAGCTCCGGGGTCTCCTGCGGCACCTGTGGCTTTTAATCACAGCTTCATAGGCTCATTTTTATCAGGAGAACAGCCTTGATCAGCCTTTCCCCATCTTGCATTTTTTCATCCCTGCTGTCACTGTGTATTAGTTTTTTCCTGCACTAGTCTGGATGGTTATCAGTAAGGGAATATTACATGAGTAAAGCTCATGTGATAGGGTATATTAGCAAAAGAAGCACAGGGTAATGGGGAACTGGATGGATGTGCTGGCAGTGCAGGTAGATCAGAAAGGCCTTAGGAATATTCTGCAGAAATGCCTGGAAGTGGAGTGAGGGCTGAAAGTGCCAAGTCAGAGATGAAGCCAATGTTATGCAGACCTCGTGGCAGGGACTGTTCAAAGTAAGAGTCAAAGAAAGAGGCAAACTGAAGGTGCAGCTGTCAGGATCTGCCTGTGATGAATTACCACGCATTAAGCAATGCCAGAGACTGAGTCTGTAAGTGCTGCTAGGCAGACAGTTGTCAGTAGAAGCAGGATGGTTGTGTTACGTTAGGGTTTTATAATTGAGATTATCAGTGTGAAGGGGGAGAACAGACACAGAAAAAGAACTAGGCTCTTTGAAATTAAGGGAGACACAAACAAGATCCATCCTCTGTACATTTCACTGGAATAACTGCTTCTCCCTGTGCATCACAGGAGTTGGTCATGATTCCCACTGGTTAGAATAGAATAACTTGGTGTTTTTGTGTGCAACCACCAGTTCAGAGGAGCCTGCTGAGGCTGGCACTCCTGGTCTGCACTCACCTCAGACCTGCGTGGAGTGATATTGGGGGAGGTTATTGCCTGTGTTCTCATCAATGCAAGGAAGGATTTAAGCAGTTTCATTTGTTTCTGCATGTGCCTGATGCTGAGCCTGGGGTTTTTATTCTTTCAATTATGCTCTGTAGCTTGGAATGCTTAACAGAGCCAGGCACAGGCAGTGCATAGGGATGAGAGTGCTGGAATAGAAAAATAAACAGCGGAAACCCACTGAACTACCAGATGCTAGGGTTTGTCGAGACTTTTTTATAAGAATACAAGGACTCTGACTGGGGTCATTATCCCCACCAGCCACTTGTGAATGTAAGTCCCTCTTTCTCTTCTCTTCTTTTTTCCATTTAAAAAAAAAAATTTCCCCATTTATTCTCCACTTGTCCCTATAAAATGTCCCAGTCCAACTGTGACTGAAACAACTGATTAGCTGCTGCCTCCCTGGAAAAGACAACTCCCAATGCCCACCCAGGCAGTGTTGTGCTGGGCACCATGTCACCTCTGGAGACATTGCTGTGGCACAGGGCTTGCCTTAGACTACAGAGAAGCAGATCACCAGACAACAGGATGTTTAGGCTTTACTTTCCTTCTTTACTGAAAGCACTGAGTGGAAGTGTGAGGGGTTCCCTGTTGCAGGGGCAGACCATGGTGTGTGTTTGTGAGCTCCCTCCCTGCCTCTTCTCGTGGTCCCACCTGTTCCTCACTTGCTCTCCTGCCAACCATTAACTGCTGGTCTTCACTACCACAGCCTGAGCCCAGCCCCACAGTTGTCTCCTGCATATCAAGAGGTTTGACATTCTGTGTCTGGCCCATGATGCAGACAAAAGATGTAGAAACCTTTAGCTACATTTGTGCCAAGGCCACTGTGCCGAGTAGAGTGAGTGAATGCCTTTGTGCTCTGCTGCCTGCACCCGTCAGTCTCTTAGGCTGTGAACTTTCTGAGGCAGGAGCCATGTTTTTGCTCATTTCTCTGCAGAATAAACGGCAGCTATAATCCTTTGTGCTTTGACAATATTAATAAATAAATAACAGGACATGCAGTAGAACCACATAGTTCTCACTGAATATACAAAGAATGGTCCCCTCCCCAGTGCTGAGGGAAAGGAGGGCACAAGGTTCCCTGACAGCTCTGCTGTGTCATGTCTGTGGGCTTTGGACAAACGCTGCCTGTGTCTCAGAAGCAAGAGGTGAACTTTTGATGTGACTGCACTTCAGTCAGGTGAGTGTAAGGAGAGACACCATGGATGATCCTGAGCAGATCACAGTCATTCCAGTGCTCTGACCTCTCCTGGATGTTTTGCAGCAAAGAAAGTGAAGAAATGGCTTTAAAGGGAAAGCAAACCCAAAGCAGGTGCTATGTGTGCCTGACAGTGACTATAGTGCATAGCAGTCATCAAGGGTCTGAGTCCAGAAGGAAGGTCAAGAGAGATTCCCACCAAAGCCAGTAATTGTTTTCTTTTTTAGCTTGTTTATTTTCTATGCAGTTAGCAAAACGTGACTCTTCATTATGGGTGGTGTAACCAGTCATTAGCTGTATACACATGGCTGGGGTTCAGTTACACAGAAACAAGATACTTTGCTTTTCCACACTAACTGAGAAGAGGAAAATGCACTGATGTACTGGGCACGTAGACTTGAGCCTTGGGAAGCCACTCTTGCTTGTGTGGGACTGGTCTCTGCAGCACATAGTGGTTCTGTAGAGTTTAGTGCTTTCTAAGCATCTTCCCTGCCTAAGTGCCTGTGGCTGTGCCTGACATGGGCTCGCCTGCAAACCACACTTGGAGCAGTTGTGCCAGCCCTGCCCTGGCTGATAAAGCCGCTGGAGACAGACTTTGTTCCTCCCTGCAGCACCAGGACTTGGGAGCAAGTCCCACCAGCTCTGACATCCCTGCAGCATGCTGTGAAGAGCTGCAGCTTGGCTGTTGCTCGTGTCTTCTTTCCTTGCTTTGCTTTCTGGAAAACTGCTGCTAATGATTTGCAGTGCAAATAATGCATGAGACTTGCTTCTGTCGTATCACAAGGAGTGATTTTGGAGCTGTGCTGTTCTCATGTTTTCCCTCTTGCTGACTTGCTGACAATGAGAAGGAAAAATATTCTTGGTTTTCTCTTTTTGGGAACTTCCAGAGGTTGCATTCCTCCCCCTTAATCTCAGTTAATTTCTTAGTCAGCGTGCTTAGGATCACATGGATTTCTGCCAGGTAAGTAGGGATTTTTGTGAGCTGTAGTCTGTTCAGTCGACAATCATTTTAGCTGTAAAAGGCCATGGTTTAGCTTGAGGCTCAGATGACACACGCGTTCAGCTTCCAGCTCCTTTATTTTTTAAATGGCTTTAGTTACTCCTTCTCTGCTCTCTTTTGCAACCCAGCCATAGGATTTAGATGTATTCTGTAGAACTTGTGCTAAACCAAACAAGGCAAACCTAAGAAAGGCTTAATTAAAATAACAGAAATTGCACACTCTCTCTATTGCTTGAGCTCTTTTTGCCTGTAAACAAAAAATTCAAATGGCTGGTTTCCCCCCTCAGTTTCATAAGTGGTTACTGAGCTTCTGCAGTTGCTACATTCCTTAAAAAGTTGTTATTTCTTTTTTGGTCACACACTAGGGGACTCCATTGTTTTCAGTGGTGCCTATTGAGTTAGGCCCATCGACAGCAGAACTCATTCTGGGTCATTAACTTTGGAGGCACAGTAGTATAATTTGGTGACTTTATGCTGTTTCTTAGCAGACACTGGTATTAAAGTCACGCACACACAAAACCAGAATAACCATCCTTCTCCCTTACAGCAAACTCTGAAAGCAGTAGAGGACCTGTTAAAAACCATTTAGAGGACCTGTTAAAGGCCATTAAAATTCGTAAAGCTGTGTTTAGGCACACATAAGGCAGAAGTAGCAACACAATGCTGCTGTCTTATGTTATTGATTCTAGTGCTGTGCTGTTCTAGTGTTGACAATTTAACAAGGTTCCTTGGGAAAACTGGCTGTGTTTAAGAGAAGATTCACACAAACAATCCATGATCTGGAGAATATACTACAGTGAGAGAAAATGAAGAAAGCAGACAGTTAATCACTAAAGAAAAGGTAGGAATAAAGTCTAAAGTTATCTACAGAGGCAGAAAGTACCAGGTACATTGTATGTTTTCACCTAGCACACAGAGGCATAATTGCATAATTCAGACCCAGTGCCTGAGCTGCAGTCAAACAAGTTCAAGCTATATAAAATTCATGCTGAGAACCATGGAACAAACTGCTGTAGAAGCAATTCTCCATCATTTAAAGATTCCACTTTGAGATGTGATGTCTTGCTAAAAGATGCACTCAAGATCCAGCAGTGTGTGGTTAAACTAGATGGAGGTATCCCAGAGGAAATACAATGCACCAAGCACGCTGGCATTCTTTCCGGGCTCAGCCTGTAAACTGTGTGGTCTTTGGAAGTTGCACTCTACTCCTGTGCTATGTCTGCTATTCACAAACTCTGTCCCTTCACCCTCAGGCTCCGTTTCCCATTTAGAAGTAGTTCTTACAGGGCTCTTTGGTCCTGACATTTAGGGAACTTCACACACCTTTTGACCACACTCATGTGCAGTAAACATTTTCATCTCCATTGCTCGTAATCTGCCTTTTTTTTCACAGCATCAAATTCACATAAAAATGCACATTATCAAGGTTAGCCGTGTGCTATGGGGATAGGAAAGAGGAAAGGAATGGATTGTCTGCCCAGAGTTGTAACAAGTTAACGTTCTCAGTCTGAGACGTTCGAATCTGGTCTGAGTAGAAGAAGATCATTCTGTCCATGGCTCTCTGCTCACTTGGTTAGTCAGCAGTACATACTGAGTTCCTGGCTGCACTCTTTGTATCTCTAATAGAGCACTGGAAACTGTTACTGAAATGGAGATGTCAGAATTCATCCCTCCGTGTGCATCTTCGGATACTCAGTTCTAGAAGACTTCTTAACTCTGATCTTGCATTTTGTAGTTTAATAGTGGTGTTTATTTCACTGCCTGTGGCAGACACTCCAGACTGACAACCAGACAAGAACAGAACTGGGCTCAGAGACAATATGATTAATGAATTGCTCTTGGTTTCACGGGATGGATTGCATCAGCATGTTAGAATGATTACATGCCCTTCACATGTTCTTGATGGCAGGGATGGTCAGCAGAAAAAAGTGCAGATCTGAAGAGTCAGCCCTAGTTAGAGCTTTGAGACTGCTCTAACACTGGAGTCTGGACAGTGTGCAAGTATGTGCACTTGCCTGAGAGTTTTTGTTTAGCGTTTTGTGCTGCTAGGTTGTATTTTGGCATGAGGGGACTTTGGTGAAGGCCACCTTCACTTCCGCATCTGTGCAGTTAGTAAGTTCTATACTGAGCTTTCCAGGCATTTTTCAGAGGGCAATTTGATGCAACTGTAAAAACCAACAGGAAAACTCGATCATGCCAAAGGTTCATTAATCTTATTATTCTCTGTTTTACCCAAGAAAAAAGATAAACTAATCCAGATAAGATTTAACTGCTGGATCTGCCTACCATTGTGCTGCTGGCTCACAGTGAAGGAAGCCTGTACCTGCTACCAGCTGCATAGAACAGGATCTGATAGTGAAAAGTGTGGAGAGAAAAAAAGGTGTATAAAGTACAGAAGAAGGTCTGCTGGAGACAGTTCAGAAGAGAGATGGAAGAGATCAGAGCTCTGGAAAACATGATTTATGAGAAAAAACTTGAATAACAAGAGCTGTGTAACACTGGCAAGAGAAGACTGAGTGAAGACAGCCTGTAAAAACATAAAAAGTTGCTGTGGAAGGCAAGTGAACAGACTCCTCTCCACATCCAGTTTGGACAGGACAAGATGTAGTGGACTAAGTTGTGCTAAGGGGGCTTTAAGTTAGACATAAAGAAAAAGAATCCTAAGTCAAGTGAAACAACTGAATAGTTTGCTGGAAATGTTGGGGAATTGCTGGAGCCTGTAAAGTAGATTGGTGAAACACCCGCTTAGGTTTGTGAGATTGGATTACGCTATAGGGACACAGGATAGAGTAAATCATATTCTGAAGACTCCTTCAGCCCTGTTTTTCATGATTGCATAACATGTTGTCAGAGCAAAGGGCTTCTCACGATTACAGTGACCTTTCTATATCTGTTTCTTCACTGGCATATCCAGCTTCATGTAATCCCTGAGGTACCTTGTTCTCATGGCTTGTGTGGAAAGTGCAGGCCCAGTTTATGGAAGGCAGCATTGCTAAATGAAAACAGGGAGTACTCCACATACCTCCTAATCAATAGGAACTGCCCACTGTCATCACTGGAAGATTCACAGAGGCCTTCTAGCAGGAGCTGAACTTCTTGTTGTTTATTCAGTGTTCATGTAAGACAGCACCATTCAGTGAGAATATTTTCCCTTTTTATAGCATTCCTTGTACTCTTTATTTTTTCTGCATCCTCATATCTCTGCTTTTCTTCCTCCCCGTGCCTTAACCTCTTCACAGCAGATTCCATAATAACCTTACTCTGTCCTACAGTCTGCTAAAAACCCCCAAAACAGAACAGGTTTGTGTGTGTGGGTGCCTTGGTTATCCCTAGAATCTGACATTCTGAAGAAATGGATACAGGCAAGATGTTGACTCCAGTTGTTCTCTGAAGCTGTCTCATTTTGAATAGCACCTGAACTAGTTATATTTAAGTCATAGAGAAGATTTTTTTCTGTGTTACATGGCATATAGATATTTATTGCACCAAGAACTCGTATGTTTGACACTTCAGCAGACTGTTCTTACTGATGATACATTGAGTTGTATGTTTAACAGGCACTGCATATGTCTGCAGCCCTGAAACTGCAGTGAGAGGAGAGTCTGCAAGAGGCCCATTCATTGGCACTGAGTGCAGAAGGGCAAATTCAATTTGAGTGGAATTAGTCCCAAGCATAGTTCTGGTAAAATAGAAAATGACATTGCAAATCACTTGATGTTAAATATATTTCAAATCAAGCTGTGAAATAATGCCAAAATCCTGGCAGAAAGAAATGTCAAACAATGAAAACAGCAAATGAAAAGTAGCAGGGGTAGGCTGTTGCTCTTTTCAGCATATGTTGTGGAAACTGTTTGTTTATCTTGAATTTTCTTTCTGGCAGTGTTAATTCTAAGCTGCAAAGAAGCCATTACTATACTAGGTATCAAGTGTTAAATGATCAAGGAGGTTGTGTAGGTGAAAGGTTTACCTCTACGTGGTAGCAATTTGGGTTTTCATTGTAAAAAATTACTCAACGTGAGAGCACAAAGATGTGCGTTACTTTTTAAGTGTGAGAGATCTGCAGTGAGCCTAAGTGGAGGTTGTGTCTGTGAGGATGTCTCCTTTTTAGTAAGAGCATGGAGGATCCAGTGCAAGTGCATGAGGAGGATGTGTAGCCTTGAGCAGCCAAATGCATTTTGGCTGTAGCTTTTCATCCCTGATACATAAAAAAAACAGAAAAAATGTGTGGAAGAAGCTCCTGCAACAAGTGAGCTTGAAGGAAAGATATCAGTGGAGAGGAGAGACTCGTGAAGCCTCTCAAAGGAAAGGAGCTTATATCATACTTTTTGGAGGATCAGCAAATGGAAGACAACCCATAGCTGGCAGTGATGTGCAGTGCAGGTTTGCTAACTCCCCTCCATTGTTTCCCCTGTACATGTTGGAGCATTCCTATCCCATAGCAACATGGAAAGTTCTTTCTAGACTCCAGTGCATTTTGATTCCTGTTATGACTCATTTTCTGTTTCCTTTGCCTCGGAGTAGACTAGCCTAGGTTTCCAAATGTGTGCATCAGAATTAGGTCCATAAGGCTAGATGTTGTGCATCTGCATCCCAACAGACCTTTTCCTCTACCCAGCTTGCATTGAAAAGAACAGAATGCTTTTTAGTTACTGGTTTCCCCATTGCTTACTTTTCTGCATAACCTTGTGATCTACAGTGATTCTATCTTTGTGGCTCTTGCTGACTTGGTGACACTTCCAGTCTCCTAAAACTTCAAGCCCAACATCCTGATGGAAATATTTTTTGTTGTGTTGGTTTTTTTCCTTTTAAATGTATATCGTGTACTGCTAAGTCAGGCAGACATAAAATTCCTTCTTGGAATATGTTTATACAAGACATATGCAAGGTGCCATATGGCAAAACCCCAGCTTCCATTCCCTGCACATCCTTGTGTTTCAAATGTTTGGGAGAGCATATAGCCCTGCGGAGTCTTTACATGGTCTGCTGGCTAGAACCTCCATGGAAAAGGGAGACTAAACGGACTAAGTAAATATAGGGGAGTGGAGACCTGGGAGTTTAAAAGTTCAGGGTTTAGTGAGTAAATGGGAAAGCAATAACCCACATGCAGTTCATAGTAGGCATGCTCTGGCCGTTAGGGAATTAAATGACTTAGAGGACAAACCTAAAGGAATAGATTTTCTGTCTCTGCATGTATGGAAAGATCCTGATTCTCAATGGAGTCATGAAAGCATCTTTACAATGGGAACAATTCAGGTACCTCATCACAAAATGCGTGAACTTCTGTCTCAAAAGAGTCACTCTGGAGTTGGAGTTCTTTCAACCTACAGGCTCTGTCTAATGACAGAAAAATGACAGGTGAAAACTCTGGTGGTGTCCTTTTAGAGGAGCAGAAACGGCAAACCAAAGGGCCAATAGCAGGTGAGAGTGTACACAACCCTGGGCAGTGTATAGTTGTTTTACAGCTTACACCAAAGGCACAAGGGCATTTATTTGGGGGGTGTGGATTGCTTCATCCTGGTTCACCTGCCTCTGGGAGCAGAGGTTGCTGATCCCACCTCATGTGAGAGCAGGGAGTTTAAACCAGGTGGACTGAGCAGCCTCTTTACGTTGTGTGTGTTGCTCACACTGGAAAATACAGTTGTCTGGTACCCAGACAGTGTGTTCAACTTCAGCCAGGGTTCAGACTTGGGCATCTAAATAGTGTAATGGATTTGGTAGAGCTAGCTTTGCACAGCATGGCCTCAGTCTTGCATCTGTGGCGTCTTGGAACATGGGCTGGAAGGTGGGGCACAGGTTGGAGAGGGCTAAAGATGGCAGTGGAAGAGAGGGTTTCAAAGTGAGCTCAGGAATGAAAGGGAAGTGGGGCTGAGTGGAGAAGTGGGAAAGGAGAATGGGGCCAGTGGCTATATTTGTATCTCCTTTGAACATACTTACTCACAAGGTGGCAAGGCACCTCTGTTCTCCTGTGTTCGGCAGGGCAGACACATAATGAGATATCCTACCTATCAGAAATACTGAGAACTAAACCTATTCCAAACACAGTCTTCTTAAAAAAAAAAAAGAAAAAGTAACACATCAAATTTCATTATATTGAGCTTATATTCTCCAAGTGCCCATTAGGAGGGTTTTGGGATTTCCTTTTAATTAAAATAATGTTTGTTGAGCTTAATATTTTCCTAAAACATTTATTTTAATGTCTTTTCCCCCTGTTACTAAAATCCAAGTAGTGAGGAAGGATAACTGACCACAAAAAAGGCCAGATGTGCTGAGAACAATATTTTTCAAATTGCCTGGCAACAGGAAAAAGGCAATTCCAAGCTGAAGAATCTCTGTAACAATGAATGTAATGACAAAACCTGTGTTTCATCCAGTTACGGAAGGTTTTGTCCTGATTGCCACAAAAGAGGCTAATGGTCATTTTCAGGCTGCTCTCAGCTCTGTTTGGGTGTATAATTTAAAGGCTGAGATCCAAATAGAAGCCAAGAATGTTGAGTTTCAAACCTGTCTGTAGGGAAAGACTCCTTTTGATAGTAGACAGTGCATTTCTGTATTTCTCTGAGAATCTATTCACTATTGCCTAAAATGGTTCTATCCTTATACTTCTAGAGCCTAACTCAGAACATCATCTGGGACTGTAAAGTCACTGGAACCAAAGCTCATGGCATGTGTTTTTCTGAATCTTGGCCATACTTGCCAAGTTCAAAAAGTGTTGTGCAGGTCTCAAATGGAAATCCAAACTGCATAGCACTGCAGCTGGTTTGGCAATGAAAGATGTAGTACATTGTTATGAGTTCTTTGCTGCCTTTAAAATATCATGATAAAGTCAAATATGGGAGCCAAATCTATCCACATGCTCGAAAGTGAAAAGGTTACAGATCTGTAAACTACTGAACTGTTTTCAAATTGTATTAAGTTGGACTGATATAAAATTAACCTCACTTCTTTATTCAGTAGTGCCAACCCTACACATTCACTCTCTTAAAATACTGTGAGTAGTCTGCAAAAATAAATTCCCCAGAACAGAAATATAATGCAATCCAAATAACTAGTTTTGAAAATAAATTGAACATGAAATAACAAATATGTATGTAGCCAACACTTAGGGTCCAGGGCTTACTAGAAAGACACACATGGGTTGTATTTCTCTTTCATGAGTTTTCAAGATTGATACTCGACAAATTATTTCGCTATCTGGGTTGTTTTAGTTTACAAGAGTTTTCTTAGCCCTTCTGTCTTCACTCATATATCAATGTGAAAGTAAAGAAATAAGTGTTTCTGTTGTAGGATATTATAGCACGGTTCATAAAAACTTGGAGGAAAGAGATCCTTCTGTTTTATTCAAATCTTATTCAATGCTGTTGGTTTTAATCCTAATCTTTTCTAGATTGGTATCATCTCTATCTATTTGGAAGTAAGGAGAGACTCTGCCACCTCTGTTTTGCTACACCAGTGCAGGACAATTTTGGTCTTCACTTAACTCTCACTATGTAGTGTGGTCTGCTTGGTGATAAAGAATGTTTTGGCTCTCGCTGTGTTTTTATTAAGATGATGTACAAGCATTATAAATACATGAAGCCATGTCTCTACCAGCTATATGAAACAGACCTTAAAATGTGAACAGGTTGTAACTGATACAGAGATCCAGGGTGAACCTGGAGTGTGGTGTGAGCTGCTCTGTTCCTCTTCGACATATGAACCCTTGAATTCCCCAAGCAAAAATTTAGTGCTGTTATTATTAACCATTTCAGTCCTCAGGTAAGGGCAAATAGCAACCAAAGAGACTCAGGGATCTCTTGTCTTGATACTCTGGAGAAAGAATTGCTGCCTTCCTTTGCCAGTATAGATGAACCAAAGGAGCTGTGTGTGGTAAATGGTCTCATTGGAAGTCACTCTGTTTGTCCCCATGGGCATACAGAACTGCACAGTTATGTCTGAACATTTTTAGTAACTTTCCCACGTTATATTGACTTCGATAATCATTACCCATGGAGTCATTTCTTCAGCATGATTTTCAGATCCTGCATTTTCTACCTGTGCATTACAGAACTCAGGTAATTAATGGAACAAGGAAGGAATTCTGCACTTAAATGCTCTGCTCTGAGGCTATTCAGCTCTAAAGCATTTCTTGCCGCCTTCTATCCTAAGGAACAAACCTTAGGGCTGCACAATATTAATACCACACAGATGAAATCAGAACAGAGAGAGAACTCCAAAACTTAAAAATGTAAAGCTTAGTTTGTAATAAAAAGGTAGAGTTTTCAAAATGTTGTGGGAGTATGCATTTATGTACGTAAAGAGTCATGGTCAGACATCTGGAAGTACATCATGTGGTTTAAAAAAGATAAATATTCATAGTCAAATGTTACTAGAAGTCTTCTACTGAATTACAAGTGGCAAGGACTGCTATTAAAATTCTAAATTAGAGTTGCAAAGGTCTGTTAAAGTGCAGAACTTTCCTCTGTGAAATGGTGAAAAGCCCAAATATCTAGAGTTTTGTTGTGTACCAGATGATGCAAATGACTGTGACAAAACTGGCCAAGAAAAGATCTGAACATCCTCTCCTTTGGGTCTCCAGGCCAAGATCTGGAAGTCCTTGTTTAGGATGTCTTGTTCTACGATCTAACTGAAAATACCAGTGTTACACTTGGGTAAGTCTGCTAAGGTTGTGATGGCATCCATGGCTAATCACTCCAGCCTACTTTTAAAATGTTTTTTCTAATCTTAAGATGCATAATAGAAAAATTTAGACCCAAACTCATATCGCTGCTAATAGTGGTTCATTGAAACAAAGGAGAAACCATGTTTTTTCGCAAGGCATAGAAAATCTGTCTCCACAGTCACACAGTTGGGCCTGCCTTGTAGGGGGTGCAAGACCAACTCTAGTATGTCTTTTCCTTTGCTTTCCTTTCCTTTGCTACTTTTTTGTCCCTCAAGCTTGGTGTTGTAGGATTAAGACAATCCCTCCCATTCACCATAGAGATTGGCATGACAGGCATAAAAAACTTTGTCAAAGTGTTGATTTTGTTGTTACTGTTGAAAATGTCAAAAATGCCCTGTTCATGAATCACTTTGAAGGTTCTGTGTTTTGAAGCCCTCAGTTAATTCATTTATTAAAGCCTTAAATCAGGCAGCACAGTGCTGTGCATCTCTCAGGATGCTCTTAAATTACTGAATGTGTAGGAGTTGTGGCAGTCAGTCCAAACGTACAGGGATGGAGATTATTCAGCGCTCGTTCTGTGGAATGGGATGCTGAGCGTGGTTACAGCACCTTTTCCCCTATGGCTTTGCTGTGTTGGCACTTTTTGAGTTAATAATTTTCTCTCAGTGGAGGGATGTGATAGCCTCTTCCAGCATGGATGATTTTCACTTGTTTGAGAAAATCTGGTACTGTTTGGTTTTTCACTCGTCTCACGTGACTCATCCAGCTGCCAGTAACAGTGTTCCATTTCTCAGTGTTGTCGTGGTAAATTTTGGACATCACATCCAAACAAAACCAAGAATGGCAATTTTTTTTTTTTTTAAACAAGAAATAATTAAAGAGAATGAACAGTAAGAAAAAAAAGGCAAATGACCTAGTTTGGTCTTTGCCGCAAAACCCACAACTCTCTGGGGATATCTAGTATGTTAGGCAAATATTTCAAATCTGTCTCTATTTCGAATGTGAGTCATTTCAATTAGACATCTTTCAGTTATTTGTTCATTGGTCTTAATTAGGTAAGCTCCAAAGCACTGCAACATGCGTTTATTGTTGAATAATTGCCCTTTGGGTAACTTTTCTTGCTCTTATCTTCTTAGCCTTAATAGTTAATTTTATCAGTAAGGGTGAAGCCTTCCTGAATGGTAAAGAAGGTGTTCCCCAGAGAAGAAGGAGAGCTATTGCCCTTTAGTAGGGGTGTTTTAAATGTTGATCTCATTGTTGTGCAGACAGGTTTCCCTTTGTGTGAGGAAACATTCTGTTTTGTTCTAGGAGAATTTACCCCTAGCAGGAAATGTAGGGCTGACCCTACAGATGCTGACCAGTGTGAGCTGTCCTTCCCAAGGTGTGTAGCCTCTTCACAGTCCATGGGACCAATTCTCACCTGACTTAATCTGGCATAAATCAAGAAGAAACACCCCCAAAGTCAGAATGAAAGGAGCAAGATGCCCAAAATTGAACTAACTTGATTACTCATATGGAAGGAATTGCCTGATTGCAGCCTTTGCACGCTACTGTATCAACTCCATCCGTTCCCTTTGCGAACATTTAAATATAAAGATATAAATCAAAACTTCAGGACACAAAAAGACAAAAGGTACCTTGATGGATTCCACTTCCATGAGATCCTTCTGGAAACCATTCCGCTTTTATTAGATTTACTCTCTGTAAATTAGGATTAGTTTTTTATATGGATTTATGGAATGGCTATGGTATAGTGCAAGCAGGGTGAACCCTCTGGGCTAAGGCAAGGGAGTGTGTGCTCTTTTCATCTGTTATTGGTAAGTTACAGAATGTAGGTTAAAGGCCCCTCGATACCAGTGAAAGAAGAGATCTCGTTCCAGACATGGAAAGTGCTTAAATCTTGTGTGTGCCAGCCAGTGATATTAATATGGTATAGAACAGCCAGTTGTCAAAGGGCCAGATTCTGTTCTCAGTTATACTGGTGTAAAGCAGACTTTTTTCCTTTTATTCAGAGGTAATGAATTCACTTTCACATGTGCTTGGACACTTGAATATAGACTTGGATTGCCTGTGCTTGGAGATAATCTCTCAGTTCTTTTTTTAGTTGCTGTGGGGGAAAAAACCCTGTGAGCTGCTGGTGTTGTTCCTTGTCTGTCACTGTTCCAGCTCACATGTGGTGGGCACATTTCAGAGGCTTTGGTGCAAGTGTGACTTCACTCAGGGCACTGTTGTGCAAGTAATTTTTAGCTCTTATTAATGAATCTGTAAGGTGCTTTGTGAAGGCAAATGTACAGTGGATTGACTGAAACACAGAATTTCATGGATTTAGCCTAAGTGTTCTGTTCCTTTGCAGGAAGCGAATGTGTTCCCTGATTTGACAGCTACAAGAGAAGATAATTATTTTTGACAGCACAGGGATAGTGTTCATGTTATTCTAGGAAATCTCTATCTTCACACAAACAGGTATCAGTGTGTGCTACAGTTGGTATTGCTGAGCTTTGGTGGAAGCTTCAAGTTTCTGTGTTTTGATAATATGATAAAATTGGTAAAGTACATATTTAGAAAGCCCTAATGAATTTCAGACTTGTATCATTTGGGGAATGAAAGAAAGTGTTTTATTACGGGTCCAGTATAAATCTTAAACATTTTAAAAGGATCTACAGTATTTTAGAGGGAAGATACATCTTGACTGTATTCCAGGTTACACTGCTCATGGAAAGAGAGGAACTGTGAATTGGGTATTGTAAGTATGATTGATTTACCGTCTTCTCTTGGTGGTGTGGCTTTAAAAAGCTATTCACCAGTGTTCAACAGTGTATTTAGATACCCTTAAAATGTGATTCATCTACCCCAATTAACAGTCACAAGTCTCATTTTACAGTCTTGCTAAGGTAGGTATTAGCCCTGAAGTGAGTTAAATTGTGATGGGATGAAGCCAGAATAGGAATGGAGTAAAGCCCGATGGAGCTGTAGACTCCAGAGGATATAATAATAATTTATGTCATGGTTACAACCGGGGCAGAGCTGACAATCAGAAAGGCCCACTATAAGCTGAAAGGCATCTAAAGTGATCTTTTTAAACACCTCTGTCCGAGCCCACTGAACACAACTAATTCTGCAGGCCAAAAGATGCTGCATTTCTGTACAACTTCTTTATGTTTTCTGAGAACAGTCACACAGTGTCAGTGATAGATCCGTGTCAGTGTCAGCTCTCACAGATCTGAAATAACTAGAACATATATATTAATTAGCTTGAAGAAGGCTAATGGCCCATTTTGTATAGTTTAAATGCAAACTGCTTTCTTTTTAAAATCTTGTGTCATTCCTAGAAATCTTAAGTGGGCTTTTTATAAATCTTTATATAAAATAGTGCTGGCCTACACTTGCTAGGACTTTTCAGATGCCTTGGTGTTGTGATGGAGCTGAGTAGAAAAAACCCAGTCCTGGTTTTTCAATTTTAAAGATTCTGACTTCTAAAAAAGTAAAAATAAAATAATTAAATGGTGAAGAAATTGAATGTATCAGCCAAACACTGAAAACTTTTCACTGGAAACACGGAGTTCTCTTCTGAAAATGTCACAATAATGCCTCATGCAACTTGTAATTTGGGTGTCACTCTCTTCTATGGGTCTGGATGTTTGCCTGGGCTTCGTCTTCCTCTGCCATGGTCTTCCCATTACAGTGGCACTGCGGAGCACGATGGGGATGCTGTGGAGCCCAGCCAGTGCAGGAGAATGGACTTTTGTGCTCTGAGCTCTTTCACAAATTCTCCAGTTACCAGAGAGGGTTTTTTGCCTTCCCCGTCACCTCTTTCTTCTCATTTATACTCACCAAACCCCTGAATGTGATTCTCACATTTTCAAGTCATTGATTGACTGTAATTACAGAGGACCACAGCAGCCCAGGCTCTCCCGCTTGCCTATTCTTTCCTGTAGGGTTAGAACCATAGAATGATTTAGGTTGCAAAAGACATTAAGATCATCAAATCCAACCATTAACCCAGCACTGCCAAGTCCACAAGCATTACCAGTTGTCCTCATGAGGAAACAGGGGTTCATGGATGTTAAGGGTACCTTTGCTCTGAGCAGCTGTGCTGGAGCAGTGGCTGACTAAAATTAGCACAGTCTGTGATAGGAACTTCATCAACAATGTAACGAAACTGCAGCCATGTTACTTGCCCTTACATAATGAAAGTACAAGTAACTGCATACTGTGATATCTGTTTAATTATATAATATGATACCTATAAAATCTGTAATACTTGTGGTGTAAAGCTCACTGCAGACTGGGTGATGAATTGAGTGCAGAGAAGGACTTGGGAACTGGTGGGTGAGAGGCAGGCCATGAGCTGAGATGGTGCACTCACAGCCCAGAAAACCACATGTGTCCTGGGCTGCATCAAAAGCAGTGTGGGCAGGTCAAGGGAGGGGATTCTGTCCCTCTGCTCTGCTCTGGTGAGACCCCACCTGCATCCAGCTCTGGGATTCCCAGCACAGGGAAGACAGGGAATGTGTTGGAATGTGTCCAGAGGAGGCCACAAAGATGATCAGAGGGATGGAGCATCTTTCCTGTGAAGCCAGGCTGAGAGAATTGGGGCTGTTCAGCCTGGAAGTTACGGTGTTGAAATGGTAGAAGTTTTGTTGTGAGTGGCAGGTGTAATGTGGGTTTCAGTAGGAGAAGGACCAGACCTGAGAGCAGGGTAAAGCAGGTTATTGCTGATGGGGATGTTTGTAAGTCCTGTGGATGCTCAGAGGGATTCATTTCACACAACTGCAGTTCTCTACAAGCAGTACTTAGTTTGTTACTTGTTTATACACCTCCTGTGGTCAGTGAAAAGAGGAAAGCATGTCCTGGAGTTGCATGAGCCCATCTTACACTCACATTTTGGGATGGCTGACTGACATAGACTTTGTCTGGGTAAAACTCAGACAACAAAACTATGGTGAGATGAATTGTACGTTGATGCTTGTGAAAATCATTAATTGCATGAAACTGAGCACAGGCTTTATATTTTCTGTCCCTTTGAATGTAGAATTTTTCTTCCTCAGTGTGTGACACTCAGTGCCTTTGTAGAGAATGGACTGACATTCTCTACTGACATAAACAGTGCAGGTTAGCTCACTATCAGTGTTGGGTGCGAGGGTGAAGGAGTCACTTCTGGGCTCTATGAAAGCTTCACAATTCTGCTTGCCTCAGTATCTGACACCATTACATTTTGCCTGCATAAAAAAGACAGATTTGAGGGGGATCTGGTATTTTAAAAACATGACCCATCTGCAGTAGTGAAAATGGTGGTAAATGGCTATTGTGACTCTTTTATGTAGCCTCTGAAGCCTAAATTTCTTACAAATACTTTTTGCATGCTTGTCTCTGAGTATTTGATGAATTCATTAGAGGTAAAAATCACAACTAATATGCTTTAAATGCAGTGGAATTGATCCTCTCCTTTTAGCTAGATTATAATTTATAGTTATATATGTATATATATATGTATCTTCCTGAATAATATTGCTATATCTAGTTTGTTGTTCTAGTCTGTAAAATGTGATATTGACCAGAACAGAATATATTATTATTAGCATTAACATTTATAATGGCTTAATTGGAGAATGCAGTTAAATGTGTACATTGAAACAAAATTAGTTACATTTTTTCACGCTGTTGACCTGGCAGTAGAAACATGCCCATCTAAAGTCATAATCACAGAGATAATTGTCTGCAAAGAAAAACTCAACTTACATCACTAATTTCAGAGCACACGTCTCCCTGAAAATAAAGGGACTCTGAAACATCCCTGCCCAAAATCTAACACTCTACCATAAAAATATGTAGAAGGAAGTTACCCTTTTTTTAGGTAGATCATGAAGTGTAAAATAGGCACCAAACTTAAAATGAGGAATAAACAACCATAGCTCACAGATCCAAATTCGTTTGCAATTAATTTTTGCTTCCTTGTGAAAGCTTTCATTTCCACTGCCCTGTTGTAATTATGAGAATTTTGCAAGGACATCCAAAATGAGTTTACAAAACAATCAGTGTAGAGAGTTCGTAGTCAACGGCTTATCTTTTCTTGTTTTACTTCTTTTTTTTGTCAGTGAACGGTGGCTACAATCCCTGTGGTTTGGTGTCTGAGAAGAAGAACATGATGGACATGGAGATGACGAGTAGCTCCGTACCTGTCTGCAGGCAAGGCCTGTTCATCCACGCCGGGAACTCCCTCGTGCGAGACCACGCGCTGTCCCGGGAGAGGCTCCTGCACGTGGGTCAGCTCAACTTGGCGCACTCGGACCTCAGGTATCGCCCCAGGTTTTACCAGCTCCTGCACTGGGCTCCCCCCCCAGTGCCACGGTGTTTCCAAACTGCGGCCTGGGAGGCAGGAATGGTGCTTGCTCCCAGCCCAGTGCCTCCCTCGTGGTGTTTTGGCATGCCACCATCAAACCTACAGGATGCCGATGCCACTTTTTATTTCTCCAGCGTTTCCTTTAATGAAGTATTTGCAGTGTTCCCATACAGCCTCATCCTTGGTATTTGCTTCTAAGGCCGTAATGTGAAAATGTAGTTTCTGGTTTTGATATATACACTGTAGTTGAATATGCTATGAACAGAATCTCTATTTAAACATTTGCTATAAATTAATTGCATGAAAACACAGAACTCCGTTATTTTTTTGTTGTTGTTACAAATTTAACATTACCAGATTTTAAACAAGTACCCTAAACAGACATCCATTGTGAATAGAAGCCTGCTACAAATTAAAATCTGTCCATTTATTTTAATTACACTGCTTTTTGGCAGGGGAATAATCTTGACCTTTTTGAAGAGCTGTAGAAAAAAAAAACCTCAATAGAGTTGCAGCCTTTATCTTAGGTACTTGGAATATTTGGCACTCTAGGGATGGAACTATCAAGCCCAAATTTCCATAGTCACAGCAAGAGGAAATATGGCCTACAGCTTAGTCTTGAAAATCCTACTGTTCCTGATTTTGTTATACATATGTATGTCTTGTTTCTCCTTTTCCACTTACTGGTGGGGTAAGAACATCTGTGTTTTCAGAAGGAGGCAGGGTAATATGGCAAGCAAGTGGAAAGACTTTTTTGTATGTTTGTTTGTTTGTTTGTAAAGGATAAATAATACCCATGCCACATAACAATATAGTCCAGTATTGCTACAAGGATTTGTAGATGACTTTGCAGCTAGATGTAAATCTGCTCCCTCCTGGCTTCCTTATGGCTCATTGTGGGACTGGCAGTTATCAACCTTTTTTTTTCATTCTGTCAGTGAGGACAATTATGAAACAAAGATAATTAGGGCAGGAGCAAACAAAAGGAGGAAAAGAATATTCTGCTTAGATCTTTTTGAACCTTTTTGTAGAATTTATAATGAGGAAATGACAGATACCTGCATACCTGGCATCACAGTACCCACCCTCAGAAATATGAACCCCTTCCAGCCCCTGTTTGGAAGAGGTTTCCCAGAACAACATAAAGGATTGTCAGCTGCATAACATGAGAAAGTAGCAGGTGATGGGCCTGATTCCCTCCCCTTTTCTTTGTGATATGGTCTAAAGCCTTGAGGCTCTGCTGCTTCTAAGTCTAGAAATGTTTGTAGAATATCCTGAAGGGCCTTTCCACTCCATTGCAGGTTGTTTTTGTGTCCCACTGGTCATGCTCTGCTTGTATGTTCACCTGGCTAATAGTGCTTCTGTCTACATGGGATTTGCAAGGTAAAGCCGATGGCCAGCTCTGCTCAATGGACCTCATAGACTCAGTGTCTCATTATATCACTGTGCTACTCATGAGACACATGGTACAAAGTCAAAATCTTGGCACTTGAGAAAAGTTGGACAGCATTTGGGACAATTTCTGTTCGTGGTGTTAGTGGTGCTAAGGATTCTTGACAAGCAGGTAACAGAAAACATGGTCTTGCCTTGAAGGTTTGAAAACAGGAGAATGTAACTGAGGTGGGGGTGAATGCCTGCAGTGAAGTCAGTGGGAGCCAAGACTGCTCTGTGCCTCCCCAGATCTCAACCTTCATCAGAAAAGGGATGAGAGAAGTAGGGCTGGAACTGTCAGATATTGGCGCACGCAAACATCAGGGCAAACTCTCTCTGATTGTTCCGCCCAGCTCTAATAGCCAGCACAGAAATAAAGGAGATACAAATTCAAACAACCTCTCTGGGTACAGCTTTGAACCACTTTGCATTTCTAGGATATGAAACGTCCAGGGAAAAACCAAACAAACCAGAGAGCACCTCCCCTAGCAATCAAAAATTCCTCTCAGGATTTGGGGTTTTGATTGTCCTTTTTTCTCCTTCAATGCACTGATACTTGTTAGCCCTTCAACTTCTCCCTGAATCTCTTTCTCTTGGAAACTGTATTCTAGGGATGACAGCCTTAGTCCAAGAATCGTGATCCCTCTTCTTCCCGGCCCCTTTTCCCCACTCAGTTAATAACTTTTAAGTTGTGCAGCATAATTGCTGCTACATGCTATCTGTGAATGCAATGTGTGTGGGACTGGAAAAGTCCCAATACCTTCCTCACCACAACTGGAGGCAGCACACAGCTAATGTTGGCCTTTTGTCAAATAATCCATTATCGGCCACGGCAAACCCGCCCACACTGCGCTCAGTGCTCGGCATGTAAAACCCGGGGAAGACATCAGAGCACTCGGATAATGTTGCACGGGGTCCCTGGATGTGCAGCAGAACCATCCCCTCCAGCTTCTTAAAACTGTCAGTTATCAGCAAGTGCACATTTACAGTGGCAATTGAAGGCATGTATGTTTTGTAAATAATCCGGAGATTTCAGATACAGTCATCTTTTCCTCTGAGGGCAGTTGGGAACTGCAGTGCTTCTGGCGTGGTGCTACTGGCCTCGTGCTCTGGCTCCAATTACCACGTAAGGGAGTCTCTTAGGAAACACTGCCTAAGTGTCCTCTGAGAGGCTGCTGTTACTCTTCAAAGGCCTTACACGCAGCTTTCATGTGCTCAAGCAGCAATTCTCTTCCCTCAGACTGTCCATCCCTGGTGCATGGATGCTCCCTGTGAAGAGAGATTTTTGGGGTATATTCTCCTGCTGACCCCACTCCCTTCCAGGGTTGCTCATCTGGAAGCCCCCCAGAGCTGCTCATGCTGATCCATGTGTCTGCACAGCGCTCCTTGCACTGTCCTGCTCTCCTTTGTCCCTCTCATCTTGGCTGTTTATTTCATATGCATTTATATTTGGTTACTATCCAGAGATTGTGAAATCCTTACAGCCAGCACAGCCTGTGGGTACCAGGCCTGGAATCTGCTCTCTGGCTCTTACAGTAAGATGGCATGACAAGCAAATAGTAAACGGGTATAAGAGGAGCCACCCAGCAAGTTGGATGCCAGACACCTTGTGTCACTTCTGCCTTAGTTTTGTTTCTGTGCCCCTTCTCCCTCCAACCCCCCCAGGACTGGGAGGAATGAGCAGGGCTTCTCCTAGAACAGTGATGGCAAATTCTGCCTGGAATACAGGAACTTTGCATTAATGCAACCTTGACATCAGGTACCCCAACACTCAAACATTGGGAAATTGAAGGAATGTCGAATTCTACCAGCAGAGTTGACTAACACAGGCTATGTAATGTGTATAAATAATACGGTGCTGCAGAGAAAACTGCAGATCATGGAAAGGACTTAATTCTGATCTGCACAAGCAGCCTGTGCTTATCATTTTGTGGGCAGAGAATAGATAACACACGGCTGTGACAGTGGGAAGCACTAATTCAGTGCCCTCATCTCATTTGCTCTTGAAATAAGGTATTCCAGTTTGCCTTTTGGTTCAAAACTCTCTTTTGTATGTCTCATAATCTGCATTGCAGCATCACATCAATCCAGTCCTGGCTCTAGGTAAGATTGTGTCCTGGAAATGCAGGTCGATATTCCTGGGAGTTTTGGGAACCTGACATTCCTCAGGACAGGGGTGTTTGCCTGCAGGTACTCTGCACTGACTTCAGCTTAGTCAAAACCCAAACTTCTCACATGGATTTCTGGCAAGATGGGGGCTTTACATAAAGCTTAATAATACGACACCAATTATCACAGGCTGAAATGTAAGGCTTGGGTTAGCTTTATGTGATGTAGGAAATGTGTTGTGTTTACTTTAGCCTGAGTCTTTGGGACCACTAAACTATGATACAAACTGAATTACTTAGAAAAGTTTTTGTACAGCAGAAACTAAGTAATAGGAAATACTGTGCCTGGCATGGCATACTGTAAAGCCTTTCTGAGAATGAGTTTAAAACACCACACTTTCTACTGAGCAAACAGAGCAGGGTTTCCCAAACATGTGCAATAAAAGTATACTTATGCCACATATTTTACAGACATATGGTTCTGTAAATGTTAAAAAATAATGTATGAATACTGTTGAGTTTGGTTTTTTTAAATATAAATTTACCATCTGCAGAAACAGGTGCTTTAAGTTTACCCTGAGACCAACTGTGCAAACCTAAAGGGAGAACTTACAAGTTATGGTTTATGGAAACCTCTAAAATTTTTAAATATACTGTTGAAACATTTCTGGTGGCAAACGCAAGATCTGATTGTTCTGTATCAGTGAATTGTGGGGAATTTAACTTCTCTCAGGATCTTAAAGTTTTTTTTTTTTTTAATACTTTATATTAAACCCTGTTGGAGCTTAGAAACCTGTTACTTGTGAATGCAGTGGTGCCAGTTGTGTGCCTCGGACAGGTGTCATTTTTAGACAACCTTAATTTCATGGGAAGGAAATGTTTTTGAAGCTTTTTATGTTGTGACTTTTTCTCTTTGGTCGTTCCTTGAGAGCTGTTGCCAAGGGAGTTTTAGAAGTTGTCCCAGCTTCCCATCTTAATATTAGTGCTGGATAAATGGAAGTAATAGTGATAAAGTCATCTAAGGTATAAAATAAATGCAGTTTATTCAGCAGCCTCATAGTTTAATGTATAAATGTCCAAACTACTTCATGCATATGTGTTTCATGCTTTAAAATGTGTCAGGTCTGCCTTAGCTGTGATGTCACACACAGGTTGCCAAATGGTTGGGTTTTTCTTCAGCTTTTGTGGTGTTAGCATCAAAAAAGCATAAAATTCATTTAAGTGGAACATGTCAGCCTAAGAGCCATGGGGCACTTCTCTGGAGGGTTTATTAGCTCAGGTGGAGCTTTCCTGCACACAGATGAACTGTTTCCTCTCCTCAGTCTGGCACACGGCTGCACGATGAAGCCATAGGTTAAACCCTCCCATGCTTTAGGGATATGTAAGGAACACCCTTTGGTCCTAAGAAAAAACACACAGTTGGATCATCCACAATAAATGTTTATAGCTGAGATAAAATGTTCTATTTTAAGCCATAAACCAGTTGCTAACTGCTTGGAAGAAAATGTTAGGAGGAAATGTTTCCTAATACAGTTCTTTTCTGAAAAGTCTTTGTGGTGTTCTCAAGGTTCCGCTTCCTCAATGAATGGACTCAGCACACATCAAAAAAGATGAAAAATCACTTTGGCAGAACAATCTTATTTTGATTTACAGTCCCATGCACACTTGATTATGAAAAACGGAGAGGGGAGTACATAGGCTGCCATTTTAAATCTACTGGCTGTAAACCTTGTGTTTTGTGGAAGTAAATACTCAGCTGATCTCTCAGTGGTTCTGGACAACTGATTGAAAGCAAGCAGTTCTTTTGCTGTACTCCTTTTTTCTACACTGATCTTGCTCCTTTTTTAATTTAGCAAAGGAAAGCATGTCTCTGACATGTAAGCAAAGCTCAGCCAGCCTTTTTTGTGTCACAAAAATGCTGAAGCATTTTCCCAGTGTGTTCTCAGGAAAATGACAGTATTTGAATAATGCAAAAATGCCCAAAGTTCCCAAACTTCATTCTCAGCTATTGTTTTTCCTGATCTATTATGCATTGAAGGCCTCAATTGTGATTGATGAACTGCCTGTAGCAGTGGAGGGGAGATTGTCTGTTCTGTGTGTAACCCAGGGTGTAAAATTAGTCCTGTGTAAAATGATGCTGTCTTTACACAGGTAGGAGAGGAAGCATCGCAGAATTTTAGTGTAATTGCTGCATTAGATAGGCAACATTCAGCAGAGAGCGAGTGCTTCCATTCTCCAGGGATTAACAAGTGTTGTGTCTTGTACAAAAATAATAAATCCTGTGGTGGTTAGCAATGCTTAATGAAAACTGTATTACAGGTCACCCAGGTTTCAAGACTCAGTAGATTCTGCTGCTCCATGCCTGAATGGAAGTCACCCGGCTCAGCACATTAAACAAGAATGCCTGAGTGATTATAAGGTTCTGTCTGAGGCTTCCACACATAGGAGGATTACGGAGGGGATGGAGCTGAGAGCCTCCGGTAGTCTGCATCCTGAACTAGACCTAATGAATAATAGCTTTACAAATTCACTTTCATCCTACTTGTTTAATAATGAACACAGCTCCTCCCTGGGCCCTTTGTCACTTGGCACCCCTCAGCACTCAGCCAGGCTACAAACAAGCAACCTGAAGAAGAGATGCATCTCTGTTGTGCCGTCTTCAGCTGAAGGAATCGATATTACAGCTATCATCCGCACGTCGCAGACGTCACTGGTCACCTGTGTGAATGGACTGCGAACTAACTCAGCTGGCATTTCCTCTCATCCTGTGGAGATCAGTCATCACAGTGCTCAAAAATCCTCTCAGTCCCAGTCTTGCTCTCAGCCTGGAAACCCTTGCAGTATTCCCTCCCCTCCAGCATGTCTTGTACCTCTTTCTGCTGAATGTGACAGAGGTGACTGTGAGCAGATACAAATGCAGCAAGTCGAGGAGAATGGCAGCCTCAGCCTTATGATGAATGGCACTAGCCTGTCTCACCAGAACAGCTCGCACGGCACCCAGAAGGTGAGTTTCTTAAAACAAGAACCAGCTGACGATTACTCCTCCACTGCTGATCTTTTTCGCCATCATCAGGGGCTGCCTCCCCCTTACCATCTCCACCAGCAGCTAAGCCAGACTGCAGGGACATTGCCTCACTTAAACGCCTCCATGTCTCCCAAGTCCCTGCAGCCCAGCGACGGCGATGAACAGGACCTGGGCAGTGGCAAGCAGGTCTGCCAGTGGATTGACTGCAGTGCCGCTTACGACCAACAAGATGAACTGGTCAGACACATAGAAAAGACTCACATTGACCAGCGGAAGGGAGAGGACTTCACTTGCTTCTGGGCAGGCTGTGTCCGCCGCTATAAACCCTTCAATGCTCGTTACAAACTGCTGATTCATATGAGGGTTCATTCTGGAGAAAAACCAAACAAGTGCATGGTAAGTCTGGATTATATTTGTTTGAATAGAAACATAACTGCTCTGCTCTCTTTCTTGCTCTCTCTTCGATCTTATTCCAGTATAATTGTTGTGCTTTCCTGTAACTTAGTCTGTAGCAGGCTAAAGGGGAATTGGAGAAAACCTTAATCTAGAAGGAAATGATTGAGTAAGAAATACTGTAGTTCTTGGAAAGGGTATTCAGTTTCCTTATATGAGAGCTTAACTTTTAATACAGTGCTTTGTTTTTTTAATATTCATTAAACCACTAATAAAGTGATGATCAAAGCACGCAGCCGTCATTTAACGTAAAACAAAGTCACTGAGCCTCGGGTGACATTTTTAATCAAGAAACATAAAACACATCTAATGAAATTCTTCTCATTCCTTCAACTGAACAATAACCCATAGAGTTGTGAGTGCGAAAGTTTCAAATGGTAGTTTAGAAAAAAAAAAGAATCTTGTTAAAGGATTTTAAACAGTTAAAAGAATAAAAAGAATATATTTAATTACATTTTCAAAGGTTGTTAGGGGCTTTTCTAATTTGCAAAACAAGCTTTAAAAATAAGTAAAAACCATTGTTCTCTTCTGATCAAGAAGATGTAAACAACAGCAGTGTTCCAAAAAGAGGATCTTGGGAATAACACCATCTCTGCATCTGCCCACCATGATGACAATATGGCCAAACTAAAATAAAAGTTAATGACTTCCATTAAGCTTTCCACATGTTTGAAACAACAATGATACAAGGCTCTGACTGAAACAGATGAAGCAAAACAAGTTTGACATAAGCTTCCAAATTGGGCCATGAAATTTGGAAAGTCTCATGTGTAAGACCCACACGCGTGTGCACACACACACACACACACAAATCAGTCCAAACAAAGGGAATGGTAATGGCAGCAGGTTGTGGTTCCTGATAGAATTTTCGGCTATATATCTGTTTTATTGTGTTGATCAGAGCATGATACAATGGAAAATGCTTGTAAGCAAGTTAGATCATGACAAACTTTTCCATGGCAAGCTGACGCTTTCTATGGAGAAATAGGAAAGAATGTTTATAGAAAAAGCTTACTTTTAAAAAAAAATTTGTTCAAGAAAAGGCCTGTAGGCCTGCGGTGGTTATGGAAGGGAGAAGGAAGAAAACATCAAAAATATTTTGCAGAGAAAAATTTTCTCTGTAAAGGATAGTCCTGATTATCTTTTTACTTCCATTGTATAAATGAAAAATGTTCTCTTAATGTCTGCACTGTTTAGTGGGTATTCCCTAAGATAATAATGGAAACAGTACACACACTTAGAAAATGCCATCAAATTGTTCAAGATAAAATGGAAATACTCTAAAACGTACCTGTTTCTTTTTTCTTTGAAAGAAAGAACTGACTGGTTCATTTCCACAAGTAGCTCAGTCACATTTTCTAAATGTACAAATGAATTTAACTTCCCATGCACAGCTTTTATTTAGTCATAAATCATCAAAGGATGATGCAAGTTTGCTTTGTTCCAAACAAAAGTCTAGGTAAGTAAACTGAAAGCACACTTAAAACATGGAGCCTTGATTAGCTTTCTTATGATGCTGAAAGATTCAGTAGACTTCGTGGGTGAGGGAACTTGTCTCTTTTCCTGAAAAATGCTTTTTTAACAGGTATTGTATAGCAGATTTCTAATGTTACATTCCCATTCCTACAGAAAACTTGGTAAACCAGAGATATTAAATGATGTAATATCAAATGCTAAAAATGTCCTACTTTCAGTTAATTTCATCTGCATTAAAGTACCCGCTTTTGATAACACATCAACGTTTTGTGAATAGGTTGGAAAAAGGCTTGCGTCTGATATTGCAGACAGTTTTTATGGCATATGTATATAGCCTTGGCATGTAAGTATATAAAGATCTGTTTTATTGGAGCAGATATTGTAGTTGTTCCCATACATGGAATGGCCCAATCAGAATTGGGAGCTCTGCATTGCTCAACTTGGAGTTAACTCCTCTATTCCCAAACTAAGAGCCTTCCCCTGTCAGCAGAGGTGTCGTGTATTAAATGTTGTCGTCTGGAATCCTGCGTGGAGAAAAGTTGATCCAAGAGAGTACATGAAAATCCCTTCTTCTTTGCAAATTTAGTTTTCTACCTTGGAAAGAACTTGATCTGGCAGGGCAAGATCCAAAGCTGCAGCACAGCTCCATAAAGTTATTAATACCAAGTGGAGATTATTTGCCCAGTGAATTCCATTCCACTTCAAACAGGGGTTGCTGTGCAGTGTTGCACTGTGCAGTGATGTCATGTCATTTTAAATGATGGCGTTTCTTTTGATGTGGTAATAATTGTGCTGTTACTCCTGCAGATTAAGCAGGCAGTTCATTCTCTGTCTGTAGAGATCTGAGATTTTGTTTCATTTTTGCTGTAGCTCTGTTAAAGCAACTTCACATCTCTTCGTATTTATAGTGGAGATTTTCTTTTGCTGTTCACAGTTACCCATTGTACTTTCTTTTTAAGCCCTCGATTTTGTTCTTCCCCGTAAGATTACTGCCTGACTAGGTATTGAACTGCTCAGGAGAAGCTAACAGTGAGCAGCACCCTGCCCTCATACATAAAAGTACTTTTCCATGTAAAATTATTAATTTCTTATGACAGGCTTTGCTACTATGTACTGTAATAGACAAAGGAATTTTGGAATTCAAGCTACTTGAGAACAGGAAATACATGAGACATTTTGATTGAAAAGTAAATGGTTCACTAAAACTGCAGTTAATCCTTTTATTATCTTTCCAACAGCAGTTTCCACAATACTTTCATGAGGTAAGCTTCCTTCAGTCCAACTGTAACACTCTCATCGTTGCAGCTGGTTTGAATTTAGCGAGCCTGCTTCTTTCTTTACTACAGACAGTCGACAGGCAAAACAGGATCTCGTGTGGAGCACTACTGATGTTTTGGGTCCATATTCCGAACACTCACTGTGTTCCACTGCCAAAGCCAGTACTATGAGTATTCTGTTTTCATATTCCGTTAAATATTCTAATTAAGCGGTGCCTTCTCGTCATTGTGTCCCTCAGTTTGGTTTTTCCTTGGGCTCTGCAAGTAGTCTAAAGGAAACTACCTAATCTCTTTGCAATATCCTGTTATGTTTCATACTTAACTCATGTTATTTTAGTTTTATTAAATTTGGGGTTCATCTGCATTATAATCAAAAATATATCCAACAAAAATAATGATGCAATGCCTTTAAGACTTTAACTTCTGAAGATTAATTTCATGCTTTTTTAGATTTGATGTCCCAGACAATTGGAATTTTGATTGTCTGAGACAGCAAAAATTAGCAAGCTTAAATGGTTTTTATTTAAAAAAAAAGAGAAAAAGTTTCTCATAGCTGCGTCGTTTGCTGCCTTTCAGTTCTTCGAATACTTTGGTGAGTAGAACCGTGCTGATCTCCAGATATTGCATCCTTGGTTTAAGCGTCTGCTTGCAAATATAAATACAGAGCTGCTCATTTAGTTGTCCAGAATTGTTTGATTTGGACAAATCTGTACTTGGCTTATTAGTTTACCCCCTTGTACTCTTGTGGCTTCATAACGAGTAGAAAATGTGTTCCCATCACTGCATTCATATGTGCTCAGGGGCCTCCCCAGACAGGATCAAGGTAGATGTATTTATCTTTATGTAATTTCTACGTGTGTAATTAATGTTTATAGAAATTGCATATCATAATGTGTGTGATATCCATTAAAGGAGCTGGACAGGGATAATATTTATAGTTAATGTCTCTAGCCTGTGTATTTCAAAGAAACAAATGCCTCCTGTGTATGTTCTAGATCTGTTTCTGTGCGTTTGCCTAGAGAGTTAAAACTTTGAAGCAGAATCTTTTCTTCATGTATATATTCAACATACTCCGTTTGGGAGGAGTCTGAATGGCATGATTTGGGTGCTGTATTGTACACAGTGAAATTCAGCACCTGTGCTGTTTGTAGTCAGTTCTTTTGAATCCCTAGGCAGAGACACCATAGGTACTGCATTAAACATGGGGAAACTGAGACAGAGGAGATAAGTAACTTGCCTAAAGCTGTCTCTAGGCAATTCCAGCATTCCGGTGCAGATCTTGTGTTCAAATCACTACATCACACAAACGAACAATTTGCAATTTACCTATGAAACAGATTTTTGTATAGATTGCACAAAAGATTACGCTCTGGCTGAACTTCCTGTTGTGTTACTGCACGTTTCTGACGCACGTGGTTTGACGTGTCATGAGTGTGTGAAAGCTTTCATCAGCAGGCTTGGCTGCATCTGTAACACTTTATGGGCAGCAACCTGGCTATTGGGAATACAGGAGAATGCCTGTTGAGCAGATTAGTATTATGGCTTCTGTTTCTGAGGAAACCAGCACGGAATCTCTGTTCTCAGTAGATGGCGAGGCTGGTGCCGTCTGCGGTCCGTGGGGAGCGTGGGTCCAGCAGTGCATGGTGAGAAATGAGATGTCTGTGGGGATACAGCTACAGAGGAGTCTCAGGGACAACCCTGCATCTGTGGGGAAAATAGGTCTGCGTGCACCAGTTTATCTGCTTGTGAGTTACTTCACCTGAACAGTGAGTTTCCATGCCTGACTCGAGGGAATGTTGTGGAAGTCTGGAAAGTATTTTCAGCTTTCGGAGTGGTGGGTGTCATGCACTGATGCCAAAGGAGTGCTTTAAAAGAACAGCAATAATATTAGGCTCACTTTCTTTCCTTTGAAGTCAGTAGTAGGAAACATCCATTCTATCAAAGCTGCCTCACCAGAGATCTCTCTTTTTATTAGGTCTCTGATGGCATTTCCCGATACTGTCAAGGAACCTCAGCATTACAAACACTCTGATTAGAGGAGTAGACAGCAATTCAGTGGTTTTGTGGAAATGCGATGTTTGTTTGTTTACAAAGCCCACTGCAGATTCCAGGGCAGTACAAATGGGTTTAAGCGTGCCCCAGCACTGGAGGGCAGGTTGGCAATGGGCTTTAGGCTTGGCTCTGTGTCAGCTCATGCCTGGCCAGCTGCTGAATTTGAACTCGTGTCTGCCCACAGGAGAGCTCCACGCTAGCAGATCTTGCAGAGCAAATGAAGTAGAAATTCCTGGGCCCGGATTCCATTGTGAATGGGATTGTCCCATGTTCCAGTGCAGTCGGACAGATCTGCAAATGGGAAGTGAAGCTCGACGGTCTGACACTACCCTTGGGGGCTTGAGACTTGCCTTCTTGAGCTGAGTTACAGGGGGAGGAGCTGCCAGGGCTTTTCTGAAGGCTTATCAGCCTCCCAGTTCTGTCCTGGGATTGCTGACCTTCAGGACATTCTGTGAGGTGGATCTGCTTTATCAAGTTGATAGAAAAATGCTGTAGCATGCCGGACCTGATGGAACTGTGCTCTGACCAAGCTGGGCTGACTGCCTTTTTTGTTACTTTCCAGCAGTCTGATATGGGTTAGGTCTGGCTGGCATATTTCCAGGGGTTTTTGTTTGCGTAAATCTAAATAAATTAAAATGAAGTAAATTCCGAGTGTTGCTGCCAGCATTGAGAATGGCTTTCAGGTTCACTTGTGTGCCTTAAAAACATTGTACAGGACACTGAAGAGATCTGCTAAATGGGATATGGTAGTTAGAGGTATAGCATGAAGCTTCCGTGGAGGAGGCTTTCAAATACATACCTTTTTTATCCTACAAGAACACTGAATTCCACAAGTTTTAATTTCATTTGACTAGATTGTTAAGTAATTTGGGACCTGGTTAAAACATACTAATCCTGAAGTTTTCCTGATATATTTTTACAGATCTGGTGGCTGTGCATAGCTGTTGCTGTTCATTCAGTCTTTTTAATAAGAAACAAAGTGGGGTGTTAACAATAATATCACTACAACATTGAGGGCACTCACCTTATGAAACTCCCTGCCACAGGATATAGTAATTGCCACTATTATGGTTCTCACAGTGTTGGGTGAGTTCCACTGACAACACTTTGTATCTGCTGAAGGTAAGGTGATAGGCAGGTAGTGGTTTAGGGAACAGATAGCCTTGTGACAAAAGGATGGATATTCCTTTCCATCCTCCTTGTTAGAAATTTTACTAGGTATTCCACCAGTTTTTTCAAACCAGAAGCAGTATCATAGTAGAGCTTTGAGAAGAAAACCATTAGTGAATATGGGTCACCTTCAAATTAGAAAAGAAATTATGGGGGATGGTGAACAGGACTGGAGGATTTTGTTGCTATTGACATTTTATAAACAATGTACTGTTTTGGAAATAATGAAATGTTTCAGTATTTTAACCCATATTTTCTACTTTTTGTTTCAGAATGAGTAAGGGTTAAACAAAGACCCTTTTTTTGGTTGTTCAGATGCTTTCCCCGTTTGATTTATTCAGCGTTTTTATTTTGTTAGCCCAGTCTCACAAACAATTATATTTCAGCTCATCCTGGACTGATTTATCTTCTCTTCATTCTTCAGTGTTCTGATTTGGCTACTGAAATACATATTTTTTTACCACAGTTCCAACTGTGGCCTGATTTGAATACAAGGAAAATGATCCACTTTGCTACAAAGCCTCAGATATTTGTCAGAATCCTAAACACTGAGCTTTTGAAAAATACCTGACAGTGGTTTGATTGACAAAGAATATCTTAAAGGAAGGCAGCAGTTGTGTCTTAGAAGTGGTTCTCCCCAGAGACTGTGCTGCTTGGCACCCTTGTGGCACACAGAAGGGGTGGTTGTACCAGAACTCCTCCGCGCCAAGCAAAGTCATTCATGTTCTTTGTCAAATAATACAGGCTGAAGTATGCCCAGCTTCAAAAAGTGAAATTTATTAGTTGTGACCTGCCATGTCTGGCTGCCAGACAAACTTCTAGGCATGTCTCCCAGGTCTTTTTTTGGAAAATTTCTTCTAGGCTCCTTTCCTTTCCCTTTGCCCAGTTTGCATACAAAAATGACATCTCGATACCATGTTTTTATCTTTATCCTCTTGTCCCACAAAACTCAGCAAGTAGTGATTCTTCCTCATTTTAAAGCACTCAGAATTATTTCCAGCTCTGCTGTGGCCTGGCTCTGGATGAAACTCCACATGTAGATTTATTCAAACCCCAGTCTCAGCACAGAACTATAAACCTCTCATGGGGCATCACCTTTTGAAGATATCTTGCAAACAGGCTCCTAACTCCCAATTCATTCCAGCTGCACCACAAGATCACTTTCTTTGCCATGGACATCAATGGATTTTATCAAATAATCAGATCTGAAGAGCAAAAAGGGAGAAGGGCTTTCCAGCCTCTAAGCACTGGGTTTGCAGTAACTCTCAGGATTTCTGTAGCTCACCATTTCCCATGTAGCAAAAGGGAGACAAGGTTTCTTTCTCACCATCTCTCCTGTCTCAGAGTGAATCGTCCATTGGTTTCACTGTTTAAATCTGCACAGTAGTAAAGATCACCCTCAACTAGTCAGATGCGTTCTGTACTCTAGTCATGTTTTACAGAGCAGGAAATGTAATTGTGAGCTACCTGTCTCCTGTACGAGTGTCTTAATACACCTCAAGAGTACCTCAAAGATGTGCCCAGCAGTTGTGTCTTAAAACCATAATTCTGCAGGGTCCAGTGTCATTTTGGGAGGGTGAGTTGTCTCCAGAAGATCTGGGAAAGCATGTTGCCTTCAGTGATTTGAAGGCAGTCTGCAGTTATCTAATATTTAGGAGCAGTGAGAGAAGAATTTCCCTCCCCCTGAAATTTCATTTTAAAAACCCAACTTGCATCTGAATATTATTAATCTTGTCATTTGGTGAAGAGCTTGGCTGCTTAGTGGAGAACGTGTAAGTTCTAAAATTTTAAACAAAGTATTTGTGATTGTGTTCTTGAGGTTAAGTGCTTGGCTTTGTTTTATTTCTTTGTATGTGTTCTGTAGGGATTATTAAAAGTGGTAGGAATTGTTCAGAACTCTCAGTGATTTAGCCTCTCTGAACAGCGATTAACCTCAAGAAGGAAAAACAGCCTGTATCACCTGGCACATGGCTTGGTCAAATTAAAAAGCAGTAAAATTAAATATTATTTTTAAAATGTGCCAACGATATACTTATTAATGTTTCTTATTAGGCCAATACGTTTTAATGCTCTGTATTAGTGAAACCTATGTCATTTAATAAAAATGTTAATCTGCATTTGTAGGCAACAGAGAGGCTGTATAGTGTAGTCTCAGGGGAGAAAGAGGAATTTAGTGCACATTAAAATCTTTGTACAGTCATTTATGCAGTTGTATCTCAGTTCTCGATGTGATGCATTTGTTTGTTACTTGTGGGCAAACCAGCAGCAGTTGGCCTTTAATATCAGATGAGAAATGAAAAGCCATCATTGCACAATGCAGGATCACATTCTGAAACCTTCACTGGCTCATTTAGCAAGTAGTCCAGTGGGCCAGGTAAAAAAGCAATGTGCTGGTTAAGCTAAATATATCAAAATATGACCTTCTGGCATCTGACATTTCACTCTCAGCTGTTTGCAAAGGCAAGCCTGGTTTTGGGCAGCTTTGTTGAGGAGGTGCCCTGCTCTAATACAGCACCTCTGAAGTGGAGGTCCTTTTCTCCTCAGACCAGACAGTGTGGAACTGAATTACTGAAATTTCATGAACGCTTTGGGAGATTTTGGTCTTAGATCTCCTTTTCCTTACAAGTACAATGAAATAAATGCCTCTGGAGCACAGTGAGGGTGAATAATCACAGTGAGGTACCTAGGCTGGTAACGTAACGTGCCCTTAATGCTATTTTGCATCTCTAATAATTCCTTCTGCTGAAAATCAGAAAAGTTCTTTCAAGCTTTTACCTGCCTACGGCTTTTCCTGTGTGGTGAAAACTCTTGTGCCCAGGTTCCCGATACACTTGAATTAAGTCAAATTACTCTGCTACTTTCTGTCCCTGGTGTCATTGTAAAGAGCACATTGAGTGCCTGACAGAAAAGGCAAGGAAAAGATCTCCTCCTTCCCAAAGTGTTTTCTCTTTCATCTGTTTTGTAAAGTTGGTGTGAGACTGTGCACCTTTGCTGACCGGAAAGTCCCTTCTACTTGAGAGCATTATTCTCATGAGTAAGGGTGTGCAGGACAGCGATTTTCTTTAGCTGTAGTGTGGCTTTCAAAGCAAATGTTACTATTATAGAGAATTCAGTGCCCTGTATTCTGTCTCAAGGACACCTGTATTTTCTGTGTTTGGGTAAGTCAGAAATGGCTTCATTTCAAATAGCTGTATGTTTAATCACAGACATTTGTCAGTGCCTGACTGTTCTATTTACATCCCTGGGCTGATTGTGGAGTCATAGAACAATAGGAGTTTTATTTCAAAGCCTGCTTTAGTTGTGTATATCAGTGTCTTCTCTCGATCTCCTTCTTTTATTGTTGTGTACAGATAACATATGTGTGAAGAGATCCTCCACTCAGGTACAGTGTAGCTGCAGTGTTAAATAATTGATCTTGATCTGTCTTTTGAAACTGCATCCAAGGCATTTAAAAGTGGGAAATGGAAAAAGCATGTTCTCATAATCCAGCTCAGTAAAGTTTGCACAACTGCTCTTTGTTTCATCATGCCTACAATAAATCTTTCATTTTTGCCAATTGAGAATGCCTACTAAATCTGCAAATGATTACTTCCCTGAATTGTGTTGGGATTCTTGCAATACATTTTTCTTACATGGGTAATGATAAAATAAGAGTCCATCAAAAAATATTTTATTGCCTGGCAGAGAGCCTTTTATGAAATGGTTTTGATTCAAGGAGATTCTTCCAAGTGTTTTAGAACCGTAGCTTACAACTTCCCTTTAACCCTTGCATGGAGGGCTGCCAGGCCCTGGGAATGTCAGGAACAGGGTTAGTCAATCAGCAGCTGGTGGAATGCAGGACCTGGGTATCAGTTTAACCTGCAGCCCTCGGCCTCGGCCTGAGAGCGCGAGCGCTGCCTCAGCGTGTGCTTGTAAAGGGGATTGTGTTACCACGAGATTAGAAAGCTGATGAATGTCAGACTGGTGGGAACCTTGTAAAACTAATCTGCTGTATCCATGTTGATATGATTTCACCCTGTTTCAGTGAGAGAGAGTGAGCATGATGGAGTATTACAAAAAGGAAAACACAAGGCAAAACTGGTGGGGCCATCTGGGTCACCGAGCCCAGCCTGTGCAATCCCAGGAATACCTTACAATGATCCTTCAGTACCCCCAGAGGCACAGAGCACCTCTGTGTCTGGGCCTTCGAGAAAGGTGTATTGCCAACACTGTGACTTGTAAGTCAGGACCTTTCAGTGACGTGAAACAAATCCTGCCCTTTTTCCCCTGATTTCAAAATGGGTACAACTACAGTTGTCTGCCTTTGCTCAGGAACCAGCCCAGCTGTAGGAATTGCTCTGCTTTCCTTACAAAGAGACACAGTTTCAACCTGATTCCCTGTAGACCTCGAGCAAACTGTCTCCACGTTAAACAAGGCCCAGGAGGCTGCTGCTGAAATGGCACAAGTCATGATGCCTGAAAACACGTTCAAGTACTGCAATGTACCTTGTGGTCCTTGCTCGCACTCGCAAAACAGCAGCAGACCTGACTCAGTGTGGGGTGCTCTCAACAAAACCACATCTGTTGCTTGACACGTTGCCCACTTGCCTCCATGCAATAAACGGTCCCTTCAGAAAAGACATGGGAGATCAGAAAAAAAAGGAAATTATGTGAAAATATTTTAAAGTATCGCAGTTATTCATGGGCTTTTATCTTCCTGCATATCCTCAAATGTAATGACATTTCTACTTGCATGGTCGTGGTGATATCAGTGTTCACTGTTTACAGTATTTTAGTCAAACTGATCATTTTTAGCTTGTGCTTTGTCTTCAAGGCCAACGAATGAAAAGATGACAACAAACACCCAGGAACCAGACATGCATCACATGCACAGAGCACACCAGCTTAGTCAGAATAAGTCTTTCAGCCAGGTAGGTGGTAAATAACATGTTTTACTCTTCGGATTGGCAAACCTCCTCCTCAGTATACCTTACTTCTGGGCTGAAATGATATGGCACAGTTATCTCAGATGATCACTGGCCATTTCTGTTCAGATTTTGAAAGGAGGCAATCAGAAATACTTCCAGGTGTGAAGAGACATCTGAATTTAGAGGGAGAGATATTGCAGGTACACAGTGAACATCACAGGAAAGGCCAGATGAGGGATTCTGCATCATCTCTGCTCACAGATGGATATTGAAAAGCAGCAAATTTAGGACTTTGTAGAAGAAAGACTTTTTAACGCTGATCGAAGTTGGAGGGATCAGAATAGTAGGAATTGTTGTGAAGCTTGGGTGTTTGTTCTTCACTGGAGACTGTGATACCCCCTGTCTTCCTCAGTACCTCTCAAGCAACTCGTAGCTGGGCCACTAGAATGACAGCATGGTTAAAACATGAATATTTGTAGCTGCATTACTTCATTTCTAGTGCTGTAAAAATACCATTCGCATAATAGGGTAATGGCCTGCAAGTTCTCATGATTTCAACTGTTTTGGAGTTACAGGAGTTCTGTTCCTTTATGGCAAGCATCCATTTCTCATTTTAACATCTTTGGCACTCGCCTAAAGGATGGGAAATTAAAAAATGATTAAGGGGACAAGAGACAGTCTTTTAAGGAAAGATGAAAGGAATTAAACTGGGGCTGGAGTGGGGAGAAAAGAAAAGGGAGGGATTGTTTAGAAAAGAATAGAAAACAAGTAGGGGTGATCGGGCAAAATCAAGCAAAGGAGAATTTAAAATTAATCTTCCACTAAAAGTTTCCCAAAAAGGAGGTGTATTTTAGAGTGGAATAATTTTGTAGTGGAAATAGAAGATGCCCAACTGTATGAATAACATAATCTAGGCTGTCTGAAAAACTGGAGAATAAATTGTAGGGAATAATTTTGAATGCAAGCTTAATCCACAGTTCTGCCACTCTGTGAAAACAGATTATTGCATTATTAGGTGTAAGAGAAGGAAGTGCATTAGCTGGTGCAGGGATACAGTTTAAGCCTTCAGGTGTCTGCACTCTGAAGATATCATTTGTATATTTTTGTCCTGCTAAGGTTGATATGAGGTAGCTGGGGATATTCACCATGCAGAACATGGGGTGCTCAGCATCCCCTGAGCTGAGGACCCCACTGTCCTTCCAGGCCAGGCTCTTGGACCATTTCACAAACAGATGCTTGCATTGCACCCTGGAAGGGATGAAACCAGGGATGACTGGCTAGAGAATCAGTTTGCCAAGAAAGATACCTTCTGTTTTGCTTTGTACTTACCAGATTTGACCTTTATAGAACAAAAAGTTTCTCCTCACCATGAAGGAAAGCTTTGCTCTTGATTCCAGTGAATGCTAATGTACTGCACAGACCTTTGTGCCAGAAGGGACTGTGCCATGACATTCGGATGTTTTATTTCTGCTGTGGAATGGAGCAGGGAGAGACTGTTAAGCACAGCAGCTTCACCTGCAGCTTCCTGGTCCAACTTCCTCAAAATTCAGGCAGTGGAACTCAGGTGTTGTTTGGTGTGCAGTGATGGGTGTCCCAAAGTCCCGGGGATGGGTCTGTGTTCAGCCCTGGAAGGGGCCAGGGCAAAGCTGGCCTGGGCATGTGGGAGCTGCACAGGTACAGGAGCACAGTCAGATGATGGTAAACAAAACCTGGGGAGAGGGAAAGAAGCCAGATCTTTTGTAGACATCTCCTCTGCGAAATATGGGCTTACGTTTGGTCAATTTTTTGTTCTAGGTATTTGCACCAACCATTTTGAATGAAGTGTTCACTTTAGCAGCTGAAAGCACTCCCATGAAGAATTTGATTATAGGTGGACAAGAGAAGGTGCAAACTTAGAAGGTAGATTAAGTTTGGTTTGAATATTTCAGCTTGTCAGATACAGCTTCTGATACGTGTCAATTGTTCTAGGAAAATCAGGGTTGGAACACATCTCTGAATGGCAAGAGAAAGAAATGGGTATTGTAGTCATACCAGATACTTTCAATTTTGATTGTTTATAGCAACGCTGACAGAAACTGACACTATACACAAAACTGGTTTTGAAACTGCCCTTTTTTCAGAGTTAATGACCCACAGGCTAATGGAAATTTGCCAGTTTTTACCAGCTGGGATCTGGCCTGATTTTGCTGGGAAATAAAAGTGCAAGGCAAAAGAAACCATTTGGATTTCTGAAAGTCTTTGATGGTTGTCTTTCCTCATTGTAAAGCCTTCACTTTTTTTGCATGTTGTGCTTATAATTGACCTGTACTCAGCAGAAGTGCTCACTTTGTCCGAGGACAGCATACCCCGATGGCCCAGGAATTCCCTTTGACAACTGCATTTAGATCCACTGCTGTGAAAACCCAACCCCATCCCAGCCACTGTGAAAGGAGCTGCATTAAATCATGGCTTTGAGGATCCACTGATGCAGCTCAGCTGCTCTGGCTCCATCCAGTAGAGGGTAGTCACTTTATGCATTTTATGATCCACTCCTCCATTAATTGCACTCGGGGTTTTCCCAGGTATTACCTGGGGACTTCTCACACGATAGGCACGGCTGGGTTTGTTCACATAATTAACCTGGGAAAAGCAGGCTCTGTACCTGAGTGCATTTCTTTGTAAAGCCAACAAAAGAGGGGGAGTGAGCCATTTATACTAATTATATATATAAAAAATAATCCCTAAAGGCAAGAGTATATAACATGCATTATGTTCAGGCAAGTATGGGATCATTAGTGTCATTCAGGATAATTTGATTTACCCCCATGGCTTCCAAACAATACATGGCTCGTAGCCTTGTGAATTGGTGTGAGTTAAGAATTGTGTGGCAGCACTGCATTTTTAGAAGGAAAACTCTTAGGTCTTACTATGATGAAGGCTCTTTTGTTTTAAAATTTTCTTCACTAAGATAGATGTTACTTTAGTTCACACTAAACAAATTGACTCTGGAGTTTTCAGTCTCGGTTTGCCAGAGACAAATTGTGAAAGCATCTAATTGTAGCCTAAACAAAACCATATTTTCCTTAAAAACATGGCAGTGTGTCATTCTAAATCTGTTGCGCTTTGCCCAGGAACCATTTCAAGCAAAAAAACCCCCAACTCTGTGCAAAATATCCACCTTAGACAAAACAAACTATCAAACCTGTGAGTGCTTTTGATTGCAATGCTGCACTGAAAATGTTGTCATTGTGTCAACTCTGTCCCTCCATGCCCTTGAAGACATCAGTCTATACTTAAGAAAATGGTAAATATAGAATGCTGACCAATGTAGCTTAAATACAGTTACTAGTAAACACCGAAAGCTGGACTGTCTAATTTCTAGGATTGCAGCCGATTTTCACTTAGATTATGAAGGATGAAGAAGAGAACCTTTAAATTCTGATTCCGACATCAATCCTGATTTACAACTTTTATCAGCGTACAGTAGCTTTATTCATGACCTGAGTCTGGTTCTGATAAATTTTGAGAACTGTTCCATAATGTTATTGTAGAAGTTACAGACACTTCATTTAGCCATCAAGTCATTGTGCTTATGTGAGGGGAAGAGAGGTGGATAGGAAGGGCTGAGAGCAAAGGGGCTGATTATTCTCCTAAATGTCTAGAAACATTTGCTGATGAGAAGCCAGCTCTCTGCTGTTGGGTGTGCAGTCCGAGTAGCCGTTCCCAGGTGGAACTGTAGCTCCTCTCCCACCTTTCCACCTGCATTTGGCTGTGTCCTGTCTGCTGTGGAGCAGCTGGTGAGGGAGAGACACCTCTGCTTCCCTGAAGTGTCCCCACCTGTGTTCTCCAGGCAGAGCAGGGTCTCCATCCTTTGTGCACCTGCATGGAGCTTTCACAGCTGCAAATCTGAAGCTTCTGCCAATTCCTAAAGGCAAATTTCAGCTGTGCTGAAAGCAGGGGCAAAATTCCCATTGACCGCAAACAAGCGGGAGCGCAGCCAAGGCCGGAATGATACAAGCTCAATAATCAATCCCCTGTTCCCAGGATCCTGAGTGGCTCTGCTGCAGAGGTGGATGACTTCCCCTGGGTTGTGCTTTCCACAGCTCCCGTGGACAGCACCTCTGAATGCTGCCTGCCACGTGTTTGGAAACAGGGTGATTCAGTCTGGTGATTCACTTTGGGAGGCTTTGAAGTTTTTAGCTCAGGTTTAGGGAAAATATGCACCATGAATCATCTAGAAACTTTGTTTTCTCAGTGAATTCTGTGGTAATTGCACGTTACAGCAATGTTTAGGGCAAAACAGTGGAAGACATTGGAGCCTTTTGTTACAGCCTGTGATATCCCACTGAAAGTCAAAGCGTTCCTCGAATTCAGCAGTCAACACATGTCTGGTAATCATGTGGGAATTGGTGGGAGGCAAGAGGAGGGGGCATGTCTTGTTTGAATGTATCAATGTGCAGTGCTAAAAGGAGAAGAAAGGGAGCAGCTTCTTCATCCTTTCTTCTTTTGTAAATCCATCCCTCTCTGTTTTGTGGTGGATGCAAAATTCTAACTTTGTCACATGGTGATTGTTTTAATCTTTGGTCTTGAGGTAGCCAGGAAACAAAAAATGAGGATGAGAATTAGTGGGAAAACGATGGTTCATTATATATTGGCACAGTATATTGGTTAATTCAGGAATTAATAAAACTGACAGCTGATAGTTGTGCTAGGCCCATGTGTGGTATCCCCATCAGCACACTCCAGATGGTATCACCTTATTCCTGCAAGGAGCCACATACCATGGGAAAGTGAGCATCCACGAGGGCAGTCTCACCCCCGTGACAGTGCGGGGAGACCGTGACAACTTCCAAGGGCAACAGGAGGTTCAACTACTCTTTTTTCACCCATTTTTTGTAATGGTTGTTTTCTGGAGGGAGTTGGTTGAGAACAGGAAAGGAGCTGTGAAGAGCACTTATATTTATAGAAGCCTAAAGACTTGGAAGTGCTGAAGGTGGGGCTGGTGTTAGGAGCAGGAGAGGTGGTGATGATGTTTGGGTTCAGGACACAAGCTCTGTTTCCTCTTCAGGAAGGCAAAAGGTGGCTGTGTGGGAGTCCTGTGGCTCAGCCACAGGCCCTGTGTGTGTTTTGTTTGGGTATTTCTGATCTTGTTACCTCCTTGGCTGGTGCTTTGGGTTTTAGCAGCAGTGCCCTATGCAGTATTTGCTTTGGAGCTTGGCTTCCTGTGTTTGTTCTGGGTCTATTCATTAATAATGATAGAGTGTAAAATGCTAACCCTTTATTTTTTTTAATAATCAAAACAAATGCAGTCTTTGTGACCAGCTTTAGTCTCTTGTGGCTATAGGATCCCTAAATATTTGCTCATCACACTACCTTTTTGCTGCCTTTGAAGAATTTAGTTCAGTGAGATGGGAGAGAGTTTCTCCTTTACTTCCAAGGTTTCTCATTACATTTTTGGAAAGACAAATAAAAGAAATGAAATGTGAAGAACACGTATACAAGCTAATGGTCTCACAACAGGGAAAATAAGAAAATCAGAGGTTACATCATATTATTGTAAGAATACATTATTTTTTTTTCAAAACTGTTATTCAACAGTGGGATGAATCCTTTAGTCATTTAGTGTTGGAACTTCCAAAATGGCTTGTGGTTGTTCCATCGTTCTTCTCACACAATTCCCAAAGACAGAAAAGTTGGAGGCAGTGATTAATCTTTCTGTATTAATGGCCTGATCCATCATTTACTGATGTCAAGAGAAAGCTCCTCGTGTACTTCAACAGACTTTGGAGCAGGATGGTGATTTTTAAAAAACAGATGTAAGCAGCAAATGAGAAGCAAGTTAGAGAAATCTATCCATGTCCTGTAGTTTAAGAAACTGCTGTATTCTGTTGTGAGACTATCTAGAAACCTTAAAATACACTTACAGAAACACATGGCTTAGAATTCATTGTGATCCTTCCTACCTTTGATCTTTTGCTTTACTTACCATCACTTGTGTGCACATGTGTGTATGTGAGAGTAAACACCGTAATCCTAATTGTCTGAAAATACACATATGCTTATATAATGCCGTAAACGAGCATAGTGTTTGTGTGTAAATTTCCTATGGTATATATGGCCAATATAAATAAATTCTTGTCACAGTAGTGGGTTTTATCTATATATTTTCCTTATAAACTAGCAGGTAATAATTTAATTCAAAAGCTCCTTCCAAAAACGCAATTAATGTCTTTTGTTATAGTTTCCCTGGGTTTAATAATCCCCTCTTCCAGATTTATATTGGTTTCTGGAAAGTAATGCTTATTAGAGTGTTTTTCCAAATTGGCCACAATAATCCACTGAAATCTGCCAGCTGAATCATTGCTATGCTTGTGAAATTGCCAGGATCGCCTGACAGTTATTACTGGGGTAGGAGGGGAGGGGGGAAGGGGAATGAAGGTTTCATAATATGTCACTGTTATTGATACCTTGGCTATGGCTCTTGGGTTTGGATTGATATGTTTACTGAATTATGTATGAAAGATGGAATGCCTGATGGTGGATTGGCAGTGCTGCTATAATGGAGAGAAAATCTAGTAATTTTGTCAGACAACTGTATTTTATTCTGGGCATATTTTAAAGCATATATATATATATATATATATGCATGCATGTATTTATGTAAGCATATGCATGCATATATGTGTGCAGACTCCCTCTACCCCTTTCCCCAGCCTTGTTCTTGAGAAAGGAAGGGGATATACATTCCCTGATTTAGGGTCATGCTTTGTATGCCAAATCCCACCACTTGTGCAAAACATGTTACCAAGTCAGAGTTAAATCATTCACCTGCTGCCAGGCATGTGGAACATCTTCATGTGCTCATTCTCTTCTGTACACTGGAGGTGATGTTGGAGACAGGGAGTGAGTCTCCATAGGTCCAATATGTGTTATTTTCTCCCATACTTCCAAAATAATTGAAAGGGGATGATTTTTGCAGTGTTTGAATTAATCATCCTGTGAACTCCTGCAGAACTGGACTCTAACCCTCATTTTGAGAGGGATTCCGTGACAGTGGAATGCTGGATCCTACTGCCTAGATGAAAAGGTATCTAAGAGAACAGCAGGGCTCTGGCGTGCCAGGGCTGTGCCAGAGGGACAAAGACAAAATGCCTCTCCCATTACGAGCCTTGGCACCACTGCTGGGACAGACCCATGTGGGGATGAGTGCTGCAGGCTCTGGGTGTCTGGGATAAATACTGTGTCCAGCAGCCATCCCTGGTGAGACTCTGCTTGGGGCAGTGCCCATCTTCATGCATGGGATTTATATTCTGCTGGTACAAAGAAGCTTCTGTTAAAATCATCTGACTAATGGGCAGCTGGGGAGGTGTGAGATGAAGTAGCTGCTCAGGTGGCTGAGCAGTGCTGCATGGACATACCTGGACACACTTGCAGGGAACACTTGGTGTCCTCTGGGGTACAGGGCTGTTACTGCCCTGCTCAGGTCCAGACTTCCTGACACAAGGGATAAAAGCCATTCGGGCTTGGATTTTTCTGTATGTGTTGTTGCAGCTACAGAAGCTTGATTATGAAAGTTTTGCCTTTTTTTCGTAGTTTATGGGCTGAGGTAGTGGGTGCCAGTTCAGTGTAGCCAGAAAAATATGATTCTCAAACATTCTTTCATTCCCCAGTATGTGTTTAAAGATGATTCCCATCTCAGCAGACATTAATGTGCAAAATGGTGCTTTAAAGCCACGTGCCTCCCCTGAGTTTTGAGGAGGGATAAGTTGTGATCAGTTGTGATGAGGGTAAGTTTCCCTTAAGCACCCCCCAGTGCACGAGGCACGTTGCTTTGGAGGTGGCTTTGCTGACCCCTGGCATTGCATTTGGGGTCAGCTCGAGTGCTGCACCCTTTGGGGGAGCAGCCACGTGGTGCTGCTTCCCCCTTGCATTTATTGTGATCTGTCTGTGCAAGCCTAAGGGACAGGCAGCACGTGAAGAAGCAGCAGTGCTGCTTGCATTTGAATACCAAACATGAAGTTAACACAAGCCAACTGGGCTGCAGAACCAGTCATCTTCAATTTTTACAGCCTTATAATTTTTAAGACAATTTTTATGACTCTGATTGGAACAGAGATGATTTTTGTAATGTCTGTTTATGCCATTTCAAGCTTGAACATAAATCTCATTTTTTAAGGGGATTTTGTGGTTTTCTTGGCTTTATGAATTTTTTTTATCCCTCTTTTATGCATTCTGCTAAATTAAACCAAAATAAACTCAGGGGAAAAAGTGATTCTTTAAAACAAATATATTATTTTATCCCTTCTTTGGACAGGAATTTTCATCAGGACACAAGGATAGAACATTCTATTCAGCCTTCGCCTGCTGATTTACGCTGCCGTCGTTACAAGAGCCATAATGATGTCCAATAACCAGTAACAGGAACTGTGAGGAGCAGCTTTGTAATACAATGCTGCTCCCCTTTTTCTCCAGCAGCTTTGTTGGTGGTCTAGACATAATTCCAAAACGTGTTAGATGCTTCTCAGAGAGAACCATGCAGCCTCTTTTGGTTTAGGAGAATCCAGGTCTGGGATGGCATCCTGTGGGCTCCTGCCGTGGCTCTGAGGTGCAGTGACTCACTGTAAAACCTGCAGGCAAAGAAATGGTTGCTGGTATTTTTCCTACAAAGCAGACCATGGACTCTGGTGGGGTAGCTTATAGGGAATGCCTCTGACCATGCTGTGGGATTCTGACTTAAGTGTTAGGGATAACATTTAAGATTGGAGAGTGTCTGCACAGCAGTATGTGCCTGCAGGCCTGATGGATTGCTGCAAGAAACCAAAGGTATTTGATAAACCCAGCAGTGGTTTATGGTGAATGTGTGTTGATGCCAGCAGTTCTGTTTGACATGTATTAGTACTTTTCAGAGGTCACAAGTGCTATCCAGCTGCACATCTGATACTGAAGTATGAGTTTGTTCCTGCAAGGTGGTGAGAATGAGCTGTCACTTGAAATTGAACTTGACTGTATCATTCCAAAGGTCCCATTCTGAGCTTTGCTGTGGTAGCAGAGGCAGTGGCATCAAAGAATGAGCCTCTGCCAGCATCTACCACAGAGCAGCAGGTGAGACGTGACTGCTTATTCCTGTGTTTATACATAGAAAATGGCTGTGGTAACCCTGTGGTATCTGCTACCAAATACTGACCTGTTAATCTTTCCTAATATAAGTGGTTGATATTTTATCAGCTTTACCAAAACTGCATTTAAAAATTTTGTTTAATCCTGTTATTTTCAGCTGTTCATTATTATGTTAGTATTATGTTGTTTATGGGGGTTGTTTCCATATGGGTAGCTGGAGTTGTGTGTTGTATGAGGGAAAGTTGGCTGTTTTGCCTTTATAAGTGTTTATATAGTACTTGGTTTGGGTTTTTGGGGCTTTTTTTTCAGAATAAGATTTCTCTCACTGCAAAATGGGATGTTGGCCTACAAGACTTGACCACAAGTGAACTGCACTTGTTAAATGTTTAGATGAACAAATGACATTTGCAATTAAAAAAAAAAAATCATCTTCTTACATGGAAAATTTAGGCAAAAATGTTTATGCAAAAAAAGTCCTTTGTCCCTGGCTCCCTGTTCTAAGTACCACAGCAAAATCTCTGTGGCTGCTTTGGTGCAAGTGGGATCAGAGTGCAGACCCTTTGTGCCTGGCATCCTTTGATTGGCTACACAATGCAGGAGACACATGCAGCATCAAGTTGGTTTAGCAACTAATATTTGACAATTTTTAAAAGTTTTCTTTTAGGCTGAGTTTTATGTAAAGCTGTTTACATTAAAGTGACATCCAATTAAAGTGTATCATGTAACCCACATCACAGTTCAGCACACATTTTCTGTTTTAACTGACATATGGCCCTATTTATGAAAATAAAAATCATCATGTTTTCATGATATGTTCACATAATTTATGTGGAAAAGCAGAGGGAGAGAAGCAGGGAGAGGGAATGCTTTTGCTGTGTAAAGCTATTATTTTCTGTGATTCATTAAATGTCTTTTAACCCATGTGCACAAGCAAATCCCTCCTCCCCCAATTCCTGCCCAGCTCCCTTCCCTGCAGTGTCCATGCTGGACAAAGGGACTTAATTTCTTCTACAGACAGAGACAGCAGACAGAAACACTTTGTACAGTGTCATCCCATCCCATGGACATTTTTACACTAAGGGATTCTTTAGCATTCTGTAGAGGAGATAAATTAGTTAACCTAAAAACAAATCCATGGACAGCAGAGCTAATTCAGCCCATTTTCCTTTAGTTGTTTCAGGGCTGAGTGCCTGAGAGGATTCTCTGATGTCTAGGAAGAGACAGTTGCCTGCTGAGGTCTTTTCTTCAGTCTCTCCCCTACTTAGCTGCCAACTTTCATAAAAATGAGTAGGAACTTAATATCTTTGCAACCAGCAATCCTCTCTCATTTTACCTGGATTTTTGTTTGTATATAGAAAAGTCTCTCTTTCTTGCACACCTAAGCATTTCAGGAAAGCCAGGTTGCTTTCATTAAGGTAACCTATTGATGAGATAAATGATTCTTAAAAAGTGACCATGAATCAGAGACATGTCAGCACAAACTGGGGTATCTCAAACCATCTACAGCCAAGGCTGTCAATTTGGTATTTCTGTCAGCACCCCGAGTCTTGCTGACACTGACTCTGTGGAAAAGAATAAAGTTCTAAGCTGTTTTAAATCTACTTAAGGCAGGACCATGGCAAAGCATTATTTAAAAAGATATCTTTGCATTTTCCCCTTTTAACAACTGCATTTAACCCCTCAGGCCTTACATTTTTTATGTAGCAGCACATCAGTGGAAGAAAAGTCACTGCCAGCTGAGAAAATCCCCATCTGCAGAGGAATCAGCCAGTCAGTGTGCAGTGAGTGGAACCAAATTAATTCCCGTCTTTCCCACGTGTATTGGGGATAGATTACCTTAAAATGCAGGCAACAGAACTGCAGTGAATCCTTTGTTCATCCACTGCTTTGGGACCAAGCAGTGGGGTTTATTGTTTAAATGGTGCCTATTGTTGCACATCAGAGGACAAGACATGTTGATGATATTTGGATTGCATAAATCAGTTTGCCATCTTCTCCTTGCCAAGGTAAACTAGACTATACCCCTGGAGCCTGGTTATTTACAGCATGAGACAGGCAAATGAAACCTTTAGACTGTACAATTTTGGGCAGTAGATGTTTGGTCACTGTCACAGAAAGCCATTGAGTCACGTCCTCTGTGATTGCACTCTTAAATGCTACTACAGAAAGCTCCAAAGAGGCATCACCCAGATGTTATATTTGGACTGTCCTGTTCCTTAATACAAGTGACTGTGAAGGCTCACCAACATTTCTCATTTGTTGGAGCAGGAACAGAATCTTGTCAATTGTAAGGTATTTTACTGTAATCGCTCTGCATTTCCTGCTCTTTAATGGCTTTTTAGAATCATCATTCTTGACATAAGTTAATGCAAAAAGTAAAAAAACCCACTTTCTCATTTGCCTCTAACAATGGAAAAAACGTAATAAACGTTGCCATCTTAAGTCCAGTGGGATCTCAACTGCTGATGATAACATTAAATCCTAAAAAATATAAAAGTTCCAATTGAATATGGCAACCTCTGGCAGAACCTTCTTTTTCTAATGAAGTCTCTGTATTATGTTTAGTTGGCTGGTGATCCTAATCAGGGTACTGAGATGTGTGCACTCTGGTTTTGATCATTATTACCAAGATTAAATAGGCATAGAGCCAAGATGTTGCAGTGTAATAACCTGGGAGCTGAGGAGGAGGGAGGAGAGAGTGAGGGATTATTTATTGGTTGGATAAATGGGGTTAGCAGCTATTGAATGTAACAGAGACTTATTTTCCTGAAGTCAATGGCCATTTAAACAAAGAGGCTTATGAATGAAGAATGTCTGTCAATTTAGAAAGTAGAAACAGTATCATGAGTGAAGAAAGCCAAAATCAGGCCCTGTGACCCTGAAGTAGTTTTGTTTTCAGATTTCTAAAAAATGGTTGAGTAGAACTGCAGACTCTTGAAGCAAATGTATGTCCACTAGTAATCAACTTTTTGTGATGATGTTTTATGGCAGTCTTGCAGAGTTAACCTCAACACTCTGCAGACCACAGATGGAAACCCCCAACCTTTTTCTTTTTGAGATGGGTGTAGGTTTGTGCATAGGAGTTACTCAGCAGTAGGCAAAAAGAAATACTTTCCATCTTTTAAGAACACAGAAATCCATTACATATGCTCATGAGCTTCACTTTCACCAAGTTCATTAAATACAAATAGAAATTCCCTCCTCAGTGCAGAATTGTGCTGTTTCCCATCAACTCATCACCTCAGAGAGGCATTCAGGTTCCCTGGGTAGGTAGAGTAAAGCTGGAATTGTGACGTCTTCTTCTGTTCTGTAATTTGATTCCTAGAGTTTTGGCAGTTTCTTTAAGGCAAATAACGTTACAGGGTTGGGGTTTGTTGGCTTTTTTGTTTTGTTTTGTTTTTAATTAAAAAAGCCTGAAGCTTTCATCAGAGAAATTTCTGTATCCATCCAAAGGAGAAAAAAAGCTTGCAAAACTACCCTCAAAATTGTTCTAATAAAAATTAAAGAACACTTAGAAGGAACAGAGGTTAATAATCTTAAGATTTTGGCTTAGTCTGATGTAAAAATTAACAAAAGCTAATGGGAATGTCATGTGTTACTTGGGCATAGCCTACAACATGCACATACAACGTGCACATGGCAGATCTAACAGTTGCCTTTAAATCCCTCTTGGCAAAATGTTTCACTTTGTTTGGAAAGCAGAGTTAGTGGTCAGTGCTCTCGGGATATTCTGCACAAAACAGAGACTCCGCTGCATTCCTGCAGCTTCTCTGCTCTGTTGCATTCAGGGCTGCTCCCCCATTTCACCTGACCCAGCCTTGAAGCAATTCCTTTAATTATTTAATGGGAACCCAGCCTCGCTGCTCTGCTCAGGTGATCTGTAAGAAAAGGAACATGTTTATTGCGACGGGGACATTTTAACTTCTGTGCCCCCAAAAAACTGTTAAGAAACAACCGGTGAACCAAGTGTCAGCACAAAGGAAAGAGAGGACAGATTTTTACTTGAAAACAAAGTATTCCAAGTTGTTTGAAATACACACTCAGTTTGATTAAAGAGAGAAATGGTGTCTAAGGAAGAACACTTCGATTTTTTTCAGAGGCTCAAAGTGCTCAGCACCTTTACAAACAGACTACTTTTAAAGGTGCTTCAGTAAGAATTTAGGTGAATAATTTGGTCTAGTTTCAGTTAAAATTAATGATTCACTTCAAGCAGTGTTCAACAGAAAATCGGAATTTTCAGAATAGCAGAACAAAATTTAAAAAATAAAATGCAGTTACCTACAAGTTTCAAGAAACTCATTGCAGGTGAAGTCTGGATGGTGCGATCTGTGGCTGTCTGATTAGGTTTTTTTAGTACAAGAAATTCTGCTTGTGTAGAAAGGTTATTTGCCAGGTATAGTAAATCTTCCTTCTGCTGCTGAATTGAGAGTTTCTCAGAGAGCATTTCCAGCTGCCCATGTGAGGTGGATAGATTGCCTTCCAGTGAGGTTTGAACTGTGTGTGCTTGCCCCTCACTCCTGTGTGCCCGGTCCCTCCTGGGTTTCTGTAGGTTATGAAGAGCACATGTTGTGCTCTTGGAATGTGTTCTTGCTTGAGGTGGTGAATTCTCTTCAGAGACTCTGATTAAGAACTGAAGTTGTCCGAAAGACAGTGACTCATGTCCTGCTGTCTGTTCTACATGTCCACATCTGACTTTGTCCCTTTTTTTTCTTCTTTTATACTCAACTCTAATGATTCAGTCTGAGGCTTGCTGTACCTTCCCTGTTAAAAGTTTCCAGTTGACATTTTCTTCTAGTCTCAAAGGACTTGTTTCCTGGTCCAGAACAACTCCCAGTTCTTCTAGTCAATGAGAAACACCTGCCAACCTGACACTGAGGCAAAGCTCCACAAAGGAGCTTTTCTCACACTGTAGTACTTAAGCCAGTTGTTCTGGGAGAGGCAAAGTATTGTCATGCTATCTGCAGTTATCAGCAGGAGTCTAAAAGGCTGGTTCTAAGTATTAAAGGCTTGAGCCTGAACAAGGTGGTCAAATCAATACAGAGAAATTCATCCTGAGTCTCTGCCTGGCAGTGCAGTTTGATTTTTGTCTACCTTTTATCTCTGACCATCCTGGCTACGTAGGTGCTGTGCTTACAGCTGTTCTATGGTTTGATGGTGGCAAGAACACTCCAAGCCAGCTTCCATGGCCAGTGTGCCTGCAGCACTGTGTTTTTAATCACACGTTTTGAGTCATCTACACTGGAAAACTGAGCCTGGGTTAACCCTGGATGGAGAAGATTGTGGTTGAACTTGTGACGGAAATAATTTTCAGGTCCTGCATTAACAAATAGGCACAAGCCAAATGGAGCCTGCAATGTTCTGCTTCCATGCAGACAAGTCTTGTTTGTCAGAGGCATTCACAGTTGTGATTTGAGGTTAGAGAATTTATGGAAAAGGAATTACGGTGGTCATAAAACAGGATTTAGCCATACTTATTCATCTGTAACAGTGCAAGCACGCTGCTTCTGTTTTTTCTTCTGGAATCAAGTTCAGTGAACTCGCTTTAATAACATGGCCAGGATGAAAGGTTAAATACATACACCCTGCAGAGGTGCTGAACTCCAAGACCTTGGGGACTTTCTCAGCCTAGATGAGATCCATAGGCTATCAGAGACTATTAACGACCCCTTCTGCTCCAGCTGGATGTAAAGACACCACCATTCCTGGGTCACCTGGTGAAATGTGCCACAACTGTTCCCTGAAGAAGAGGTGGAAACATGCTGAACAGATTAGAAGGCTCGTCTGACAGTGAGTCCTTGCTGAATGGTGTATCACAAAGTGAATACAGCTTTTAAATCTGGAACACATGGCCTCTGTCTTGATGCTGTGCAGGCTGACACTTGAATAGTATCACCATAAGTCTATGTTATGTTTTTCTTTAATAAATAGGTAGAAAATAAAAAAGAAAAATCAAAACTATTTCCAGAGATTTGTAGTACATTATTGTCTTCACAATAGATTTGAAAATAGGCATGAATTATCTTTTCAGTGGGGAGAGAATGAAAGTTAGATATCAGACTCAGAATTGTTGATCTTCCTAGGCCACATTCCAGGTTCCAAGAGGCCCTGTTTCTTAACTTGCCTTCTTCTCATGCATTTTAATGCACAAAGCTTTTCACTCTGTTAAGGCCATGGTGAATAGACCAATGTCTTCAGATCCTTACCTGAAGAGTGAACCATCTTCCCTGTGCCCTGGCTGCAGGGTTGCGGTCTAGGGCCTGTTCCCTGCGTGCTCTGCAGGCAGATCCCATGCGGATCATAACTTCTGTTCCGTGTTCTCTGCTGCCATGGATTCTCATAGGAACCTGGGCTTTGGGCATTTTCCATCAGCCCGGCAGAGCTCCCAAAGCATCGTGTCCCATATTGATTCCCAATGGTGTCTGTGCTGCCACAGGTGCGCCAAGAGGGGATCAAGGCGCGCGGAGCAAAAGCTGTTTGGAGAAAAACAATTTTAAAAATAGCCTCGCATAACAGCTCTGGATTCAGGACCTTAACAACTTCATAAACGCTTGTTGCTGGTGTTGTAAAACTCTAATACACAACTTCATTCCACATAAGAACACGGCTGTAAGTTTTTAGCTCCAGATGCCAAAGAGTGATCCCAGCCTGTTTAAAATGTGTTAAGCTGCAACATGCTACATAAGTTAATACTAGCTTTCTACTTTTTACCTTTTCTGCTTGGGGCTGTGCCAGTGCCAGTCACTTACATGCTCCTTTACCTTGATTCACTGTAGGAGATGAGGCTGCCAAGCCAGATATTTACCTTGGGAACACACATTCTTATCCTGTAACATTTCATCAGCCACAGCTAAAGAAAAGATTTATGGACTTTGTAACACTAAGATTATTTAAGGCACTTGTTAGCCAAAAATAATGTAAAGACATACAGTGCTTGTTTCAAAAAAGTTTGTAATTAGGAGGCCATACTTCGCTCTGATTTACAATGTAAGCTTGGTATCCAATTAGCAATAATAGTGTTCTTTTAACTAAAACACATATCCTTCCAGAATTATGCAGACTTTCCAATTACTGTGCTATGATGAAATTATAGCTAGAGACTCATAAAGTTGTGCATAGTTTATAAATGCAATATATTCTTAACTACCTTGCTGTACAGTATATACTAGCAGGGCTCATATGTTCTCTGTGTTATGGAGGCTTGTTAAAAGGCACATATAAGATTATTGAAAAAGTATGTCAAATAATATTTATGTACTTACTACCATTGTGATAGGCTGTTACTGGTCATTCTGATTAACACTTCTGGTCAGATACAGCATGATCGTGTGACTCAGTCTCTAACATTCAAGAAACAGTTTAGAAACTTCTCTTCAAAGCACCTGGAAATTTAAACCCTTGAGAGTTAGTTACTGTTTGCTTTAATTTTTACCTTGTCATTATGGTATCCCCTTTGTTTTTCATAAAATGAGAAAACCTTTTGCTCATTTTAAAAGCAAATTTGTATAAAAATCAATTGTAGTGCCTCACCAGCTCAGATCCGGCATCTCCTCATGCTTTTTGGTAGCCAAAGACAGAGCTGCAGCTATTTTTGCTGGTGTGGGAGCAGACTGATCATCAGAAATGATTAAATGTTGTCATATAGTTAAAATCAACACTAAGAGAAAAGGCTACCAAAGTGCAGAACAACCTTTAATTTCTGTGCAGCCAGTGGGAGAGGGCAGAGAGAAGCTCCTTGCTCTGCTCGTAGCCCTTTTGCAGAGGGTTATTGATGAGAAAACCATGTCTTTTACAGGAATGGGGGAATTACTAAGGCCTGTCCAACACTGTGAAAGTGTTGGTAACACTTAATGAGATGACTAAGCAGGCTGCTCCAGGGCTTTTGCAATTTATTTATTATTATTATTTATTACCCAGAGTTTGCTGAGGACTGCTAGTCCCAGAAGGAAACTCCCATTCAGCTTGCAGAAAAATGCTGGGGAAAATGGCATGGACAGAGACTAAGAGGAGAGTGTGTGCATTGTATTCTCTGTGACAAGTATGAATGACTGTATGTGTATAATCTTGAGTTATTAGACTAATTCAGGTTTGCTCTTACGGTTCATTAAAAATTCTTTCAACTTTGCCAAAATCTTGTGAGCTCTATATGATGAGAGTGGACAAGGAGAGGATTCAGTGAGGATGACTCAGGCTGGTGTCATCCTCAGTTACACTGTGACTTGTTGTGTCTCACCCTCCTCTTCTGCAGCCACTTAGCAAGGCTTGGTGTGGGACTTGCTCTGTGCCAGCTCTTGGGGAAGAGGTTTTTATTTCTGGAGGGTGGAAAAGAAAATAAGGATTGTTAGGTGGAGACAATGCCAAGCCCTGTATGGTACCTTCCCTGTCCTCCAAGATAGGAAGGAAGAACAGACTGCCCTGTCACCACCAGTTGAAAAGCCCTGCCTTAGGACAGCTGCATGGGTTTGCAGTGTAATAGGGATTAAGAGATTAGAATTAAAAGAAAAACTGAGTAACCTATGAACCTCCTGAGAGCTTGCTCTTTCTTTTAAGTGTGTCCTTACTTTTACAATTCTTCTAACTTAATAAATGAGGCATCTTCTTCAGTGTGAGTCATTTAGGGGGACAGTTTGGGTTTTTCAAGTTTTGAGGCTATTTTAATTTCTCACGCTATTCATTGTCTGCATTTGCTTTGTTTCATTTGGTTTGGTTTTCATTCGAGCTCTCAGTTCTATATAATATAAAAGCACTCAGAGCTGTATAAATTATGACCCAAGATGCCTCAGGGGAGTTGGTAGTGAGTTACAGCACTGTGTGTGCATACAGTGTCTCAGCTGCTCCGATTTACTGGTCCAAGTGGAAGAGGCTGAGAATCATTCCAGCTTCAGGAAGACTTGGTGGCTGATGGCACTCGGTGCTGTCAGTAAATCTGACCTGTGTAGACAGGGATTCCTGCTGCCAGACTTCCCTGGCACACCCACCTGAGGTGCAGAGCTGATGGACATGGAAAACTTGATTGCAGCATTTCAGGGTCACCTTAAGAATTGTCTGCTTTTGGCCCTGGGATGGCTGCCTCCAGAACCATCCTGTGACATTTCTGGAATTGGCAGCCAAAGTCTTGGTTGTTCCCAGTGCCACCCACTGCTCAGCCCCCTCCCTGACCACCCTGGAATTTGTCTCTGACTCTCTCTGCAGGTTTGGCTCTACCAAGAAAAGAGACTAATTTGAGAAGAACACACTTGGGTCATGTCTGCTCTACAGCCAGCTGGTCTCATCGTGCCAAATTAAGTTCTCCAATACCCTGGAATCAGAACAGTGCAAGCAGGATGGAGGAGAAGCAGAATATTAAGTACCAGGGGAGCAGTCAGGACAGGGCAAAGGCAGATTTAGGGTAGGTGGGGTCCAGGCTGCACAATGATAGGCGTCCAACAGCTGTGGAAAACAATAACAAATGGATAAAAGAAAGATTTATGGGGAGATGGTGTGTGCAAATTGGGGCATCGGAATTGCATTAGTTCCCATTCAATTATCTGTTGAAAACCTCAACAACACAAGACAGGCCCTCACTTCAAAGGACTTAGGTCAGCTGAGGAGCTGTGCTCCGTGGCCTGTGTCTGGAGAGAGGCAGAGGCTCCTCGCAGCTGGGAACGACTCCGTACCAACAGTATGGAAGCACTTTCATATTCGTGCCTTGCAAATATTTACACATTAGGTCATGGCAATTAGGAATAATTAGAGTGGAATGCACCTTGTGTTCATGGAGCCAGGAACTAGGCCCGTGTCATAAACACTGAGTTTATTTCTCTTCAGGCTCGGCAGGGTAGGCCACAGAGTCCGTGGTGCCTTCCCGTGGCTGTTCCCAGTGCTGGGGTACAGGTGGTGCTGGGAATCGTGCTGGGGGCTTAAAGCACAAATGCCATTTTGGGTCTTGAGCTATGCATTGCAGCCCTTCTCTGAGGCTGTTTAATTGCTATTTAATTTTTTCATATTATCAAATGATTTGTGGAGTGGTACCAAATACTTCCTCCCAGCTACCCAGGAGCAAGGTTTGTCTTCTCACAGGAATACGTAATAAAAAACCTTTCTGTCAGTACTGTTCCTCCCAGCCTTCCTAGAAGGACTGTTAACAAATAAAACTCAGATTTAAGAGTAAAAGTGTAGGGCATTTACCTACTTACTGGCTGGCAAAGGGTCCAGAGAATTACAGTGGCCAGTTCTAGCCCAGCTTTGCTTATGAGGTTGTAAGTGGCACTGAAGCTGCTCTGGTGTGGGAAACACATCAATACCTATGAGGTGTGTTTTGCAGTTGGATTGCAATGTGTGTAGGAGATGGCACTTAAGGCAAATCGGATTTGTGGGAGCTTTGGACATCTCTAGCAGCCAGGACTAACGATGGGCTGCTTTTGCTTTGCCTGTACCACAGCTCTATTGTTGTTTCATAGTGTTGTGAGGCATCGTTATTCATAATTGTTCATAAATCTGGTGATTAAAAATGACAGTGCACATAAACCGCTTTTTAATACTTCATATTTATACCAAGCTATTTATTAATTATGTGACTTGCCAACATATTATTACTTCACCTTAATTAGTGCCTGGCAGTGTGTTAATCACTCCTGCCACACCACCTCAGGGCTCTCTTTAATTGCCATTGGCTTTCTCCCATGTTTGCTGTTAGCATGTGCTTGGTGATCTCTTTGGTTTTGGGACCCGGGGGACAGGACGTTGCTGAGGAGGCTGAAATGATTTGTTTAGTGGGCAGTTTGAGCACAGGAGCTCTGTGCTGGTGCACTCTGAAGGTCACCAAACAGGGTGAGATGCAGGGACGTGTCACATCCTCGCCTACACCAGAAGTTCCTTGGCGGCACTGCCAGCACTAACCCACATCAGGCTGATCCAAGCACGTGGAAGCTCCGTATTCCCGTATTCCCATAGATTCCCTCGCTCCCCAAAGGAATGATGGCCTGGGGCTGTGCAGCTGTGCCTGAAGGGTGACAGTTAACAACAGGATAATCAAAATCAACTGTGCCTTAATACTGTAAAGTACTTCTCTGGCTTGGGGAATATATTGCCAACTCTTCTTAATGTTAGGTGTGTTTTGAAGTTAGACAGTGATGTGAGTAGACTGTGTAGTTTTAAAGTGAATCCAGTCTTTAGAGATAGTTGAAATCTCCAGCTACCATGAAATATGTTGTCACTTCAATTACAGTTGCAAGTACCTCTCTCTTATTTGTTTCCTGTAATACCAGACAGACTAGGTAAATATATATCTTTTTTAATGAAGCACAATATAGTTTTTAAATGGTTTATATCAAATTGTTTCCAGTTTCTTATAAACTCCTGATTTCTAAATATCTCATTATTTGTTCCATATGTTTCACTGAAGTCATTGTTACCAGTACAGCAGAAAATACATAAATAATCTAGTAATTTAACATAAGTTTGTGATTTTTCTTAAGTTACTGTCAATCAAATATCATTAGTATAAACTGAAATCAAAGCAGAGCCAAAATCTGTAATTAAATCATGGAGGATGTACTGAGACAATGAGAAAATCAGGAGTGCTCTCACAGGCTGTTCCACATACAGCTGTCACTGTGTGTGTTGGGACAGAGACACAGAACTCTGGAAGGAGGGAGCTTTTCATGACAGTGACTGTGCTGTTGTCATACAGGTTTCCAAGTACAGTCATGACAGTTGGTATTAATCCATTAATTGTTGGTTTTCACTTAAGCTAAATATTCCATGTTATATGAGGGAATGAAACCAGCTCATTGTGTGGCATAATAGTAAAAGTAAAAAATGGCTGAGGAAGGTGCTCCCAACTTGCTGTTGAACCTGATGAGAACAAGGCAATGTTGTAAAAAGTCTCTGTTTAGTAGAAAAAAGGTCACAGAATGGAGGTGGCAAAAGAGTCAACTTACGCTTCATGGAAAACTTCAAAAAATGCCTTCATTGCCCAATGCAATATGCAGCTCTTTTCATGTTGTCTCCCCTCTGTCCCTTTTCAGTAATGGAACAAAGGAGAAGGAGCAAATGATAAGAAAAAAATTATAGAAGAGGAAAATTGGAAAGGAAAACAGCACAGAATATCTTAAAGTTTATGGAAATCCTTTTACAAACTTTTAGAAAAAGCTAAAAAGTATAAACATTTTCAGAGTCAGGAAAATGTAATTTTAAATCAGAAATGGAAAAGAAAAAGTACAATACTTCAGTCACTAAAAATCTCAGTTCTCACAATGAATGCAGGATACCACTGAGAAGAATTATTTATGTGATCAGTGTTCCTTTTTTTTTTCCATGAAATACATTTTTCCAGGCTTTGAAGGTGACTTGGTTAATGGTGCATCACTTATGACATATTTTCCTTCCATCTCTGTGTCCGTACATCAGCAAATAAACCTGACCATACTTCTGAGTCAGATCAGCAGTTCCAGCTGCCTTTAAACCTGCACATTTCTCCTCACCAGCCTGTGTTGTGCCCTGGTGCCCATCTTTGATTTTGATCAGTGCAGGGGTGTGTTTTCAGACAGGTCATGTAAGTAGGGATTATCCTGGTGAAGTAATTGTGTTACTTCTGGTGTGTGGCTAGGATCCCTTTCCCAGTTTTCCATGATGACAAGGTTCTCCATTCAACTCAGGTGAAAATCCTAGGCAAATTTAGAGTACTCCCATTATAGCTTTGGTATTGCCAAGTTCATGAAACAGCCAATTTAACCACATAATGAACACTCATCTGTTACTTGGTTTTCTCTGTTATGATTTTCTTCTTTCTAGAACTTTCTTCCTCTTCTAAATCTCCACTTTTCTTCACAAAGCCTTGCTCTGAAAATGCGATTCCACAGTCACCCTGTGGGCAGCCATTGAGGGGTGACAGAGGAGGACATTTCTTCTGCCAGGGTGGAAAGTGAGAGGCCAGCAGTTGGCTTCAGCACCACAGGGCAAACCACAGGTCTGAGAGGGAGACGTTCCCTGAGGATGAGCACAGAAATCAGAGCAGGGTGCAAGCCACGAAGGATAAACACAGTGTTTCAGTGCCCAGAGGTGGAGTTGGGAGGTGCAGTCATCTCACTGATTCCAGAAATCCCTCTGGGAAGCCAAAGTGATGCTGAGGAGGAGGAGATGAAACTGGACTTCACCAGGCAAGGGCAAGCACCATGTTAGGGCTGCTGCAGTGATGGCTCTTCCAGTGTTTCTGCTGCAAGCTCCATTTTTCAGGGGTTTATAACTTGCTCATAAAAATTTACTGCAAGCTATAATTTGGCACCCAGGGTTCCAGGCTAAGAGCATACTGCTTTCCTTATTTAAACTGCATTTGGTTTATTGACAGTCCTGTTTTCAGATTGCAAAAGAGTGATGAGTGAAATAGAAATCTAATTGTTTCAGAAACCTTTTTTCCCTTTTTTAAGACTCTCTAGCCCCCAAACAGGTTTAAACATCCACTGGTGCCTTTGAGTATTACAAAAAACTAAAATTAGTTGAGAAATTAATGTTAAATAGTGGCTACTGTGCATATTGAGGAACTATACCTACAGTGTATAGCATCTTTCAGCCTGAATAATCCCAGTGCAGCTTTCCAGCCTTCTAAAACACAGCTGAAACACAGATATCGGGCAGGATAAAGGGAAGCAGTTAATAATGGAGATCTATATAGCAGGGCTCATTGTGATTTGGGCCAGGCTGTTCTCTTTAATGCATCTGCTCGTGCAAAAGACACCAGAGATCCTGTGGATCAGATTTTCAGGTACTGCTTTTCTCTTCTGGAGAGCACCGGTAGGAATGAAAGTGACTGGGCAGTTACAGCTTAAGCCATTTTGCTGTATCAAAGCTTCTGATTTGAAATCCCAGTCATGGATGTACTGTTTATTCTGGTCAGCACTGGTGCTACAGTGAGGAATTCAGGCTTTGCAGATCACGATTGTGGTGCTTGGGTGAACACTGAGAGGCTCATTCAGATAACTTCTCCAGCTCCTGCCAACATCCTGCCCTTCCCTGTCACCCTTCTGCTCACAGGCTGACATCCCTTGCACAGTTCTTAGCCCAGCCTTTTAGATACCATGGAAGAAGTGCTGAAATGGCAAAGCAGAGCACTCAGAAATTGAAAATTATGTGAGTACAAGCTCTATCCCACGGTCCTATATGAGTGTGATTCTGCAGGTTGGAGTTACATGCACTGAGTTTTTGAATTCTAGTTTTATAGTGAAAGTACCACAAAAATACCTGTATTTATTTTTGGCAAACCAGTTCACATTTTTTAACCAGCTCTGCTTTATTCTGCTAAGTAAAAATATGCTGAATATGCGTCCAGGTTTGCAGATGATCCTTGTTAATGTTTGAGAACTTGACCCTGAGCAGGTTGATGTTTCACCCTGTCTGAACAAGCAGAAGTGTTTTGGGCTAGTTAATTTGATTTTCAGTATCTCTAAGCCAATGTGAAGCAGTATCTTTCTTGACGAAGTACACTTCTGAAAACATATTCAGAACACTTCCCTAATATCTTGTATCCATACTGTGGCAATGCGAGAGGAGGGGAGGTTTGCATTTTATGAATTCAACTGGTGGGACCTTTTAGAAATTTCACTGAACCTGTTGAAAATCTGGTTGATGTTCACCTGTCTTAGGGGTGACTCAGGGGCTCAGTCTTGCTGGATAAGTCCTATTTCAACTTTGAATTTTTTGTGTGGAATGTCACAAAACTGTCAGATCCAAGTCTTCCTCCTTGCACCCAGAAAAATGAAATTTACCCTCCAAAAGGTGCTTTTGCTGGGTATTTGTAGTCTCATGAAGCATAAAACTGTACTTCTTGTACCTCCCACCCTGACTGATCTCACCCTTTCCAGATTTGTCTTGGCTAATTCAGGACTCTGTTGCACTCTTGGGGATACATCTTTGAATACTTTTTAAAGAGAAAAAGTTTGACTACATAGGTACAGACCAAAAAGACCAAGCAAAGGAATTTTCAGCCTGTGTGTGGTCACAGTACTTCAGCAAATCAAGTGGACAAATTACTCTGCTGCCATATCTGTTTCTCTTGGCAGAACTCTGACAGCCTTCTGGCCTCCCCTGCAAGTGTCCTCTGCTGTCTGTGATCAGATTCTCTGTGCAGATTGTGTGTGCCTAGGGATTGGCCTCCTAATCTGCATGGCTGACATTAGAGAGGCTCTTCTCGAAAGGTAATAAATTACAGATGGAGTGGTCTCTGTGGATGTGTTGGGAATGATCTGCACGTCTGCTGCTTGTTCCACTCAGGACTACTGCAGAGAGGTTACGTGGACTGAGCCCGTGGCACTGAGGCACTGGAGACAACGTAGGAGTTGGTACAACTCAGCACCGCGGGAGGTGCAATGAAAAATCAGAAACGTTCTCACAGAGCACACCACACTCTGCACCGTTTCTGTGCCACCTCCCGGCTCCTCTGGTCTCTCTGGGAGGAAGCTGCTTGAGGAGGGAGGGTCAGGCAGCACTGGAGAGTCAGAGAAAAGCAGAGAAGTAAGACAGAATGGGCATTGTGTGGCTGGGGCTGACATTGCCCAGGGCTTGAGGGAGTGTAGAGTGAATGAGAGTGATGAGAAATTATTGTTTTAAAATCAAAGAAATTAAATGGCACACAATTCTGCTTACACAGTTGAGATTGCACCTTTGAGATTGAAGACATGAGGAATTCTGGTGCCCAGTATCCAGCCTTAGTTCACTCTTTTAAGGTAACAAAAGAGAGGACAGGGATGTGAAGTTCCTTAGCAGTATTGATCTCTGTGTAGCCACAGGAGGACTTCACTGCAGATGTACTTGTGAGTCTCAGCTGTTAAACACCACCCTCTTGTTATTTTATTAACAAACAGAACAAAACTAAAACTTGCCAACATTCACGTTGGCCCAGTTAACTTGGAGCTACAGCTGCCTAGTGACAGCTTGTCTGTGCTCTTCTGGACTATCCAGCTCAGGTAAGCACAAGCTTCTGAAAACCGTGGAGGAAAGAGTGCCTGGCTGGCACAGACTCCAGCAGAGCCTCAGCTGGCCTGCAGGGGCTGGCAGGAGCCACTGGGCACTGTCTGCCTGCCTTCCCTCTGCACGGCCGGCGAGCTGAGAAGGTCTGTTCCCACAGTGAAGGGACACGTTCCATGTTACCTGTGCCAGCCTCTCATCTTCTCCCCGCCCAGCACTGCACTGGAAAGCAGCTGCAGCTGTGCTCGGGGCTTGCCTTCCTGCAGTACTGAGCTGTGAGCAGGGATGTCCCAGCCTCTCCCTACCTGGGATGCTCAGCACGTGGGCAGTGTGTGGGTGTTCCCTGCACATAAAACCCAGCTGCTTACAACAGCCCTGAGGATGTAGGCATAGGTGTGAGACAGTATGGTGAGGGCCTAGGGTTGGTTTTCATGGGCAAACCTCAGCCTTTGCATACCTGACAAATACAGGTGGCTCCAGTTCATTGTAGCTCAGCTTAACTTGCATTTGCTCCGACAGAAAAGCACATTCTGCATCAGGAATTCTGAGTGCAGCTTCCTTCCAGTGTTATGGGCCACTGCGTAGAGGGCAGAGATGGGATGGCTTTGCTGGTTTTCTGAGTATGAATTTTTTTCCTCTTGGCTTTGCTCTTTAGGTGATACTGAGAAGAAAGCACCAAAAGATTTTGTCAGCAAATACTAGGGCCACACAGAAAGCTGTTTCATCTGCAAAGATTTATGTTGGGATAATGAGATGCTCTCTCTCCCTATTTGTTACTGTATGGAATGATAAATATTATCAGGACTTTTTTTTTTTTAATTTAGCAGACTTTTCTCATCTGCACCTACTAGAGGTTGTGAAGCCTGATGTCTGTGAAAAAGTAAGCTTTTGAAAATGAACAGAAATCGTAATAGTAACAATCACTTATATTTGTGTTGAGTCTTACTTCAGCAAGTCGGAGATTCACCCAGGCACAGGTCAGGCTGCTTGTCTGTGGAACACTGCAGGGCATGGAAACTTCTGGCAGCTTAGGGTAGGAAGAGAGAGATAGAGAGCTGAGCAAGGATCAGAGTGTTAAGCAGGCTGCAGTTTTACTTTCTAATGGGTGTTTACTTAAGAGATTGGGAAGTGGTTCCCTGTGCTTTCGATTAGCACCCTGAACCTTGGCTGGGCTAGTCCATTGCTACTGCAAACACAGTTTCACAGTGCGTGGGCTTTCAGCAGCAAACATGGTTTAGAAAGTTTTCCCCTGGCTGCTCATTCATGCACCAGGGTTTGGATGTTGCTGTCCCTTCGTTCCATTATTGTCTTATGGGATCCACAGTTTGAGCTAAACAGACGTGATTAAAATTGATGTTCTCTGGTTTTGACTCTGGGAGAGTCACTGGTCTGGTTCACAGCATGACTCTGCAAACACTTGCCATGACTGAACTGAAGGCATGCAAAACAACAAATGAATGAGCAAAAAAGGGTAAAAACAGGGGCAAGAATTTCTGAAGTCAGTGTTGGTACCAAAGTGCCTGCTTTGTGACACTTGGCCCTGAGTTGGGTGAGATGACATTTCTGAGCACACCTACAGTGGATTTTGGTCATACTTTGGATATGTGACAAATACAGTGGACTTCTGTTCAGTGCAGCTCATCCAGGTTATATTTGCTCTAAGAGGAAATTCCAGATTCAGCAGCAGTGCTGAGTGTGACTTCCAGTGTTGGTACAGGGTGGAGAGGGCAGCGATGGGACAGCTGTGCTGGGTGCTGAACGTAGGACAGCATTACTTGAAAACATTCAATAGGGTGTGCTTAGTGCTCTGAAGTTCCTCCCTATAGAGTTGAAATGGAAAGAGGTCCTTATTTAGTGCATCTTCTTGTTCCTCTAATTGTGATGGTTCATGTAAATTATTGTGTGACACTGAATGGAGCAGTCACAGAGCAGTGCTGGGGTGCAGCTACTGTTTTGATGCTATCTCAAGTAACCATCCGGATGTTCAATACTTAATTAAAAGCACAAAACGCGATACAACTAAAAGACAGGGATCTGAAGCCCTAGGAATGGTGGCCAGCCTGATACTTCTAACATACTAATTGATAAATCTTGCTTTACAGCTTCATCTGGGACCAGTCTTTGTATGTCCTTTATCTCTTTAATTCCTTTTGCATGGAACAAAACAAATTGGAAATGCAAAACACTGGCTTATTGTATTCATCTAAGGACATGCTAATTGAAAATGATTGTTTCATACTGGGCTGGATTCAAAAATATGTACATCTCTCTTTCTCTCTTTTACACATAAATCCACTAAATATGTGTGTTGAAAAAGGAATTGCTAGGTCAGAGGGAAGTGAGATCAGTAAACCAGAGACAGGCACTTAAGAGGTAGCCATACAACGAGCCAAATTCCTGTGCCAGCACCCAGATCCTTTGGCACAGACAGGATTGCCAGAATCTACATTTTCATGAAAAGCAGAGCAAAACAATTTTTTTGGTTTGAGCTTTTAGGTCCACAGGGGTAATTTGGAAAACGTGAACAAGAAAATGATTTTTTTTCAAAAAAGAAAACCTTAGATTTTCTTAAGCACACTTAAAGCTATTAAAAAGAAGCGTGGTGTTGTTTTAGGTTAATCTGGAAGAGGATTTGATGGACAAATTGCTTGTACCTTCTTCAACCAGTTCAGTTTCTTTCTCAAATGAACTTGTAGTGGTAAAGCAGTTAATGAGGAACCTTTAATAAGGACTTAAAAAAAAATCTGATTTTTTAATAATTATAAAATCATAGTCCAAATTCTAGTCAAAATTCGAAAGGGATTTTTTTTTAGGTTCTATCACCTGAAAACCATTGAACAACCTTCAGGCTTACTTAGAGTTTAGGGGTTTGGGGTGGGTGGGGGGGAAGCTGATACCAGGTGAAATGTGTATCAGTACTTTGCATGCTGATAGTGTCAATTTGAAGGATTAAAGTAAAATAAAAACCAGTTAATATGATAAATGAACCGGTGCACTGCATCACAAGTGTATGGCCCTTGTGTTACAAGAGCACACACTTTTCCAGGTAGGATTCCTGTACACACAACTGGAGTAGAAATGCCCATACACACGAGCAGATCAAAGAATAGCAGTAACTGTGTGTTTCAACTGAGAACTGTTCCTGACAGATCACAGATCCATGGCAATAGGCTCCTTCATGGCTAAATTGCCAGTTACTGAACAGTGGCCAACAGTAAAAAGTGACTCATAATGACTTCCCTTTCCTCTGCAGGATTACATGTTTTTATCTTGTTTATCTTCACTATTATTATGTTGCCATTTACATCCCAGATCACCTACCCAGCACTGAAAGGGCATGAAATTGAGACAGCATTATGCTGTGCCTAGAGTTTAGAATTTACCAGTTTTTCACAACTTTTCAGCTGGCATTAAAAGCAACCAAAAAAAAAAAAGTTTTTTATTTACTGTGATCCCTGCCTCCAGATCTCCTGTCCTCCCATCAGTGTTAGCATGCATTTGGAGCTGGGCTATTGTGTTTGGCATTAAAACTTTCTGGATTTATTTGTTTGTTTGTTGTCACTTCAAGATACCAGGTGAAGTGCCAGTGGGTTTGTATCTTGGACAGCTGTGTCAACTTTTTACTAATAGTCCAACCCCAGAGCTTAAGGGGAGAAAGGCAGAATATCCCAGGTGAACTGGGGAGAGCCTGGATTTGTTGACATTGTGTGTGGACCAGTGGACTTGGCATTTTCTAAGTGCTGGGCTGTTGGTCAGTGGGGTTACAGACTGAAGAGAAGAGGCCAGTCCTGTGAGTTAGCACCCAATTCATCCTTGTCTGTCGGAGGTGGGAGAGCTGAGTAACTTGACTGACTGAACAAGAAAGGATTCACAAAACTTGTTTTGCTAAAAAACTAACTTGACTTTTCAGAACAACCTGCAGATGAACACAATAATTACATGCTTTTGGTAAAAGCAAAACCATTCCTTGCTACACTTGCACCTGACAGCACACTTGCTCTGTGTATTCAGCTGATAGGCAGGGAAGGCCAGCCTGGAGGAGAAGATGGGTTTACCCAATGCTCATAGAGGGTCTCCTCTGTTGGCCAGATCTTCCCTGTGCCCTGGTGGAGGGTCATTTGCCATTGTCACTGTTTGCCAAAGATTGCTGCGTGTGGCTTTTAATGGTGAGTGCACAAATGCGTCTGTGGTAATCTGTTGGCATAATCCTTTGTGGCTGAGTATGTCCTTCACGTTGTTGTTGTGCCAGGGCATGCTCTAACTCAGAGCCTGCAGGCTGTACTCTTATGTTTAAGAGCTGTGATTTTGTCATGGTAAATTTTGAGGGAAAATCATGTGTTAGTTATGGTGGGAAATGTCAATGGAGAACTAAACAAAGTTACAAAAAGTTGGGGTATGTTTTGTGCTGCTTGACATGGGGTATTTAGGTGCATGGACTCGATTGGTCTTAAGCAGAACTAGGTTTGCACATCAAAGTCATTGTCATGCTATTAATTGTCCACAGGAATCAGAGGCGGAAGGAGTGTTCTGTACCCCTTTTGTAATTTCTTTTGTCACCATCCTGGTTTCTAATTTTAAAATCTTTTCAGTGGGCACAATGTGCCACACAGGTTGCTCCGCATTTGTTGCTTCCTCGGCGTTTGTTCTGCTTCCTCTGTCTTGCTTTTCTGTGCTGCTCTGGTTTTTTTGGTGACCTCATAGTGAAAGCAAGATAGTGAGTGCAGTTGACTCTGTTGAGAACTGGACTGCTCCATTTGCTTGGCTGAAACCTTCCCACATCCCACCTTTCCCAGCCCTCCAACCCAGTCAGGCTTTGGTCTTGTCCTCCCAGAGGGATGCCATCATTCTTTTCTTCGGCCTTTGAAGCCTTATTTCCTTCACCATATTGATGTTTTTTGCTTTCCTGGCTCAGTGGGAAAAATGTCAGGAGATGGATGAGGTGGATTATTTGGCTGTATACGGGTCCTGGCTCGTGGTGAGGATTAGGAAAAGACGTTCTGATGGTGATGAGCCATTCTGAGTGTAAGAAGTCCATCACTCTGGCTGTGCTTTAATGGCAGATAAGCCTGGGTCACATAGCTAAAGTAGTAGTTTTGAACCCCTGTAGCACCATGTGTCAGCAAGGGATGTGTTGGTGCTGGCTTGGACCCCAGCTCTCGGTGTTGCTGTAGCAGACTGCCAGCCTGTAGCTCAACACTCAGCTTTTAGGGCAGATCTGTGCAGATTTTCTTCTGGAAGGGGCATGTTCAAGAGAGTTGTTTAATGCTGCATCAGTAGTGGTTTGTGTGGTCACACCTATGAGGGCTCTGTAACCAGTTACACTCCTATCATACGACAGAAGCACGACGTGTGTGAAGTCCCTGTTTCAGCATATGCCAAAGCTTGACGCTACTGGGTAGTTTCACAGAGAAATTTCTCTGGCCAGGAATGTTTTGAAGACATTCAGTGCAGAGAGAATGGCCATGTTGATGTCATATCATGTAATTGGTGAGGTCATGTGTATATAAAAGTCATGAGAACAGGAAAGACTAGCAGGTCTGTCACTCCTCCCCTTTTATTTTCTTTCCTTGCATACGTTTTCCGTTTGCAATTTGCCTGTCTGCTCTTTAGCTTCTCTGTAAATAGGGACTAATTAAAAAGGCACCAGCCTCCAAGAGGAAATTCAGAGTTCTTGCTTCATATGCTCATGTTTCACAGTGAGAAGAGAACACAGAAAGCTCACAAGCAAGAACGTGAGGGGTTTTGGTCCACACAAAATATTGATCCAGGATTGTCTGGACAGAAATAAGGGCTGCATCTCTCCATTCCTGTGGGCCCCAGCGTTTCCAGAATTGCAACCAATGGGAGAGGAGTAGGAGTAGGAGGGATCCACAAAACTGCTCTTGCATCCCAAGGGTAAAAAGTGAAAAAGGAAGTGCAGCAGTGCTAGGCAGAGGCTGTTTTATGTGGCCTGCTCTGTCCAAAGCAAGGCATTCCCATTGCACCCCGGAGGGTGGCTGTCAGCAGCCATTTCCCTGGGTCCAGGGTGTGCCTCTGCACTAGACAGTGCCCATTTGGGATGCCTGGCACTGCCTGCTCCATGGCTGGAAGCTCTGTGTCCCAGCTGTGGTGGCCTGAGTCTGGATTAATGAACTGTTCTGAAAGGCAGAGGGGAACTCAGGCCGCTCCTTGCTCAGGCCAGTGTGGATATGCCCCAAAGACCCCTGTGCCCATCAGACCTCTCTTTGTAGAGCAGCGTGGAAATTTGATGTCCTTTCTTTCTCTGGCTGCAATTCCTTGTGGTCAGTCTGGAGAGAATTTTACGTGGAATCATAGAATGGTTTGGGTTAGAAGGGATCTTAAAGATCATCTCCAAAGAAAGGCTTTTATGCTGAGAGTCTCTCTGTATTTCTCAGCTGCATGAGCTGGTCTAATAAAAGGTACTATTTCTCCAGCAAACCTTTCCTCACTGTCATTAAAATATGTGTTTGTTTGCTATGGAAAGTTGAGGTTGTTTTGGACATTCTTCTGGGGAATGAGTAAAGGACATGGCTTTTAAAAAAAATGTTGGCAGCTTTTGGGAAGGCTCTAATCATTAACTAAATGAAAAAGTTCATTCTCCTTTTCAAAGAACGCATTGTGATCACAAAGATCACCGTGAAATCAAAGCGAATTTGCTGCAAAACTCATCTCTTACACGAAAAATTAAACTTTTACAGTTTTTTTTCCGCAGTTATGAGGTGACTGAAGAAGAAAAAGGAAAGGTAGGGTTTTAAAAAGACATACTGTAGATTAATTCAGAGTACCCAGCCTTTATTCACATAGTGTATAATTTGAAAAGGTTTATCAGAATTCTCTATGAGTAAATGATGGGACAAAACAGGCCAAAATTTTGGAATAAGAAATGAGCTGTGAGGTTCTAATGTGAAGGTGCTGGTAGAATTGGAATAAAAGCAACAGAATCTCTCAGTGTTTAAAAATAGAGTCATGGAAAGAAAGTGCCCTGCAGAGGAGTCACAGAGCAGTGTGGCCTAAGACTGACAAAAATGTGCAGCTCTACGAAGAGCAAGGCTGGGACTGTCCTTACCTGAGGAGTGCTCACCCAGTGCAGAGATGTCAAGGTGCTTTAGAGAATTACAGCCCAATGAATTAGAGCTCAATACAAGCCAGAGAGACACAAATGCATTTATTTCTGCATTTTATAGATAATTAATGAGTCATGGAGAGGACATGTATTTGAAGTCCTGCTTTAGGTTTGGAAATACAGTATTGTATGTACTCAGACGGGGGCCCTTGAAATTGCCTGTGCCCTTGAAATAACCTTACTCATCTGCACCTGGAAGTTGTTCTCCATCCACAAAACCCAGTGGGGCTGTTGAAAGGCAATTCACAGGTGTCTGAAATTTTACATATAGAGGTGTGAGACTATTTAAAACATATGTGCAGGTGTTTACACTGCAAAGTGCAGGAGCAAGTCTGTGCACATCCAATTTAGGTTTCGTGTTGAAAGACAGGGCTACCTTAAAGGAAGTCCAGGAACAGGTGGAAAGGCTGGCATGTTCCCAGCTATGTCAGAAAGGAGATAAACCATACTGTAAAGAGTTCATTTTTATGCTGTATAAAGTATATAAAGTTGTTCAGTTGTTGGTTTCAAGTATCTAGGAGAATATTTGAGAGCATAAAGGTGCGTTAACAAACCACCTGAAGATGATGATGTGTCCAGCATTCTCTCCAGTGTTATGGTTGTAATCTTCTGCTGTAAGGCCTGATTCTCCAAAGCTCTGCTCCTGGCTCAGGGGCTTTACACCAGTGACTGATGAGATCAGGATACTCCAAAATGCCTCACAAGGCTCTTGGTGTTGGAGTCCCTGCTCGGGAGGCGTTTGAGTACAGTCAGAACGCACAAAGGACTCAACTCTGCGCGGGAGCTGAAGTGTTTTGCTCAAGGTCACCCAGTTTGGCTTGGTGTGACACCAGTTGCAAGAGCGGCTCCTGGACCGGGCATGAGTTGTTCAAAAGTGTCCTGGGGTGGTGATGGCTTCTGGCTACAACGTTTTTCAGAAATGTTACTGCTAGTAGCTGTTTTGCCTAGTTGGAGATGGGCGGTTGTATAAGCCAGTAACTTCCGGAAAGCTGTGTGGAGCAGAATGCTGAAATCTCATCTCGAAAGAGGTCCAGCAGAAAAGTTAGTTCTTCCGTGAAGATTGTGGTTCTGTCGTGTGTCAAGCCTGGCAGCCCAAGGAAGCAGAAGCATTCCATTTTCCTGCTCCAGAACCAAAGTGGACAGGCCAGGTATTCAGGTGCAGTCCAAGGCTGAAGGCAGCTCAAGTGCCTTTCCCCTCAAGAGACACAGAGGACCCAGGTGGGGATGAGAGTGATTAAAGGGAGTTACAGCCCTGTACACCTCCTTTATCCCAGAGAAAGAGAAATACAAATGCTCTTAAGCACCTGGAGTTTGCACATGAAAGAGAGAGGACTGGGGGCAGTTCTCTGGTTGGAAATTGGTTTGCAGTAGCCTCTTGCAATAGCCTCTGCCCCTGAAACAAATGGGGCAGGTCCCACCAGGAGCAGAAGCTTCTGTCCCTCACCTCAGTAGGAGCTGGGAGAGCTCCTGTGGGTTGGCCATGGCAAACCTCACACGAACTGAGCAGCTCCAGCAGCCAGGAGGAGCTCAGCATATTTTAACAGGGGATGCACAAGGGCTTGAAGTCACCCAGCACCTTCAGCACATGGACCCTGGATGCCCTCCCGAGCCAGGAGGTGCAGAGTCAGTGTGTAAAGGTGAAAATGAAACATTCAGGCCCTGGGAGGTTTGGTTGGGGTGTGGTCTGAGTTCTGCCTGTAGTTTTGGACCATTTCTTGATTTACCCAAGCTGCTCTGGGCCAGCTTGGCCTTGGACTCCTCATTCTGAACCCTCAGCACAGGACTCAGCAGCACATTTTGAGACAATTGTTGTGCCTGGTGCTTTTTGCAGAGGTGGTATCTGGGAGCATCAGGCCTCCAGGAACAGTGATAGGAGGCATAAACAACGTGAAAAACAAAATAAACTCTTGCTATCAGAGTCGCAGGGCGAGCTGTCCAACACAACATTGGTCTCTGATTTTATATTTAATTTTAGAAGCTGAAACTAAATGTTTTAATTTTATATTATTCTCAACATAATGCTGATTTGCTCCAGATGTCCACTCTGAGCTGAACGCTGCCATTTTGCATAGAAGGCATGTGCGTCAGTGATTTATTCCAAATAGCTTCTATTTTACTGCATTTCATTTTATTCTGAATGAAGTACTTAACAACATGTTTCTCCTTAAGAATCTTACTTAATCATATGGATATAATTTCTTCAATTTACGTTTTCAGTTCTTTAGTGTGGTGGCCACAGGGTGTTTCTTAACCTAGGAAGATTAAATGCACATGTTGAAAGCTGCTTATATTTGATTTTGAGGCACTTTCATTTCAAAGTCCTTCACGTAAGGTACAGAAGTGATTGTGGTTTCCTGCTAGGTTCTGGGATAGAGGGATAACTCTCAGGAAAACCTTGCAGATACCTTCTAATAATCATCCATGACAATAACATAATTTAATTTCTTTCAAAACCACGGTCTACCGAGAGTGTTTAAGACTTTTTTTATTGGGGTTCAGGAAAAAAAAGAGATTCAATTTTCTTGTCATTTCTGGGCTACAGTTCAACATTTCAATTTAAAACCTATTTCCGTTGAGTTCCTTTCCCAGTTTTCCCTCAAAATATTATCTTAGAAAATGTCTTTTATTCAGTTATTTTTTTATTTATTTAGCAGCATATTAAAAATTATGTGAGACAGCTCAATATGAAACCTTTGTTATTTGAGCCTGGCTCACTCAGCCATTCCTGTACATGGGCTGCTATTGGTCAAGTATGTCAGGAATGTCCTTTGGCAGCATCCTGGGAGCGGCGTCATGTGTGTAAAGCAGCTCCTTTGAACAAGTCAGTGTGGATGGGAGGCTGCTCCGAACCTTGGAACAAAGTCCAGCGGAGATTCTTACTCTTCTTTCATTTTAAAGCTGACCCAGGGTATGTAGTTTGTGTTTGACATGGGATGGTTCTGCAGTGGTCACGCAGTCTGAGTGTAAAACACCAGATTCCTCAGATAGCAAAACCTACTCTTCTTCCCTTTTAAAATTCGTTTCACTCATATGATCCCTCTTCCTCTCAGGCTTTTAGACTGCAACCAATGCCATGGAATCTAAATTGCTTGAGGTTGCATCATTTGCAAGGCAGGTTATTCTCACCTGAAGGAATGTTCAGCTGTATTTATTTACATGTTCTTTTTGCATTTCTTTTTCAAACTTAGCTTTTAATTTTCAGAACTAACCTTGCTGTTATTCAACAATTGTATTAGTTTATTACACTGAATTGTTGACACAGCTGGTAGGGAGCTAAGTGCTGTGGTTTCACACAATAAAATTTCAGACAATATGTGTAGCACTTCTTTTTCATATATATCATTTGAAAGCCATATGATTCACCAATATGTGTTATTGTTATCCACCCATGTGGGATACAATCTATTTTAAATTAGTGAAGTGGCTTGCTAAACTCCCTGTAAACAATAAGACTGTGGGAAAACATTAAGTGCTATTCAGAAAAGAACATTGCTATACAGCCTTTTATCCAGAGGATCCCACAGTGCTGTGGAGAATGGAGGGACCTGGCACTGCTCTTCAGCAGAGCTCTTCTTCACAACAGGCTTTAGAAGGCAACTCCAGCACTTAAAACGGGAGCAGGGTTTGGTGGAGGGGTGGCTGCCCACACCAGTCCCGTGTGCTGGGTGTAATGAGTAAATGAGGAGTTTGTTAGAGAAGTCTGGATGTGACATCTCCTTTGGAGGCTTAGGCACAGAACCCAGTGTAATCACTTCCCAGGTTGGAATGCATCAGCCACTGTACCTGTGGAAGCAGATGGACCTGGCACGTGGAAGTGTGGGCTGACAGGAGCGAGGGCATCCCCTTGTGTTGGATTTACCAGGGAGGAGAAACTTAGATATGGACCATTGCTGCAGCTCAGCTGGAGCACGGAACTCATTTACAAAGGGCAACAACAGAACTCTGTTCCCAACATCTAAAACATGGTTCTTGCAACAGTGCAGTGCCTGAGCAAGCCCAGACACTGGTTTGATTTGGGCAAAGCCAGAAAAGTGGCTTCCTTTAAGCAGGTGAGGTCTTGAAGCCATTTTTATAGGAATAAATCTCTCAGATTTTCCTTCATGTAATGAATGTGGCCAAGCAAGACAAAATGCAAACACTGCAAGACTAAGATTAATGGCTTAGGGTGAAGTGAGGATGAGTTCCTTATTTGCAGGGAAGAGAGAGCCTGTTCTCTCAGAAAGAGGTGATTATCCTTCTCCATGTTGTTACCCTCTGGCTCTGTGGGATTCCGCTGTTGTGTGACTGGAGTGGGTCTCTGGCTGAGGGAGGGAGCTGTGTCTCTTGGGGTTCTGCTCCACAACCAGGGCGCGAGGGAAAGCAGAATAAAAGTAACCAACCCTGCAGGGATAACAAGCTCCCACCACATCACACAGTCTCTCTGTGGTTCACCAGCACCTCTTGCAGGGCTCTTTGCCAGAGCTCAGCTTTACACGTGTGAGCGAGTGTCAGGTACAGTCATTCCAGCAGATCCCTTGCCTGCCTTGGATTACAGGTTGGACCTCAGTCTTCACTTACGGATAATCAGATTGGCCCAGCGTGGCACAGAAAGAGCAGCTGCCTATGTGGGCATTGAAAGTCCCACTGACTTGTCTACTCCTTTGCCAAGAACAGCCTTGGAGAAAATTGTGTGTTCTCTTCATCACTTTGTGCAAAGATTAATCCAGTGTTGGCAAGTTCATGGAAATCATCAGTTTGCAGGGAAACTCCATTCTTCTGAGCTGATTTTTCGAAAAACAACTTGAGATAAAAGCTCCATTATGTGATTGTGGAAATGAGCCCAGGTAGAGTATGAGGAGGACAGTAGGTTTTAAGATTTAAAAAAAACACCCTAAGTACAATGAGAGAAAACCCCGGCAATAAAACTACAGACTTTGTGAAACAGATTTAGTGAGGAAAATGAATGATCTGTGTTGAACCACTTAAAAAAGTTGTATTTGCAACAAAAAACCTGCATAGATGGGCAAAGAGTTACCTTGCTGCTATTTTTCATCCTTCCTAAGAGAATTTGGTTCTGCTGGACTAGTTTAGTCAGCTGTAGCCAGCAATTTCCAACTGTAGATCAGATTTCATCCACAGGATCCTCCTCTGTTAGATCTGCCAAGGACAGGAGCCACTTTGTAAGCTGTGATGACGTGTGACAAGCTATGACTGTAAAACATATTTATTTATTGGTCTTGAAAAAGATAGGAGCTAAGTTTTCCAGGATTAAAAAAAAAAAGGAGTCCAGGGGGGTGAGTGGGAAGTGAGGGTGGACGCTCGGTGTTGCCAGATTGCACCGTATTTGTGACACACGGTTTGTCACACGCTGGTCTCAAATCTTCCTGTGACTGGAGACGGGCAGAGCACAGAGCTAACCTGGAGTGCTCTGCCTGTGGTGCGTTGGAAATCGATCCCGTTCCTAGACACGCTGTTGGCACGTCACAAAGGCAGACTGGACTACGTGAGGATCTTTCTCTTCCTTTACTGGTTCATTAAAAACAAAGGAAAATATGAAATAAAGAGGGAAGCTTTTCATTTTGTTTTTCCATGTGAGTGTTTGTTAGTGAATACATTCAGAGTATTTCAATTGCAGTTGATTCTGGTGTCTGATGCCAATATAACAGCTTAAGATTGTTTGCTTAATTCCTGAATGTGCGCATTGTTTTTAGCAAACATTGTTAATTTACATGTTTGTCCTGCCTCTCTTCCAATCTCCCATTGGATTCAGAATGTAAACCAGGACAGGCAGCTTCTCTGCCATCCCCTCTGCAGATGTCTCTGGCAGAACCAGGAGTGAGAAGTGCCCTGTAGTGGGTACAGAAGGGTTGCTGAGTTCCCCAGCGTGCATGAGTGTCCTACGCTGAAAGAGAGCGCTCAACACATGGCAGGAACAGCTCACAGAAGCAGGGTGTGTAATTTTTAATAACTGGGATAAAAACCCTCAGTGACATCTTTAAAATATAAATGCCTTTTCTTGTTTCTTTTATTTCTTCGACCCCCCCTTATTTTGCCTTTTCATCTCTTCTCCTTTCAATTCCATTAAGCTTCATTGTACAATAATGTATCGCTGTGGACTTTTTTCAATTATGTTTTTGATTTTTTCCTCCTTGTTACTATAAAACTCCAGATGTTTTGAGACTTCATGGTTCTCTGGATTATTTTTTCCTTTATTTTAATCTTCTTTTGTAACATGCCACACATGTGGTATTTTGGCCTTTTAAGATGCTACGCTATGCTAATCAGCCATAAGTTTTGGGGTAGGATTTTTTTTTTCTTTCTGTAATTGCCTTTTTTTTCCCTCCTTTTTGCTGCCGTTGTCTCTTTAATTATTTTCTTTTTTTCTATCTGCTTTATTTTATTTTTTGTTACCCCAGCGGGTTAGTCCACATCAATCATAATGGATTCTCCCTTTGCTCTGAGGCTGCATTCTTTATGTTAAGCAAATAAATTCTTCACTCCAAACTTGCAAGCTCTCATATCTGTAGGTAGATAGGAGCTCCTTTCCCACCTTGCACGTCAGTACAGAATTGCTTGCACTGGAACTGCCCCCCAGACCAGAGCACAGAGAGTTCTTCAAAGGTGTGCCTAAAATGTGGACCAGGATACAAAGATGTAGGCAAGTGTGTAGGACAGGATTTGATTTAAGTTTCAGTTTAGATAGGTGCAAATAGGTGATACTTTAGATGCAAACTGGAATGGAAACGTTTCTTTGGAAAGTAAGACAATGAATTACTGATCCAGAGAAACAAGTTTTTGAAGTACGTGTAGGAAACTATACTTTTTAGTAAAAAAAAAATCTAAAAGTACTGGAAGGAAGCATTTTAATTTATTTGTGGTTCTTTTCTGGCGCAGTTGGAGAGGATTTTTAATTGATTTTGTTCAATCTTTTGTCCCCAAAACAAGCAGATCTGGCTTCAGATATTAGAACAGCAAATCTTGGATTGTGTGTTTTCCTTTAATTTCAAATAGCTTGTAAGCTATTCAGAAAATCCCAAATAAAGAATAGTTTCCCAATTACATCTGAGGAAATAAAGGGGCTGACTTGGGGTATCTTCTTTGCTTATTACATGACCCTGTGAATTTTGCATTTTGTTCTTTAAAATGTTGCCTCATGTAATGTTATTTTTGCCTGCAAGCCATAATACTGCATTCAGTCCAACTGTAATGAGGTTTCAGAAAATTGTTTGCTTTCCAAATGACATATTTAGCAAAACCTTATGGCAAAATCTGTGGCTGTCAAGCTGCTGATAGCAAGATATTCCCAACTTTCCTGGTTCATTCTCATATGTTGTAGCAAACAAATGCAACTACCCCTGTTTTGACAAATGTTTATACTTCTGCTTGATTAAAAAGGATTACTCAAAAGAGTTTTAATTCTAGAAATCAGGTCTTGTGGAAAGGATGGGGTGCTCTGATAGTTTCTCAGATATTTTGGCTTTTGCTGGAAAACGTATGGAAAGCTCTGTTTGCTCACTGAAGTGTGTGACCGACTGGCACCAGAAGAAATAAATGTATGAATATTTCAGTGCTTGAAGCCACATCTGCCCCATGCAGGGGATGCTGGCAGGCAGGTGGCTGGTTCTGCAGTCGGAGAGGTCTCTTTGTGTGTGGGAATCACCTCGTGTGCAGGATGGGACCTGGTCGCTCTTGAAACCTCGTGACTTAAATGAGGCTGTTTTTGCATCCTGCCTGGGCCGGGTCTGCATTCCTGGTGCATCCATCACTCCTGGTACTGCCCAAGGGGGTTCAGGACTGTGGACTTAGGGGCTTGTAAAATTCATAAAATTGAAGTAAAAGAGACAGCCCAAAGTTTTGTTTAATTCAGTGATGTTCAAACACCTCCTCCAGGATTTTCAGTGTATTCGTATTTCCCAGTTCTGTGGTAATTAGGAAATACACAACCTGTCTAACAGCATAAAGAAAAATGAACTACTGGTGGACAGTGAGCTGATGTCAAATAGTTGGACACAATTACCCTAAACCCCAACAACGTGAAGGATGTACTGCATTATACTGTGGCTTACTTTTCTAGGTTTTTCTTTTTCGTTTTCTGAACCTTTTAAACTTTTTTTTTTCTCTTACACACCAGCAACTGTACAGCAGTCTAGCTGAAGCCCTAAATGGTTTTTTAAAAGACAAACAATAAAAAGTACAAGCAGTTTTACCCAGGACTCAAATGAAAAAGCATGTGCAAGTGTGAGTTTGCAAACAAAAATTGTTCAGGCTTCAGAAATAAAACCAAACCCAGAAATTGGCAGGTCCTTTTATGTTACAGATATCTTCCACTTTATTGTTATCACAAAGGGAAAAAAGTAGTTTCTAACAATTTCAATCCGTAAATTTGAATCTGGATAAATGAATTGGGATTCTCGAGGATGTTAAAATCTCATTCCTATGTGTGGCTTTTTATGTACACAAATAGTTCTGTTGAGTTTAGTAAAACTCCTTGCATGACTCATGTTACTCATGCACAACTATTTGCAGGATCAGGGCTTTACATTGTAGCTACAACAGCAAATTAAAATTAATCTAATCAGGAGTTATCTGGGAAAAACAAAGCACCAAAACAGATATTTTATTGTCGTGTTGGGTGGAACAAGTCATGTGTTTAAGTTCCTGAGGTTCGTAACAGTTTGGAGCCCCATGTGCTTCCAGCCATGTCCCCAACATTGGCCTCAGTGTGCTGTAAAACATTGATGCTATTTAAAGAGTGGTGTGGCTGTTCCCTCCCCTCCAGAAGGGATACGCAGCCTCACAGGATCCTTTTTCTCATAACATGTTTTTCAATAAAATTTTCCCAATTTTGTAATCAGTTGGGAAGAAAGAACATTTCACAATGTTCGTAAGGCTTGTGGATGTTTTGACCAGACATCAGATTTCCTATTGATAGCATTAAATGCTTTGGAATGAAATGTTTTGGGTTTTCCATCTGTAGGCTGTCTGAGATGTCAGCAGCCAATATGACCTGCTCTTTCCCTTTTAGGTCTATAAATAAAAGGCAGCTTGTTTAACTGATCTTGCAGTGGAGAGCAGAGGTGTATATTAATGAGCTTGCTCTAATGGCACACTGGACCTATTTAGCACCATGACTGTGAAGGCTTCTCTTTTTCAGTCATAACTCATTTCCTAAGAAAATGTCAGTTATTGCTTCACTCTATGGTCTGAGCTGGTTAGTTTATAGTTTATTTCTTCTGATCTGTACCACTGACAGATATTCTAGACATGACTGTGATTAAATACGCTGATGAAAATGGTAAACATTTGATGATATAAACCCTCTTGGGAACACACTGTTATTTCTGCGTGGCAACATTCTCAGGTGCATCCAAAGTATATCTGGAAGCAAAGAAAAAACATTATAAGCAATTACAGTTATTAGATTAAACTGTTTTGTTAGGAAAATAGTGATGTGTTTAGATCACTGTGAGATAGTTCAGTGTTTTTATAAATATGCCTTTTGAATGCGTGATATTGCAGCAGTGACACTCCAGTGAGATTTTAGTGTGAAATAAAGGTAACAGACGTATTTCCATATGGTAATGAACTAATTTAGTCCCATACATTTCTACAAGGTATTTTTTCCTGGTAGAAGCCCTGTTCTAAAAGCAGCAGTAGTTATAAAACTTAAAAACATTGATTGCATCGTGCTCTTGCTGTAGTCATGTGGCATTGCTTTGTGTCTGTGCTCGGGTGTGTGCAGCATTAACGATCTCACAACAAAGACAAAAGTAGTAATTGCAATATAATTATTATTTTTATTGATGAAGCTTGTTTAAGAGCTCTGTTGACATTTACAGACTTTGAGGATCATGCAGCATTTGTTACAGTTATCCCAGGCATCAGACGTCCACAAAATGTTTAAGATTGTAGGATTAAGCAGTGACAGATTGGGGCCAGATGTCTGGGAGATCCCATAAGTGGCCTTCTCAGTTGATAAAATAGCTCTTACTATCCTAAAGCCCTTCCAAAATTGAGCATTTGTTCTTTGTAGTTGAAGCTGAGACACTTGTGGGATGGCTGAATCTTACTGGAGGTTTTTTAAAAAGGAGAATGTAGAACCCTATTTCTCCAAGAGTGGCATTATTTAGTGTATCTATAAATGTAAATACACTCCAACTAGCAAGAGTTAGGTGCAAGGGTTAAAAGAGTTGGTGAGTAGCAATGAAACCAAGAATTACCTTACAAAGTCACCTTAACAGCAGCAGCTCAGTTGAAGTTACCATACCCCTTCACATCAGGGAAGCCATTTCCATATGTGGACTTGTAGGGGAGAACTGGAAGGGACACAGTCAGCAGTTCCAGCAAGAAATAAGAGAGTTGAAATAGGTTTTCCTGGAGTCCTTCAAAGTGGAGACCTTTCTGCAGCTCTGAGTGGATTCTCTCAGCCCCACCCTGCTCAGCTCTTTGCACCAACTCCTTTCCTCCCTCCCTCCCTCCCAGGCCTTTCATCTTCACCTTCTCCTCTTATCACTGGCATGATTCTTGTCCCCACTTCCTTTCCACTGATTTACTCCCTGTTGCACCAACCCAACCATTGCCAGCCCTGCCTCCTTGAAAATCTGAGTGCTGCAGTCACATCATTCTCCTTGCTGGTGAATTGTTCCTCCTCACGTGTTCAGCCTGAGTTTACAACTGCATTGTGACCATCCCACTGTCTGTTATCCAGCTTAGTAGAGCTGGGTAATACAAATACTAAGAATTGGGAAATAATAAATAAGAAAAGCTCTCAATGTCCAAGCATATCTGGTGATGGAGGAGCCTTACTGGTGAAGGCATTGGACCTTTGCACTACCTGTTTACCAAGAAGAAGCAGTTGACCACAGTAGAAGGGTGCGTAAATAAGCCCATGTTTGTTTGAGTGTTGCTGCTTACACTTGTAGCTCTGAGCATTTATGGTAGGGCCTGCTCCTTCTCTTCCTGAAGTGTCAATCCAGCAAACTCTTAAACATATGTTCTTTCATGTGTTTTAAATTAAGCTTGTGTTTAGATGTTTTAGGACATTTGCTGTTGGAATTTTTGCTACTGACATCAATGAGAGTGGAGCTGGACCTTTAATGAGTTTGGATTATTGTGCATACCTTCCTACTTTGCATTAGGCTGTAGATATGGAACTGAAGACTGGTAATCCATTAGAAAAACATTGTGAGGGTCAAGATCCTTCTCTCTAAATTGGAGAGTGTGGATGTGATGGCTGGTGTGTTCAGGGAATGGCTCAGAGTTCAGACTGGACATGGTTGACAGGCGGTGTCCCTCGGGGGCCACACTGGGACCACTACTGTTTAATATCTTCATCAGTGGCGTGGACATGGCACCAAGTGCAGCCTCAGCAGATTTGCAGGTGACACTCCCAAAGGATGGGATGCCAGCCAGAGGGACCTGGATAAACTCGAGCAGGGGTCCATGGGAATCTCACGGGTTTCAACAAGGCCAAGCCCAGGGTCCTGCAGCTGGTTCAGGGCAATCCTGGTATCAACACAGGCTGGGGGATGAAGGAGCACAGAAATGCTCAGGCGGATGGAGCACCTCATGTGAGAAGAAAGGCTGAGAGACCTGGGCTTGGTCAGCCTACAGAAGGCCACAGGGAGACTTAGAGCAACCTCTCAATACTTGAAGGGGTCTGCAGAGAGATGAGAGGGATTTTAGTTCAAAGGGGGTACCACACTGTGGACACAGTAATCAAAGGGAGCTGGAGAGGAGGAGGATTGGGAACAAAAAGGAAAAAGTGATCTTTAGGACCTCAGAACATTCAATCAGATTTATGGAGTGTCCTATGAGAACTGTGCATTTGCTAAACGCTATTTTTCATGGACTTCAGCATATTTGCACATTTCAAATTGCTCCATTATGAATCCTTGTCAGATTTTCAGTGATGATTATGAACAAAGTTTGTTTCTTTTGAAACCTTGGTGGCTTGGTCTCTTCCAAAACTCCCCTGCCTCCTTGCACCCACTCAAGTGTTCGGTTCAGGGTTGTGGCCAAACAAAACTTCTGAAGACATAAAGTGCATGTCTCCAGGTGATTCTGTGGATCTATCACGATAGCTGTGATGGGAAAAGATGGAAATCTATACACATCAGAAAGCTGTCTGCGCACATAGGCCCATTATGCCACTCAGAAGGGTTAATTATCTGCCCAGGGCAGTAAAATACTTACGGCAGTAAAGGCCACACTGATCCTTTGACATGTGAGTGGCTGGGACAGGCAGGGATGTGCCAGGAGCCCCTGTGTGTGGGTGCCTGTGTGCTGGGGTGCACTGGGGTGCTCAGTTTGCAGTGGGCAGAGCTGATCTGTATCCAGTTGTTACAGTCTGTATCTGCACACAGCAACATGAAGAGCTGGCTGCCGAATCCACATCACTTTGGTCACTGTGTTGAGGTACTTAGAAAACACCCTGGGCTGAGCAGAACGTGGTGGACCTTTCTCCATCAGTAGTTTAAATTGCCTTTGGCAGGCCCTGGGAGATCAGGTGCCTCCAGGTCACAGCACCTCCAAGGCTCCTCCTCTGCAGCTGCTCTCCCTTCCCATCCCTCTCCCTGCAATGCTGGGTGCAAGAGCTGAGTCAAAAGTTTGCATGCACTGCTGTGTGTGACAAACAGGATTGGCAAGGTGGTGATTTCTCTGATGCCATCTGAGGAACCACAGGTTCCTGCAAAGCTGCTGAACAAAATCTTTACTCAGCAAAAGGAAGTGACAAAGCATTTGCTAATTTTCTAAGAGTCAGGATTTCACTGTTTATGAGCAAGAATTGTACAAAAAACTATGGCTTCCAGAAACAGTGGTTGAAACAACCCAGAGAAGTTGTGGATGCCCCCTCTCTGGAAGTGTTCAAGGCCGGGTTGGATGGAGCTTGGAGCAACCTGGTCTCATGGAAGGTGTCCCTGCCCATGGCAGGGGCTTGGAACTAGGTGACCTTTAAGCTCCTCTGCAACCCAAACCATTCTATGAAGATACACCTGCCTTCTTTCAGAATTCTTGTTAGTGTTGATGTGAAGGTGAATTGGGTTGTGTTTCTCAACATTCCTTGAGATCACAAATCATTGAGGAACCACGTTTTTATCTGTGTAGAGACATTAGAAAACCTGCAGTGCCAAGAAACAGCAATGCAGAGTAGGCAGAGTATATGCATTTCATCACATGAGTGTTTGCATGTAAGTATTTGAACACGTGTAAGTATCTGAGTGCATTTTATGGGTTTGCAGGTGCACAGATGTGCACACTGGAGTATTTGTGCTCACCTGGGAGAGTTCCCAAAGCCAATCCTGCAGACAGTGCCTCCACTGCGGTCACCTGTTGTCTGTAACACTGAAACTTAGCAGTGAGCAATGCAAAACACCCTTCCCTTGGCCTAGTAGCTGGAAATTTTACTTATTTATTTATTCAGATTTAATTCGAAGCAGTGACTTTTGTTATGAACACTATGCAGTGTTTTATTGCTGAGCTGCCTAATGAAACGGGTGCTTAAGAAGTCAGAATTGCTCAGGTTACTGCTTGGATAAGTGCTGAGAACAGCTCTGAATGATACAGCTGGTGAAGGAAAGGGTGCAGAGTAACAGCAGAGTTCCTTTGGATTGATCTTCAAATGGATCAGGTCTTCCTGTAATAGTCCATGCTCATCTGCTCCAGTGTATAATATTTCAGACATCCGAGACCAGGTTCTAACCCGCCACAAATAGCTTCTCTTGCTCTCTGTCTGTAGCAGCTAATTGTTATTACCCACAGTGGTTCCTTTGCCAATCAGCATCTCAGCGGACTCATCAGAACACTTGTTCTTTCTTTAAATTCTCTATTCTGACACCGTGTCTTTAAGAACCTGTGAGATATTTACAACCCCTGTATTTTTATTGAGCTGCACACCGTGTCTTGGGTGACTGATTAAATGAACAGCACAATATGTTGTGTTTCATCCATAAATTTCAACAGATGTTTGAATGTTGGTTGATTTATTGCACATCCAACTTGGTTCTTACACTGTTCTCATTGTGGCTGCACATGGTTTGTTTAACAGAACTTTACAACGATTTTTTTTTCCCTGACGTTTTCAGTTTGAAGGGTGCAACAAGGCATTTTCTAGGCTTGAGAACCTCAAGATTCACCTCCGGAGTCATACTGGGGAGAAGCCATACCTGTGTCAGCATCCTGGCTGCCAGAAAGCTTTCAGCAACTCCAGCGACCGGGCAAAGCATCAGCGGACACACCTGGATACCGTAAGCATGATTTCATCCTGGGAGTTACTCCGAGTTTTCCAGTGGTCCTGGTACACAATCGGTTGTGCAACTGCAGGGGAACTTTGCTTTTTCATGAGGAGAGTCTTAGAAAACGCAGCTATAAGCAACTGTGTTTGGTTTGAACTGTATGTGCTTTGAGAAGTGGAAAGACCACAGAGAGGCAAATTCGTTTGTGTTACTCATGCTGAGGAGTAAGTTACGCAGGAGTTACTCAGCAAACTCTCCCATTGTTCCTGTTCCAGTAAGAGGAGGCAGCAGCACAATAAGGTAGAGCTGAGTGAAAGCTGAGTCACTGCTGCTGCACCAGATGTGTGTCATTGTCTCGCTTCCTGTTCCGTGTTGCTTCAGTGAATGTTCTGAATGAAAGCAAAAGCAGTTCAGACCTCTCAGTGGAAGGTAAATGCACCTCGGCTTTGGACAGTAATTTTGTTAAAGTGAAACACATCTGTCTTATAACTATGTGAAATTGGTTAAGTATCCACCATAAGAATTAAGTGTGAGAAACAAATTCTTTTATTCTCTGCAGTTGGTAGATTCTGGCTCGACTCTACAAAGTCTTTTCACTTGTCCTGCAGAGAAGATGGGAGCCTGTGTAGTGTCCTGGGCTCTACTGAAATGAAATCACCATATCATGGGGAAAGCAAGCAATGGGACAGCTTTACAGACAAGTCAAGTCCTCAGCATAAAGCTTGTAAAGAATAACAGGCAGAGTTGTTCTTTGTCTTTCTCTAAGAAGTGAAACTATGGTTTAACATTTGGCCAAGTGTTTATGGGGCAGAACTTTTGAGTTTAATTGATATTTACTTTTTAAGCAGTTACACATTTCAGACAGTGCAGCATTAAGGAATGTCTAATGTACATTATGCCTTGCAAAAACAAACAAGTAAGAGAAGCAAGTCAGTCACATTTTCCAAACCAAAGCAACTTAGAATAACAATGTTTTATTTATTTGAAAGTCAACCTGAGATATTTGAATTTGTAATTAGTTCTAAAATGCATCTCTTTTGAAAGTGCGTGTACTAAATTGAGTGCAGTTTTTAAATTTAATTGCATGAATATAATAGATACATTAGCCAAAATCCCAAATGGAATGCCATTTATTAATTTTAAGAGAGAACTTAAATGGTTACTAAAATGAGCAAAAAGTCTTTATATGTGTTGTCTGTGCAATATTGGAGACAAATGTCTTAACTTTCTATTTTCTTCTCTTCTCCCTTTATCTCTGTCTTTATTATCTGAAATGCTCATAAATCAGGAAAAAGGTACAGTAATCCTTTTCTACTAACTTTCTTAAGTATCTAAAAAGATCCTCCATGCTATTCCATTGCAGGCTCTCTAAACCTGTTTCTGTAGTCCTGCACACAGTAAATAACTTCCACTTACCTGGTTTAACTGAAGCCCTGTGGTTTAGGTTCAGTGTATCGTGTGTGAATGTGAAAAACAGAGCTACAGGATGGTGCTGCTGCAAAGGCTGCACAAAACAACTGCCTGGAATGTCAGAGCAAATAGCCATGAACCTTTGTAAGGGCAGCCAGATTTTCATCTAGTTTCCCTATCAGTAAGTTGAATGATTTTATCACTAATTTGAATGACATTAGTGATTTGAAAAATACTCTGCTAGTTTTTCTGCCAAGGGATTTGTTAAAGTTTTCCATGGGTTTTCCTCAGGTGTCAGTTCTCTGTGTTCCAGACACTCTCAATAAATCTCCTTTGCCCTGTAACTTTCTGGGTAGGTGCTGTGTTAGCCTGTAAGGTCATGAATTGGTGAATGATTCTATTATTCCTTCAGAAATTTCCTGCTGGCTGGACAGGGCAGCGATACTTATCCTCTGGAGGTACTTTACAAAGAAAGGGGGTTTATGTAGGCTGCTTATTCCTTATTGAGTGCATTTGGAATCGGTTTTAAAGCTTCTCAATGTAGGTCACTCCATCATTTATCTTCTCCAAAAGGAGAATCTGTAAATCACTTCACTTACTGGTGTACACTAGTTTGATCGAATCTCTACTAAATCATCTGGAAGGAGATCCTTCTCCTAGGCAGGAGCAGAACAAAGGGAGCCCTTCTGTCCTTGTGGCAAAAAGGGGATGTCAGCACTCCTCCAGGAGCAGAGCAGCTGGTTTAAAGGACCTCACAGTCACTTCTCCCAAAACCAGTGGGATTTTTTCCCTTCTGTGCATCCTCCTTCTGAAACCAAGGGATTAAAGAATGTGACACCGAGGTCATGGCAAACCAGTTTTCTACCTTTGAGAAGACACCAAAAGGATTTGCTAGTCCTAGTGAGAAGGCTGAGGTAATGTTGATAGATGAGGCAAGAAAACAGAGGAAAAAAGAATGTTCTATTCTACTTTAAAGCTTTTTGAGCTGTGCCATGCAGCACTGTTTTCCTGGCACCTAAGTCAGTGTTTTCTTAATAAAAAGTGCCTTTGCTCACTTTGGCATTTGGAGTTTGTACTGTAACTGAGAGAGTGTTCCATTTGTTGAGAGTAGGTGTAGCTGAGAGAAGAATCTGGTGAGGATTTCAGTCATGGGGAGTCCAGAATCAGTGGTTAAATTAGAGCATCCTTACTTATTTATATATTTGTTTATTTATTTATTTTCCTATGAGAAGAGAACACTGGAACAGCCTTGCCCAGACTCAGATAGTTTTCCCAGGAGATAGTTCTGATACTGTACCACATAAAAGTGGCAAGCTCTGCCACATGCCAAAACAAACTGGAAAGATCTTCCCAAGAAAATCACCAGTAGTGGGTTTTTCTTTATTGATTTGCTCAGATGTTGTTGTTTGATGCAGGTTGTTTTGTTAAGAGTTCTGAAGACATTGCCGTTGTTATTCAGAAACAAAGTATAAAGGAAATCAAATGTGTGCTGTGCCCCAAGTTTTGCTCTGCTGCATATCACAGAATCACAGAATTGTTAAGGTTGGAAAAGGCCTCTGAGAGCCTTGAGACCAGCCCTTAGCCCAGCACCGCTGTCTCCAGCACTAACCCACATCCCCCAGTGCCACATCCACACAGCTGTTGGACACTTCAGGGATGGTGATGCCACCACCTCCCTGGGCAGCCTGTTCCAATGACTGATCACCCTTTCTGTGCAGAAATTGTTCCTAATATCCAATCTAAACCTAACCTGGTGCAACTTGAGGCCATTTCCTTGTGTCCTGTCTCTTGTTAATTGCAAGAAGACCCCAACCCCGACCTGGGTGCACCCTCCTGTCGGGGAGTTGTGGAGAGCCAGAAGGTGCCCCCTGAGCCTCCTTTTTTCCAGGCTGAGCGCCCCCCCGGCTCCCTCAGCCACTCCTTGTTCTCCAGACCCTTCCCTACTTCCTTTGCCCTTCTTTGGACACGCTCCAGCCCCTCAATGTCTTTCTTGTCATGAGGGGTCCAAAACTGCACCAGGGATTTGAGGTGGGTCCTCTCCAGCGCCCAGCTCTGTGTGCTGACTGTGGGCATGCAGAGGAGTATGACATGTCTCCCTTTCCCCCGTTCCCAGAAGCCCTACGCCTGTCAGATTCCCGGCTGCTCCAAGCGCTACACCGACCCCAGCTCCCTGCGCAAGCACGTCAAGGCTCATTCAGCCAAAGAGCAACAGGTGCGTAAGAAGGTAAGGCCAGGCACAGAGTGACACATCTCCAGAGCTCCTCCACAGAGTTGTTTCTAATTTACCTTTAATGATCAGAGTTCTTCTGCAATATTGCTAGAAGAAAACGTAATTGGAGCTAATTTTTCTGTTGGTTTTTAATCACTGTTGTTAACCACACGACTTCGTATGTTTTTATTTTCAAGGCTACCACCCTCTAACTTCAGTTTGCCCCATGCTTTCTGTCCAAGCGTTTCTTTCCTGTTCGTCTTTCATACACAAGCCCAAATTGTGCTGTCATTCACATAGAATGTCCATGCATTGAGTCTCCGCAGTCAGCACTGGCTGATGGTATTTACTAAAATACATGTTGGCAGATCATCTAAAACACAAATGAAACTAAGCCAGGATACAATGGAAGTGTAGGAAAAGAGCACTTGTAATAGGTGAGATGTCCTCAGGTCAGCCATGCCCCATTCCCTCCTCCTCCTCTTGTACAGTTTTCACCAGTTTGCACTTAGGGTCCCCTTTCCCAGGACAGCTGTCTGTCCCCTAATTCTCCCTGCAGCCCTTCTCTTTGTCAGATGTGGGCAGTCTGGAACAGTTCCCAGGACATCGGTGACCAGAACTGTGCACTCCGTTTCAAGTAGTCATGGCACACTCATTGCATGCTGAGCTTTGTGCCTGGGAGTAACACTGTGCCCAGCACCACCCAGGTGTCCATGGAATCAAGTCTTGTGTCTGCACATAGCTCCAGTCAGAATGTTTATTTAGCTTGGCAGGACCGGAAAAACTGCCTGGTTTTCCATCCCGATTTTGTATTATCAGGCCGTGTGGTTTCCCTACAGCTCTCAGCTTCAGAAGGTTCCACAGGATGTGCTGTGCACGTGTGTCTCACACCACAGGTCACAAAATTCCCAGCACTTCCTTAGATTAACCTTTAGGTCATAATGAGAGTAAGAGTTAGAGTGCCGTGGCAGTAATTGATTAATTCTCTGTAATTAGTTCTCTGTAATGCGAGTAAGAGTCAGAATCGCGTAACAGTAATTGATTAATTCTGTGTAATTAATTCTATGTAATGAGAGTAAAAATCAGAAGGCCATAGCAGTAATTGGCCACAGAAAGAGGGTGACTGTGGCTCCAGAGTCTCTTGCAATTTCAAGATCCTTGTGACAGTAAGATTTTGTTACATGGAATTCTCATCAGATTGTGGAAAACAACTGTGCTCCCTATTTCAAAGAAGAGAACTTCCCCATTTTTCCATGCTGAGGTTGCTGGCATACTGCCGGGGGAACAAGGGGGGAATTATTTCCTAATACCAAACCTGGGTATCATTTGTTCAGCCCTGTGTACTGGGCTGAATGCATGAACGTGTCGCCACCCTTCACGTCTGGACAAAGGGACAGTCCCTGCTGTTACACCCTGCCACCTGCTGAGGCCCTGTTCCAGTTCTGTGGAGCAAGGTGGGGAAAAGCCCCCAAATCCAGGCTTTGTGTTGAGGGGCACAAAGCACTTCCTGCATCAGCAGCAGGAGGCCTCAAGCACAGCATCAATCCAGGACAAATTTGGTAACACCAATTGCAAACTCAGGCTGCTTGGATGTACCAGGATGTCAGTATCCAGGGTTTCATAGCGCTTGATCTCCTGGCTTGAGGAATTGCCCTGTGTGCATGTACATACCCTACTATAGACTTACCAAATCTACCTTAAAATAATGTTAGTAACTTGCCTCCCACACCTTATTTGGTAGACCGGTCTAAATCTGCACTCCTCCAGTGGTTTGAAATCATCTTCAGATTTCCTGTCTCATTTATCCATGATAACTTTGTGAATGCTTGATCCTGCGTCTTTTTTTCCTCAATCTTTAAAGGCACCTGAAAAAGCAGCAGATTTAAAGTGTGTTTTGGTCAGGCTCTCTTAAAAAGGATCAAAGCAAATCTGGCTCATAAAGAAATAAGAAGCCCCTCCAAAATATTTCACTTAAATGCATTATAGGGGAAAAAAATGCAATACCTTTCACAGCTAGGTAAATCTCAGTGTTACTGAAGAGTCTAGCTTGGATTTCAGACTTAGGAAAAAAGGGAAAGGACTGTGTATACTCACTTGCTCATTTTTGGGTATAACTCAGCAAAGGCAGTTGTCTGTTGGTATCAGCTTCCTAAGAGTTCTGAGTGGAAATGACTTAGCCAAGAAAGAAAATCTAACAGGCTGTTCCGCCAACATGTCTTGGTTGAGACATGCTACCAAAATGTGCCATCTCTGATATAAAACAAAATGCCTGAGCTTAGACTTATATCAAAGGAATCCCGAGTACTTAGTTCATAGTTTAGAGGATTAGTGCAGTGGTGATATTTGCTTGTTCTGAAAGGCTTTACAGGAACAAAACAGGAGAAAGTTAGCTGTTAATTTAGTAGTAGTTTAATTGGCTGCAGATGCACTTTGTGATCCAAATGTCAGATGTTTATCTCAAACCCACAAATGGCAGAATTCTAAGCAGAGCAGAATTCTAAGTAGGTTTGCCTGGGCCCTTTATTTAGAATACCCAAGCCCAGGGGAGATGGGTATGTGAGGCTGTACCCATAAGGACAATAACTATTTATTAATGGCTGTAGAATATGATGGCTGTTTGTGTAATGCGAGCACTCTGTTATGACAAAAGCTTGGCAGCATCAGCATGTTTGAAAGAGAATTAGAAATGCTTTTCTTTCTTAATTCTCCTCTCCTGCTGTTTTTAATATGATCGACACTGTGGTTTTGAAGAGTTTGCTTCAGACACTTTTGCCAGAGTTTTCATTTACATGGAGCACAGCTGACATGTCGGTGATACCTCGTACACACCACTGACAGCGCCTTGCCTGGCCAGCTCTCATCTGATAAGCACAAATGCTTTTCTTTCCCTATCAAATGTCTTTCCAAGTGTCACAGTTACAAGGTGATGCAATCCTTTTGCCACAGAATCCAGGAAACTACAGAAAGCCTGAAAATGTGCAGTTCAATTACTCTGGAAGGTTTGAAGAAACACAGGGTACATTATTTTCTGAAGCAAACTGGTTGTTGATTTAAGATTAGCACACTTAACTTGTGCACTTCAGAAAACCAAAGTTATCTCTAATTACAAGTACCAAGTACCAAGATACGTCCTTAATTACACTGAGTTCCTCAGAATGACATTTCTTCCTTCTATATATAATCTTTAAGGAGATAAATGAATTTAATTATAAAGAATTTGATTTTACTATGTAATACAGTGTTTCTTTTATCCTCCTCTTGTAGCTAAAGTCCTGTACTGATATTGAACAAGATGTCCTAAGTGAGTGCTTAGCTATACAACAGCTCCACACGTCCTCACAGCACATCCTGGATGGGAAGTGTGGCAGATCTGTAGGTCCTCATGATTTAATTACAGGTAAGAATACTTCTAATAAGTGTGGTGCTAAATACGTCATATAACAGAGGATTTAAACCAGAAAAGATTTGTCACTGTGGAAGGTGCAGAAAACTCCAGACCAACAAATAAGGTGAAATAATTCTGTGAGTTGCTTGCTAAGGTCTGACTTTTTTTTATTTTTTCCAGAACTAGTCAGCCAAATAGCTCCTATTAATTTCTGAAAATCTGTCTCCATCCATTTGTTCTCCTGTCAAAGTTGGCCTTGGCCTGGGCAGAGTGCAGGTGCCTGAGCTGTGCTAACGCCAGGAGAGTGCTCCGGCACAGACTCGCAGCGGGAGGGATTTCTTCAGGAGCTGCAGGAAAGCTGATGAGGCTGAGTGTTATGATGCACTTTGGATTATAACAAATAATATGGTCATGTGTGAATGGGGAGAAAACTTGAATTTGAAATGTCAAACCTTCTTTTAATTATCTTTTCTAGTATTTAATCTTTCTGTCTTGTGTTTCTTTCTTGTGGTTTGAACAAGAGCTGGCCCCTTTCAGGGACTTTAGACTCTTCTGTACATTTTATAGGAAGAGAAAACATGCTTCTCCTCCCTTCTGTGGAAAATAAGATCTAGATTCACAGTTTTTGAACCCCAGCAGAGGATCCTGAATGAGGGACGTGCAATCTGAGGTGCTGTGTTTAGGCAGCAGAGAGTAACTCCCAAAGGCCAGCAGTGTAATTGTAATCTGCCTTCTGCAAGAACCTCCTGCTTAATTTTTATTACTCCAAATCTTAAAAAACGCATCCTGCTTGACATCTCCTATGCTCTTTTCTAGTTAAAGTTTCGCTAACATGTTGGAATGTAACTGGTGAACAGAATGGAGTAGAAGGGGAAATACCCCATCATTCTGACGTGGTTCTCCTGGGAGTCTGCACTCAGGGTTTACGTGTGGCCCCTCAAAAAGTAGAGAAAGCTGGAGGGATTTGGGTTATTTCCATTCTCTGCCTGTGTCACCTGCACTGAATAAGGTCTGTGAGGGCAGCATGTGGCCTCTGCTCTCCCCTGACAGCTTGTGGAGCTGAAGCATGGCTTGGCCTCCCCCTTCCAGGCAGGGCAGGAAAGAGCAGTGACATTTCCCTCAGAACAGGCTGCACTTCAGAACCTCAGAAATAGCCTCAGATTCAAGTGACAACAATAAAACAGGAAAAGAGTTATTATCTTACAGATAAACAGACCATCCCTAACCTCTCAGTGTCATTTCTGAGAACCTCTTGTGAAATGAAGGATTTTATCTGTTACTCTGGCTTTGTCCAATATGATTTCTGTGCTGATTATATCAATCCATCACCAGGATGTTGTAAAAAATCTGTAAATCTTCCCTGATACTTCCATCGGGTCGCCCCATATGAGACCCCATCAGACGCACAGTATGAAAAAGTGCCAGGGAAAAATAAATCAAGATTTGAGAGAGTATTTTACAGTGAAACAGAACTTGCTTCATGCTATGTGTAGTACAATTTCACAGGCAAAACTGTTCGTCTGTCATTGTTTAGGGCATGTAAGCCAAAGTGCTGATCCTTACAGAATGAAAGCATAAGGACATTCCTGCTGCCACCTATAGTCTGCAGTGATTGCACATTTGCTTTTTCAAATAGGCTGAGGTAATGTTTTTTGAGAAATCAGCTGTAATACTGTATATAGGCTATACGTGGATAAATACAGTGTATGATGCCCTCTTGATTCCACTTGAAATATGAAAGCGTTCATAGTTTGGGGTTTTGTTTTGAGTTTGGTTTTTATGTTGTTTTTTTCTTTTTCAAAGGAACCACATTATTAATGTGCAGAGCTCTGGGCTTTAGGGATCACTTGGATTCCTGGAGAATTTCAGTTTTTTCTTTCTCCAAGTTAAAGCACATTTTATATATGTCAGGGATGAAAGCTCATCAGAGAAAAAATGAAATATTAAAAAAGCTACCATCCCTTGTGTCCGACTTCAAAGCGGGTAAGACAGTGAGCAGAAGAATGTTTCTGCAGTCAGAAGAACCATTGTTTGCTGAGATCTTCCTTCTTTTTCCCTCCTCATAACTAAGATGCTTCATGGCTGCACAGATTTCACTCTGGTCCCACTCAGGCATTTTCTGTGGGCATGTTTTATTATTGTTTTTCTGGTCTAAGCATAAAGTTGAGGGGGGAAAAGACTGCTAGTCACAGATGCTCAGAGCACTGTTTTGGCCGCAGATGTTAAGGTTAAAGGCCAAGCCATTTAAAATACTGATTGATGACTTTTATTTACAAGCTGGGATGGTCAATGTACGAAGAGGCCCAAGGTGCACAGGCCTGACGTGGGCTGCACTTGGAGTCATTCACAGCAGCTCCAGAGGCCTCTGTGTGACTGCAGGCACTCAGAATATTAGAACTCAGTGCTGAAAAAAGGAAGAAAAACTGTAAAAGGAAAGAAATTTTGAAAGCCTTGAAAATGATACTGAGACTGGATTAACAGCTGCTCTTCCCCCCTTGACTTGTTCCCCTGTGGGGAGGGAGCTGGGGTGAGGCAGCTCAGACCGTGGTGTGGACAGCGTGGGGGGATGTGGGGACAAGGGACACCCCGTGAGTGGTGGTACATAAAGCTGTAGGGAGAGGAGGACTCTGACAAACAAACCCTACAAGCCTCAGCACACACATGCTCCAAGCAGGGGCCTTTTCCCAGAGAAAGTGTGATCAGGAAGTCAAAGGGTGCACAAACTCCAGGTAGATGGAAGAAGTCCTGCTTTACCTAGGAGAGGATGTCCACAGCTAGACAACTCTTCAAGCACAGCAGTGGGCACTGGGTGTCCACCCCAGCAGTTCCAGAGATGGGCAAAGTCCCCTGCAGTGGTTGGGTGTGGCCCAAACTCAGGCTGACAGGGGTTCTGGTTTTATTTGGTTTTCAGATGGAGTGGGTTGGAGTGCGTGGGGTCATGCAGGACTTGGCTGCTGCACATATGGAGTTGTGGCGTGGGTTTTTTAACATTTTCTTGCTCCTCTAGATGTTATGCTGATTGTAGGTACTCAGATACTCTGTCTCATCACCTCAAGCAAAGAACTGAATGATCCTCAGTAGCTGACAGTAAGGAATAGGCCAGAAGAGACATCTTAAATATTAATGTGTTCAGGAGTGGGATTGAAAGATAAAACATTGAGTGTGTTTGCTGTCTACCACACTGCTAAAACTACTTTTTTGAGGGGTTTTGAGCTTTTTGCACAATTATTGACAGGCCAGCAGTAGTGTGGGAGCCTTAGAGAGCATGAACAGCTTGGTTCTGGTTCTGCACTTTTCTCCAGGCTGTGCTGCCAGTATACCTGAACCGGTGGTGTAGGAAATAGAGCTGAAGTGTGAAATGGCACTGAACAGGCAAGGTCAAATTGGTATTTGGCTCATCTTCCAAGCCTGCTGATGAATGTATGAACAGTGAGGATCTGAGGGAAGTGGAAACTCTTCTATTATGAAATGGACTGAAACCACCAGTGGAAAAGCAGCATTTTCACAGTGTATCCTTGCTACTGACTTACTGTTACCAGAAGAGGCTTTGACAAATAAATCCTCACATCACCTGGGAACATCTGACTTGTTAAAGCCCCTGCTCTCTGGTGTGCATTGCAGAAAGCAAGTTGGTTAAACTGGCTGGTTGACAAATGTTCTGTCTAGTGGGAGACAGGGATGATGTGGTTCAGTTTTGTTGCTTTAGATCTGTCAGCAGCTGAGGACTCATTGTTCATGAGGGGTTTTTGACTCATCTGAAGCCCCTGACAAAGGTGGCTGCAATCTTGCCTCAGTGGTTCTGCTCTTCAGTCACACACAGAAACAGATGCTGACATTCAGATGTTGCTTCTCCACCCCGAGGGTGTCACACATTCCCCACAGCTCCAGATTTTCATGTTGCCTTCTGTTATTCCATGTCACTGTGAGGGTTTGGGAGAAGTGCAGTCCAGAGCCCTGCCAGTGACATGGGACATGGCCAAGCACAGCTGGCACACGGCTCTGTGCTCCTGAATGTGCAGCTCTGCACACACTGAGTGGGAGAGGATGGATGACTGGTACAGAGGGAGAGATGGCAAAGAAAGGCCTCAGAGGGAGTGTGGAGTCTCCTGTGCTCTATAGCTGGACAACGACAGCTCTGTAGAATCCAGGAACACCTGGACCAGGTGAACACCTGAGAGACACCCACAGCACAATGTCCTGGCCCAGCTCTGAGTGCTGCTCAGGCACAGGGCTGTTCACTGACATACGGGGACTCTGCTGTGGGATTGTGTCTTGGGGCTGCGTGGGAGGATACGGAAGGAGTTGGGGCCTCTATAGGACTCACTTGATGCTTCCTTGCTTACCTTGTTTTTCCAAATGCTGTGTGTTCCCAGGCATGTACAGTGGATCCAGCAGCAACCATAACGGCCCCTCACCAGCTGTGCTGCCTCCTCCTCATGACATCCCTTCAAGGCACCTTCCCCTCGACTCTGCCCTTTCCAGCCCACATCACCACCAGTCGCCGTTGGAGAGTGCCAGGGAAGGGTACGTGTGTGATGTGAAACAAGCTGGGCCTCTGCCTGGCATGATAATGAGTGATTGATTGTTTATTTTACTTTGCATGGATGCTGTTCAAAAGAAAACACTGGCCCAAACACAGCAATTTTGTTTGTTTTAGAATCACAGAATAGTTTAGTTTTCAAGACCTCAGAAGGTCATGTCATCCAACCCCAGTGCAAAGCAGCACAAACTTGGACATCACTATCAGGTTGTTCAGGGCCTTGTCCTTGTCTTCAACAAAACACAATGGGATTTTTCTCTTCATAGCAAGCACTTATATTTTGATCTTAATTTTTTTAATTCTTCCTGGATGACTTCTCGTAGGTTTGGATAAGCACAGAGAACTTCTCTCAGCTAAAATGAGAAACCTCTCAAAGGGTAAAACCCAAACTATGACTCACTCAGGAATCAGGCAGTGTTTGCCTTAGTAAGACTCTCAGTGTCAGAGCCATTTCCTTGCTCTCCGATAAGATTTTCTGTAATGCATCTCCCAGCAGCAGGCTTTAACCAGCAAGATCCTAATCAGGGAAGAATGTTTAATCCCACTGATTGTATGGATTGCATTGCTACAGCACAGATACAATTGCATGGCTACACTGTGTGATATTTCTAAAGCACCGTTTGCTCAAGGCTGTCATAACATCTTCTCAGCAGTAAAGAATCTCTGTAAGCCACAAAACTCTGCTCTAACCTTTTTGCTCAGATTTTTTTGGTGCCTGGCCTCATGCAAATTCAACATCATACTTACAGTTTTACTTCCAGCACTTTGGATGGGGAAGGGACTCTGATTTTGCCTTACTAATGGGAATTTGGGATACAGAAAGATTAAGGGATTTTTTTGCCTAGAAACATGTTGGTGTCCTTTAGCAAATGCCGCAATTGAATGTAGAATTTTCACATCCTAGTCCAGTGACTGACCTTTCCCTTCTTTTATATAGGGCAAGGAAAGCCTAGAAAGTTTTTTAGCAAAGGGCAGAAGGCAGAGGTTATGTGGCATGGAAAGGGCACAGTAAGGAAGATCACACCTGGGGTAGTTGGAGACAGTTTGATTTAGGAAATTCAATTAGGAACAAATTACTCCATTTTTTTTCTAATTGGGGAATGAATTCTGCAGCAGGCTGAGCTTCTGTACCCTGCTCCTCCTTCAGCCTTCTCTTCTGACCTCAGCCACTAGCAGGTACCTGTGTCCCTTCCCAGTGTGATGAATAGACTTATCCTTTCCTTGTCCCATAAAATACCTGTGCCCAACCCATCTCCCTCCTTGCCCTGTCACATTCCTGACCTTGTATTTCCTGTGGCAGACTCATTCCCATGGCAGAGTTGTGGCCAACAGGAGGCACTGGAAATTACTCCAGATAAAAAGGAAGTTTTCTGTAGCAGAGAAGGCAGTGAGAGCAAATAGGGGGAGTGGCTACAGACATTCCACAGTGAAGGTATCCATGAGCTATTCTTTCCCTGCGGAATGGGACTGCCTGAGCCTCAGGGAGTGGAATCCCTCCCTCTGACTGCTCCCAGTGTGCTGCTCAGCTGTTTCCTCTTTGAGTTGGTTCCTAGGAGAGTTAAGGAAAAAAATCCCAACCAAGAATGAAATAAAGTATGGATGTACTGTGGGAAGGATCTAACAGGCTGTCAGGAAGGTGGATTTGTTTTTAAGGCACTTTGTGTTCTGGTACTGCTAATCAGAAATGAAAGCAAAGGCTTGACCAGGGTGAGGGCAATAGGCAAGTTTTCCAGTTTAAGGGGTTGGAAGCTCCCAGATGAATTGTCATTTCTGCCCCTTGTGTCTCCATTCTAGAGCACAGCACTTCCCTTCCAGCAGGAACACCACGCTGAGTGAGCTGAGCCTCTCACTGAGCTCCTGCTGCAGACACTTTGATCATTTGCTTGGACCAGAGTTTACGTGAGAATTGTCTCTGCTGATTGCAGCTTTAGTGCAGTGCAGAGACAACGGTACTGATTTGTTATCTAAGTGCTCATATACCTAAGTAAAGTCTTCGCCCAAACACCCTATGACAAAATGTGGGAGTGGGATGATAACAGATTCCTAACCATGAGCCAAAATCAGGGAATGAAGAGTGGAGTGTATTTCTGTATAGGTTTTTTAAAACAGGGCATCTAGTTTCATTACATAATTACTTGGAATTTTTCAGCATCTCAAATACCATTTTCTAAACTCAAAATAATCTTCATTCAGCATCGTCATTCCCAGTCGAAGATCCTTCTGCTGTATTTAATGGTTTATGCTTGCATTATTCGTGACTGCTGAAATACAGCCTGTACATGACATCTTCATTGCAAGTGCAGAAACTTATTGTGAACTAACAGTCCTTGAGTTTCATTTAGCACAGTTTTGTTTAAAGCAGTCAGCCATTTAACTGGGCAAGATCACTTAATAATCCAACACTTGGAGCCCCTGGATTCCAGGACTGTTCCCATTCCCAGCTCGTGGCAGTGCCATCACTCACGTAACGTTTGTGTGGTTTACAGTGGGACAGGAGCCCCTCACTGCCTTTCTTCATGTGCACTGCTCCAGCTGCCTGGCACTCACAGAATGTTTGGCCTCATTTGTCAGCTGTCTCAGCACTCGTGTTCAAGCAAATGCAAGGAATTCCTGCACTGTGGATCGGGACGATGACAAGGCTGGATCGCGTCGCTGGAGTCTGTGGAATGAAGCGAGTGATTACTATCAAGAAATCTAATTACTGAATCATCAAATATGCAAGATGCCAAAAACTACATGAGGCAGAGTACAAATAGTCTACTCAAGTTTGACATGAGATTCAGAATTTGATTTAAAGGCTTTTTCTTTTTTTAACAAAAAAGCCCTATGTTATACCATCCTTTGCCAAAGTCAATACCAAGTGCAGCAGTCAATTTTCCCAAATGGTTCACTGAGACATTTAAATAGTTTGACAAAATTATCTAATTCACTTGAAAATGTTCTAACAAAATCTGACTTCATTACCAAATGTATTTATACTGGCTTTATTCAATATGGAGGGCATTTTTTCAAATTCTGGAATGAAGTGTGCGCTACACCAAAAAAAATTTACTTATATTGATATTAATTAAGGTAAAAGTGGGTGACTGAGAAATACTTTGGCATGCAGAAAGGGGACTTGGCATGATCCAGTAAAATGTATATTTATTTTTTATTTCAGGTAGCAGGGGTTTATTTTAGCATTTCTTGTAGCGTTTGCCGTGTATAATGTCTCACTGGGTTTCATTTTGCCCATTGCAAAAATAGTCTATCTTGATTTGTAGCAGAGTGAGGACAGAAAAACAGCTTTTAGTATTAAATCTTGGGTGAATGTTGCACTTGGCTTGGTTTCTACCATTTTTTTACCTGTTACTATCCAAGTAATCTAAAAATGTACTTAGTTTCATTTGTAGACTATCTGTAAATTCCAGTTTAGAATATTCAATGTGATAAATTATCAGCTTAAATGAAACTGATACGACTGAAGTTAAGTGAGTTTGAGTGGTGGCACCAAGTTTGGGATTTGCACCAATTTAGTGCAATGGCCCAACAAGGTCACTCTGTAGGACCTGAACACGACCCCTCTGTGTGTGACTGAGGCTCTCTGTCACTTGTGCTGCCGTGACAAACAGCACTTCTGTTCCCAACAGGAGCTGGGGCACTGACTAATAATGACTTTATTGGGAAGGTGATGTGTCTCCAAGGGAAAGGAAACCACTTTTTTATATTCCTGTGGTAATTTAGGTCATTTCTGCTCTGTAAACACAACAGTAAATGAAGAAGTAGTGGGATTAAGACATCTGTGATGTCCATGGTGGTGATTAATGAGGACTCTGAGCCCAATCTGGTGAGCCTTTAATAGAAAGGATTGGGTCTAAGCAAGGTAGAGGGAAGGGCTCACACAACTCCCCTTTGCCTGGGCTCCTCCCCAGCCAACTGCAACCAGCTCAGACCAGGGCCAGACCCCCCTGAAGTGACACTGACCCACATAAAAAATTACAAGAAATGGGACTTTAAAACTACCAAGTGAAAAGAGACATTTTAATCAGGGCGCTTGAACATCAGAGTTTTTGTTTGCTTGCTTCTTAGCACCTGTTATTTGAAATACCACAGAAATACTTCAGTGTAAAGAGTTCTCTGTTAAAAACTTCATCCTTCATTTATTTTTACTTAAAGTAACACGAGGTACACAGAGCTTCCCTTCTGCTCAACCAGGGAACACCAGATTTGGAATCCCTGATATTTTTAAGGTTGAAACTAAACACTCAGGATAAAATCGTGTGAGTTACGTGGGGGAGATTATTTTCTGTGCTATCTCCCTGAGCTGCCAGGATCCAGGCCAGGTAGGAAAATACATTTGTGATTCTAATTCTCATTACTTTAAGAGACAATTAGGTGTCCTAGCTACTTATTTTTATCTAATTTTATCTAATTTAGCATCTAATTTTTATTAATTTTGTTTATTGATTAATCTTTTAAATTAAGTTTGTGAGCTTATATAAATCAATTGATTAGGAACTGGCATGTTGCTAGAATCTTCGTAGGAAAAAAATTCTACTCTCTAGAAGTACTTTGGAGAACTAAATACCTACACAGGTTTTCTAACAGACCAAGGAGATACATCCCTCATTCTCCATGGATTCCATGGGAGAATACTCTTCATTTATAACAGAATACACAAGTCAGTGCTTTAGTCTTCCTTTCAAAAGCACTAAAACCAGTAACAAGAAACAGATATCTCTGACAGCTGAAAACATTTTCAATGGAGGAAGCCAAGAACCCATCATAATTTATCTCAGTGTTATGGATCTGAGCACGCAAAAGGGGCATCAGTACATCTGTCCAAAAAGAACAATGTACAGGTGCAGTGCTGAGCTCCACCAAACAAAGAAAATCAGTAATTAAAAGCATCTGCTTTCAAATCCCAAGTCATTTATCTCATTGTAGAAAATGTGATCAGAATTCATTTATAATCATGTCCAGATAGGCTTATACAGGTTCCCCCCCTCCCCTTAAAGCAAAATTAGCATCAGCATAGGCTTACTTCAACAGTGACATGCTTCAGGGTAACCTAGTGCTCGATCATGGGGTAAATATCGTTTGTCCACCAGCAGAAGTAGGAGGGAATGTATTTAATTTGTGTTTCTGAGAGGCCTGGACTGACACTGAGGAGAGAGCCTTCAACAGTGCATCTCAGGGTAAGGGCCATGTTGCCTGCCCAGAGGAGACACTGTAAGGAAAACTATCTTAGAGTGAGAAATCAGTTACAGGAGAAGGTGGGAGGTTAAAGGAGAGGGTCAGAGTAACTCAGAAAGCATTTAAGATGGATTCAGACAGAGCTCTTCTATATTACATTAATGATTTTAGCCATTACTGGGTTTATCTCTAGTTAAATTTGCACTTGGTATCTGTAAAACTTTTTTCCTTTCTTTCTTTTTTCCGAATTCCGTTTTTTAAGCAAAACTGATTAAAAGTGTTTGATGTAAACCATATACACCAAACACAAAAGTTCATCATGGTGTAACCAATGATCCCCCACTATTGGCTGTAGCATGTTTTAGATGGCAAACTTGCAGAAAGCAGGTATCAGCACTTGCACAGAATCTACCTGCACCTGGAAGCATCTTGATGTGCTTGCCAGGGAATAATGACCTTAAATGACTGAAATAAGATAGATCAGTCAAGCATGCAGCACATGCCAGCTAATCTGGAGTGGACAGTCTCTGTGTTCGATTACATGACTTTGTAATTGACTTCCCAGCAATCACTTGAACCTAAGGCACTGTTCTTTATTTAAAAATGTTTTGATATTTCTTTGACCATAATAAGGATTTTGTTTCACTCCAAAATACCTTTTTCTGCTAGATTGTTAGCAAGACTAAATTTCCCTCATGTGAAGCAGCTTCCACTGTAGTGATTCATCAGCTTCATTTCAAAGGTTATTGAGCAAACCTTTATAAATACAAACATCCCTTGGAGTGGCACAGTTCCCATAATGATCACTGTGAGGAACTGCTCTGCAGAAACTGCACATCTCAGGTCAGAACAATTGTAGAGATACTCATTTAACATTGAAAAAGTGCATTTGTGTGAGTTTGTGCAGGTGATGAAATGCATCACAAACACTGAGTTATGTTTTATGCCCAACTCAGACTTGCATGTGTATTTGTTAGTAGAGGCAGCAGTATTTCAGGAAGTCCCTCTGTACCCAAGAGAAGGCCCACACAGAAACCTCTGAGTGTACCAGGAGAGGACTCCTTGGGCTCCTCTGTTACTCTGAACATGAAATTAGTTTTATATCACTGTTACTGGTATCACTAAAAATATTCTAAAGCAATTAAATAACTTGAGACTCTTCAGTCACATTAAAAAATTCCTGTGGACAATGTTCTCCAGAATGTTTATGAAGCCCCTCTTAGTCCTCAGACCTGAGTAGCTCCTGCATTTGTGGGCTCAGCTCAAAATGTGGGTGAGTGAAGATGCAGAACTAGATCCAAGTGATCCAAGGCAGCTTTCTGAGTGAAAACCAGTATCTTGTATTTATCTAAAAGGCAGAGAAAGAGGCTACCATTGCCTCGGCCCTAAAGATGTCACACACAGGTGTGTCACAGGCTGCAGCAGCAGCAGAGCCAGGGATGGAGCCCGAGTGTCCTCACACTGGCCAGGAGCACGGACAGACAGGGGGAAACCAGAGACACGGTGTCAAGTCTTGGAGTCACTGCCCCTGTGTGTGTCACAGCCCCAGGACCTGAGTGCTCATTGTTTATGGAAAAGGGTAAGAAATGCGACAATGCCCAGCAAGGGGATCTGCACTGAAGGATTTATTATATATCAGGGAGAAGCGGGGAAGAGGAGAAAGGAAGAAAGAGGGAGAGAAGGAAAAGATTCCTTGCATTCCAGAAGTGTAGCCAGAGGCACCTGGCAGTGATTAGTGCAAAGGTTCACCAAACTTCAGATAGAGTCTTTCTTAAAAAAAAGCCAGAAAAGAGTGAACGGTGTAACTGTTTCCTGAGCACGTGCTGACAGAAATTCCCGTAGGGCAGGACCCAGAACAGAAACACGTGGCCAGAGACTGGGCGCTATCCAGAGACCTGATTAGCAGAGCTTTACACATCATTTTTAATATTATGGGAAGAGATGAAAATCGGTGTTAACTTTTTTTCCATAAAAAAAAAATAATCTCCTGGTCCTGGAACTGGATTGGAGTTTCTCAAAATATCAGTGACTATAATGCTTGGGAGAGAGATTTTATGAATGAACTGGTTGGGTAGAACCTCATCTCATAGAAACTCTCAGTTCCTGTAAGTGGCTGCAGTGCTGCACGAGTCACTTCAGCTAAAACATGGAGCTGCTTTGGTTTGTGCTTCTTACTCTGGTGCTTTATGAACTACTTTTCTTCATATTAATATGAGTTAAACATCAAGATTGTTCAATATGGTGATACTGCTGTGCATGGAACTGTGTTACAGAATGGTCTTATAACCCAAAATATATGAAAACTGATTTGACATAAAGGACAGATGTTTTTCAGTCTGGATTTGGTCCCATTTCCACTGAACTCAATGGGATATGGGTTGAGGTTCTTTGTCTAGCTGAGGAATCTGTCAATCAAGCCATCCCACCATTTAAAAAAACCAAACCCAGACAGTTTTCGTATTGGAAACATCCCTGTCTTACGTATTTCCATTTGCAGTTACTCTTCATTCCTACGTACAATTCAAAAAGCTTAGTTTGAATTTATTGTCATTATTTTTCAATTTTCTATTCCATTCAGTATTTACTAAGTATACTGTGTGTAGTTTTTGGCAGTCAAGGTCTAGTCAAACTCTCTTATCTTAAAACAGCTTTACAATTTCTTGCTCTGTTAATTTGTCCTGGAAGTGGTATTGAACAAAGACTAAAGCAAAGGGCAAATCTGTTTCTTCCTCAGACTAAGCAGTGTGGGTGAATATAGAAAACAGACATTGTGATAGGAATCTCAGAACAATCAGTGTCCATCTGTACTTATTTTTTGGTTCTTTATGTGGCACTAATATTGGAACAGGACATTTGGTGTGCATTGTGAGAATACACAGATCCTTACACATCCCTGCCTGCTTGGGGAGGCTGAGAGTGCAGACAGGATAAGTAATTCTATAGCAAAGTAATGGCACTTGTAGCCTTTAGGTGTCTTCTGTGGGTCACTGATAGTTCATGGCATACACCGGTAGTTCGCTCACACAGGCCTTAATTTAATATAAACTTTCACCATCTAAAAAACATTGTTAAAGCATGATTACAAGAAAATTTACACTAGAAGTCCTATTGGGCTTTCTGTTTGAGATTTCTAAAGGTATGCAATTAAAAAGTGAGAGGAAGATCAGTATTTTCTATGTTTTGACTTCTTACTATTCTTTCTAAAAAGTCCTTCTGTCAAGACCAAGATTTCTGAGCATTCCCACTGACGTGAGTGACAAATGCTTTGCAGCAAAGCTGAGGAACTGGCTCATTGTCCATGTCTGACACTTGTTTTAATGACTGTTGTGGGTAGAATCCCATTTGACTGCAGGAGTTCCTGTGGGAAGGGCTGTGGAGCCAGGTGTTTTCAGGCAGTGTTGGTGCACAGTGCCACAGACAAGGTGGTTACTGAGTTAGCTCAGTTATTCCCAAAGTTTCCTGTCGGCTGTGTGGATGAGGTATCACATAAATAAGGTTTTTCTGAGTAGTCCTTTTCCTTGATTGCCTGCTGATGCATCCTCAGAGGAAGTGCTGGCTGTGCAATCCCACCTGAAATCCCGTCTCCCTCAGACGGGCATCCCGTCTCCAGCACCATCCTACACGTGGTGCTTCAGACGGAACTGGAAAAGACCCCCAATACGTGGTCAGGCACCCAAAGCTGTGTGGTGAGTGTAGAGAGGAGAATTCCTCTCTGCCTCCATGGGTGATCACTTTACATCCTGAAGCACAAGATGTGATTACCCCTCACTTAGCATGGAAATGTTGGTTTTGGCCATTAAATTTTTCAGTCCTTTTGTAAAAAACGAGGTATTTTGTTTGCTTCTGTGGCTCCTGTGGCTATGAATGGCACAGGCCAGGTCATGCTGTGTGAGCAAAATGTTCCTTTTGTTTCCAGCCAGGCTCCTTCTCTCCGTGGTGCATGTCCTGTTGCTTCTGTGTCTTGGACAGGGTGGAGAGGACGCTGGCTCCTTCATCTAACCCTTGTATGGTTCTGAACAGAAATATTCCATATAGCCAGAAGCCCTCAAATGTAATGAATTAAGGAAGGATAAGGGGTTTTTTTCATGCCTGTGAAAGTATTTATATCTCTCTATATACAGCTATATATAGGCACAGATATATATTAAAAGGCCCCAAAAGGACCTGCAAATTTACTGAATTATGCAAGTTACAATTAAGGTAAAATATATGGTGTATATTTATTATTACTATCCAAACCAAAGCAAACTGTGGTTGTAGTACAGTATTAACAGGAAATGTGCAGGCTATTAGTTATTGAAGCACACATGCCTGAGCTACTGCCTGGGAATTTCAGTGTATCCAGCTGAGCTGGTGTAAGTTGTTCAGTATTTCATCTTCCACACAGAGGGTATCTTCTTTTAGGCTCTAAAGCATTATCTGTTTAATTTGGATCAGGAATGATTCCTCCTCTCTTTTAACAACCTGAGTATCATAGCAACCTAATTAGTAGGCAGATATTCAGGAGAGAATTAAAAACACAGCACTGGGAACGGGACAGTTTAGCTGATGAAAAACTGCCCTTGCATGTGCCAGAGCACATTCACACATGCACACACACAGGGTAATATTTTAGGGACCATCTTGAGCTGTAGGGATTGTGATGAATATTTTAAGAAGACATATCCCCATGTTGGCCACTTGTGCCAATATAGCCAGATTTTTCTGCTGAGCAAAGTTCTTTCCTAGCTAAAAACTGTGCCTTAACTTACAGGAAAGACATGAAATTCCCTGTCTGGGAAAGCCCGAACAGAACACAGTGGATTTTTACAGTGACCTCCTCAAATCTGTGAAACTCTGTTGATGCAGAGGAGACAACGATGGTCAAGTGTTACCCAGAGCTTTCAGGGTTTCAGCTCAGGTTCCTGCTCCCAGGATACTGCTGCCCACAGCCAGCTATGTTTGCTGAGCTCCAGCACTAGGGCAGCCGTGCCCGGCGGGAGCAGAGAGCTGGCAGCTCCACACACCACTCAGTATTCCCAGCTGGAGTAGGGCCTGCACCCCTCTGGCCTTGCAGGGGGACCTCACCACCCTTAACCAGTCATCTCAAAGGTTTGGAGGCACAAATCCTGTCACAACTGTTGGATTCACACACAGGAAAAACAGGAATGCAAGAGTGTGAGTGGGGACAAGCACTGCTTTAAAAATAACAATAAAAACTGTTAAATTCTTCTCCCATGGTTAAGATTTAAGTAGCCTCTGGGAGTAGTTAAACTGGGTAGGGAAGCTGGGATTTTCAGTATTCCCACAGCTGGATACCTAAGTGTACCATTTTTGTTTGACAAGCTACATGATTGCATAGAATTTAGAAACACTGTGGCCCATCCTAACAAAGCACGCGGAACAGCCCGGCAGGTCTCTATGGGGTGCTGCATTTCCCAGCAGTAGCCAGGACAAGACATTCCAAGAGCAGGCAGAGGAAACCCAACACAGGCAGTTGCAGGGGACTCGCTCCCCAGAAGCATTTCCCTCCCCTATTCAGAGCGGTTTCTGGCTCATCCCGGCCTCGGAGTTTTTAGTACGTCTTTTGTTTCTCTTTTAAAAGTGTGTGTGGTCATTATCCATATAAATGTCACTATCATGATCTCTTTTAGCTATTATCTTTCCAACGAAAACAACTGCAATCTTTTTAATCTCCTTTCAGATAGAAGCATTTCCAGGCGCCTAATAGCGTTCCTGGCGCGTGGAGGACAATGTGTCCATGTGTGCCGGAGGAGGGGTTGGTGGCCGGGCTGCAGTTCGGGTTGTGGTTGTGCTGCAGCCTCGGAAGAGATGGAGCGAAGGCTCGTGTGTGGGTGCTGCAGATCCCAGATCCTGTCAGGCCTGGCTGGGAGCAGCAGCTCAGCACGGAAGGCCTGGAGAGCGTTGGCAGGGCATGCAACTCCTGGGAGTTCAGCCGCGTCTCCACTGAGACCTGTGAGGAAAAGCTGTGGCCTCGGGGGAGCTGCCCTTGGAGTTCGGCTGCCCCTTTTAGCACATGAACTCGGTATTTTCCCCGAGCATCTGCTCCTCAGCAGCTCGGGCTCCAGAGAGCGTTTGGGCTCTGACGTGAAGGGAGGACGCATGGCCCTGGCACCCCCAGTCCCTTTTTGGCACCTCTGCAGCCCCAGGCCTTTACCAAAACAGAACAAATAAGATCTTTTCCTCTTCACATGTTGGCTCTTCGAATTGGACTTCAGTCTTCTTTATTTTATGTATTGCTGGTCAGCGCTTACTGGGGTGGGGGGTATCTTTCTAACAAAAAAAATTGTTTTCTTGGTCTTACGTATTTGACTCCAAAACATCCTTACCTTCACCCATTTAACAATACTAGTTTAATTCCCCAGTTTAGTTTGGGGATATTCAGTCTCTGTGGTTTGTATTGTAAGTCTTGTTTTCTTGTTTTGGGAGATGGAATAATTTCAGCATAGGATGGGCTTGGATTGGTTGATTTAAAGAGTGTCACTGTGACAGCTTTTGGCAGTGTTCCTGTGCCTCTCATGTTAAATTTGATAAAGCTGTTGTCACCATTAATTCACAGTTCCCCCCTGTTTACCTCTTGCATGCTCCCATGTAGTGCTTAGCCCTCAGTCAAGCACAGCCTCACTCCCAAGGTCAATGCCAGCTGCTCCAAGAAGCAGTCATGTGAAATGATGGTTTATGGTGTTTGAACAGCTTGTGCAGGGGTAGAGGAAGACACCAGTGAGAGATTGAAATTTTAGTTAATTCTTTATATGCTTCCAACAGTTTATGCTCAGTAGTAACTTGCAGAGGTTGCTTAGTTTCTCTGCCTCAGGACCCATAGTGGTGAAGTTTCCACAGGGTGGCTCTCAGACAGTGGGGTGGATTTTCCAGCATCTGAAGGTTCTGGTGCTGCTCAAAGAGATGCTTCTTATGTTTTAACGAAAGCTCCAGAGGCAGCAGAGAGTGAACTCTCCATACAGCCTGTGTTATTTGCCAGGGCACCAGTGGGCTGTGGAGCACAGGGCCCTTTGTCACAGCTGCAGGGTACAAGATCCACCTTCCACCTCTTTGCTCATCTGTAGAGTTGGTGCAGTGCAGCTCCAGAGGAGCTTGGATGTGACTGGCCAGGTTTTCAGCCCCATCCCTGGCCCTGTGCCGTGCCTGCTGCTGTAAATGGCTGAAGGGCATCTCTGGCAAAGGGCTCGTCCCTCCTGGGCCAGCTGTGGTACCACCCTAGCTGGGGCAGGGAGGAATCACTGACCCTTCTCTGCTCCACCAGTAGCCCAGGATGCCAGGGCACTTCATGGGAATGTCTTAGTGAGCTTCTTCCTCAGCTGCTGGCCTGAGTCCCACATATCCAGGGACCTCTCAGGTATAACCACTCAGCCTCACACAGAGCAGTGCTGCCACAAGCCAACACTTCCTTGGGCTCTTCCTTTGAACGACAGAACCATCTGTTGCAGCTGAAGCTGAATTTCTATGTCTAAAAAATCCTGCATGAGCAATAACAAACTAATGCTTTCCTTTGTCTTGGCTGCAGCTTCACCCCGTTACAGCTTTACCCTGTTACAGCTACAAAGGCACTTAAACAATTTATTTGCATTTACTCATTTGACATACATTTTTTTTCCACTTCTGTTTCTGGACATGTATCTCAGCCCACAAAATTTTAAATTAAAACTGAGCTGTGTTTAAGTTGCTTACTGGGAACTGGTGTCATTTTGATCCTACCATTATGGCGAGTACAGGAAGTCAGTGTAAAGGAACAGAATTCCTTGTCTAACTCCCTTTCCTCCTGTCAAATACCTGAAAGTAGCACTGCATTGTTGTCCTTTTTCTTTCAGTATAATTTGTACCTGCAAACCAGACTTTTCTATAGTTTGGCCATTATGGAAATACAGCCATTCAAGTATTTCATTTCCCTGTATTATGATGTGATATGTGAAGTTTTTCTGTATTTTCTTTTTCTAGGCTTGCTCCCAACATAATCTCTCCACTTGTCAGCCCCCTGAAAGCTTTAGTTCCACCCTCCCTCTTGCAGAAACATGGCTCTCCATCGTCACACAGCCAGTCACCAAACGGGCAGCAATTTTCTGGGATACCAAATACTCCATACGCTCCATTTTCCAACCAGTCTGTACAACAGGGGTCTCAAGGTAACTCTTGCCTCTTTTTTTTTTTTTTACTTTCTAACTTTTCTAATTCCTTGCTGAAGAGAAAGAATTTATTTTGATTTTTCATATTTTGCCAATACTGTCTTAAGGGACTGACAGCATTTCATTGGGAACTCCAGTTTTTAATTGGATTGATGTACATACAGATGAAACTTTTCAGACAGGTTCATGCTGTGATATGTCATCATAATGGGGAAAGCTGTCCCAACAGCAGATTTATTGCATTTATTCAGGTTTTTCAGTAGATGGCTGCTAGCCATGCACCTCTCCTGGTGCAGACTGGTCATCCAGCCTGAAGAGTGACCCTGCAAGAGCCATCTAGTCCCAAAATACATGGGCTGAGCACACCTTGCCAGTGCCCTGCTCAGTCCACTCACAGTGATGCACTAGACATGGGATTAGACAAAGCAAAAAATACTTTTCCATTTCTTATTTAGAAGTTTGACCTGTGTATTATGTCATAATAATATGTAAATGCACTCTGTACAAGTGTAGAGTGCTTGTGGGATTTGAGGACAGGAATGGGAGCAGCTAAGCAGTGGTCCCACAGCTTAATTTAAAACATTTTTTGTTCTTAATTACTCAGCCTTTTTAATTGGAAGCTTACATACCTATTCTGGAGTTCTGCTGTGGGAACTAATTAACATTTCTGCAATTTTGAGGCACAAATTAGCAAGAGATACTATTATCATAGATTCTTCCAGTAACAGGAGCTTGCATCTTTAAGAAATCTGTTATGCAATCCAGATGGTGAGCTGCTAAAGTGTGGTAAATATTCCCAATAAAGAAGTGTGCAGGACATCTGTTTGGTTGCAAGAGCCTGAGCACAAACCCGTGAGCAGCTCCCAGCTGGGATGGGCTTGGGAATCCCAGCAGTTCCCTCTGCCCCTCATTCTCTGAGCAGTGTTTTTGCTGTTTGGTTGGACAGGCTTAGTCTGAAAAGTTAAAGCATATTATATTTAATGATTTGTGCTGAAGGAAAAACTAACTCAACCTGATGCTCAACAGATTATTCAATTTAAAAAGATTAACTCTGTAAGGGAAAAGTGGCAGATTTATGATAGCACATAATGATATATGATTATGTTGCTATAATGAGCTAAATAACTACAAGCCACAAGAGGAAAGTTTAGCAGCTCATTACTACGGCAGAAACAAATGCATAGACAGAACAAGTTTTGAACCACTTAAATAAATTGACTTTATTCCTTAAGAAAACCACATTTCCTTTTGAGTGAATTGTTGCTTTCTAAGTGTTATGTCATGTGGTTTTGAAAAAGCAATAATTTTCCACTTTGGCCAAATGCTGAAGTATTATTATAAATTCATTATGGAAATGGTCATTCCAAAATCAGTTTTGATTAGCAGCCTTTGAAACCAATTATCTGTAACCTGTACTTAGCTGTACTTGCTCTACTTTTTTTTTTTCTTTGCCTCTCAGTTCATTAATAGCACATTTTTCTAATGGAATCTGTAATAATTTGGAAGTTTTGAATTTTTGCCAAAAAAAGGTACACCATATAAACCTAGTGTAGAACCAGGCATATTCACAGAAGCACATAAACATTGTGGATGTGAACTTTTTAGATGGCAGCTTCGTCAGGCTGGTAGCAGAAATATTGATAATGAAAGAGCAAACTGACATTATTTATATGTTTAAATCTAGTTGTAGTAAAATCACATGGAAATTATTACATGCTGAAAGAATTTGGCAGGCAATGGAATCCTGTAGTTATTTATACCTGACATGATTTCTCGTCAGAAATTTTATGGAATTTGAAAAGCTGAGATTTATTTGCAAATACATGTAAATGACATGACATAACAAGATGGCATTTAATAGGCAGATTCCAATTATTTGCTCATTACATCATTCATTTTAAAGCTGCTTGAAGTTTTCTAGGCTGTTCCTTAGAGAAGCAGAGGCAGCCAGTGCACTGTGTGAAGTGGCTAAGAGCAGCTTTTCTGCCACAAATTATTTCAAAGCAAAATTTTAACTAAATGTTATGTTTGGAACTCAGTTTATTCCTTTATGAACTGTTATATTTCTACATCTACTGTACATAAAACATTTAACAGTGATCATTTAAACTGACAGGGCATTTAGTAAATTCTTCACTTAAAAATAACCTCAGAACATTTTTGATATAAATACAAATTGAAGGAAAACCTGAAATCCATGTGGCCAAAAAAATACTGGTGAAACACCTACTGCTGAGTTGTTACTACAGATTGGCACTCGTAGAAGGAGCAGGGATGTCTGCACCAGACCAGCCTTCTTGCTTAACTTCATATTTTAACCCCTGAAGGGTGTATTTTTTAAGAACTTGAAAAAAATGCTCTGTTCTACTCTGATCAACCATATGTGGTTGTTAATTGAACATGTGGTTATGGAATTTTAATCATATTTTAATCTCTAATATTTTCTGTGTGAAGCATTTCAAGAAATCTAAAGGAACCACAACTAAATGCCATGATCCCAAAGGGTTAGAAATCCTGTTTCTGGTGTTGTGGTGTGTTCTAGCTGACCCATGTTCCTGCTGCACCCTTTCCCTTTCTTACTTCCTGGTTTTTCTTTAGTTTGCTACCTGCATTTATCCCACGTTAGAACAGGGAAGGTGAACTTCTCTGTATTTTCTTTGGGAAGCACTTGGCAGAAATTTGGTCCCAGTGAACTCAGCACTGCAGTAACACTGGGATTTTCCTACACCACATCTCTTCACTGCATGGTTCCAGGAGCACTTTTTCCTCTGCCTTCTCAGATTATCACACATTGGTGCTGAGGGATAGATGCTGCAATCCAAAGGAGAATTTCATTGCTTATGGCAGTTCTTCTCCAGACTCTGAGGCAGTTCACTGCTTCAGGTATTTCCGGACAGTGTAATTTCAAAAAACACTTCAAAATAACGTTTCTTCATAGGTCTTAGGGAAACCCTGGATCTGACCAGTTTCAATCCAGTTCTGTCATGCTTGGCTGCTCCCTGGTTTTCTAAGCTACTGTGCCAGCCCTGCAGTGATGAAGATATTTAATTGATGTAACAAAGGCGAGTCTGGGAGCACAAGGAAAGGGCAGCAGTTACAGGGACAGAGAAAATACACATCATGCCTTCCCCAGGAGCGATGTCTATAGCAGATATTCTGGAAGAGGTTCATTTTTTTCTCTCTAGCAGTGCAAAGTGCTTTCTGGAACCAGTTGTGCCTCCTTTGAAGCCAAGTGTCTCTTTTTTTCACTGCTCATCTCAAAAGGATGTATTTTTAGAAGGCTTACAGCAAGGAGTTTTGTTTTGTAAACAGAAAGTCAGGATAATTATCAAAGCCAATCAATAAAGCACTGTACCTAAAACCACATCAAAAGATGGCTTTGCTACCTCTCATAAGAGCTCTTTGGTTCTTTGAGCCAGACTCTCCAGGCAGTAAATAGAGGCGGCTGTCTACTTATTCCAAGGAAGGACATGCATCATTTAGTGCTCAGCTTTCCAAATTTCTGGGCCTCCTTCTCCATGGCAGCAAATACGAGCAGCCTTGGTACAGAGTGTGTAGTGTCTTTATCTCATAGTCATCCGTTAGTACTTCACTAATCATGGACACCAACAATTTAGGCATTTTGTGGTGGATCATACATGCTCAAGAAATCAATCATCTAATCCTTGCAGATTCTGCCAAAGCATGTATTAAACTGTGACACTTCAGAGCAAATCTTTCACCACTCAGTGAGTTTATTGCACTTCTCAAGAATTGCCTTACTTGGCCTTATTTATTGCCACCTTAGGAAACATGACCAGAGTGACCAGACCTTGACCTTTGCCTGGTACCATCTATTTGGGCAGACTTTGGTAGTAGAGGGAAAATGTAGAAAGAGCTTATACACTGCAGGGTTTGTAAGGGACAGATTCCATCCCATACAGCCCCAGGTGCTCTGGGGACAGGCACAGGTATTTAATTTCTGAACAAACAGGCTGAAGAGCTGCACAAGCAGCCCAGCAAGTCGGGTCTCCGCTGAGTGGGGCCGGCTGTCAGCTGGAAATGTGGAAATGTGGCTGTGACTGGGATTCACTGAACTGCCCAGAGCTCCCGCAGGAGTTCCTGAGGAAATGTTTCAGTCTGAGTAAGACTGAGGGAAAAAGACAACAGCTCCATATTTTTTCTGGCAGTTAGAGGAAAATCCTGAAGCACATTCTGCTAGACTTTAAGCCTGATTTGGTTGACTTCAGTCGCATATAAGGGAAGGAGCATCATTTCAGAGAAGGTAGGAAAGGGGCAGTTGACGGGAATGTGCAATTAGTGTGCAATGCACTTGGAATCAGGAAGAGGTTGTTGAGGCACGTGGAAGGAAGAGAATTAAATTAGGCCATAGTTGGTATAAATACTGTGGCATACTTGGAGACTTGGAGCAAACAATTTCTTTTAAGATATTGGCACAACTTAAAAATTGTAAAATTCCTTCCTCAGCAATTCATTTGTCCTTTGCTGTTAAAGATCCTCTTTTGTTTTTCTACAGCTCATTCACAACTTCTAATGGTAAAACCTAAACTGCTAGGTACTGATAAAACAATACTTGAAAAAAAAGCAGCATCTAAGAAGTGTTGGGTATGTGGAGGACAAAAGTGAAATGTGCCCCAGAAGCAGAATGACCAAGGCAGGCAGAGACCGTACAGATCTGTCAGCCCCTTCCAGAAGCAGAAGAGCCTCTGGCTGAACTCAGTCTTCACCTAACATCCATCTGGAGGTAGTCCTGCACCTCTAGTTCAGTTTAACCTGCAGACTGTGGCCTGTGTGTCCAGTGAAAGGGGGTTCATTTGAATCAAGATCAGTTTGGGAAAGGAGAGGTTTGAAGTAGCTGTGAAGGTATTTTGGATAATCAGTGCTGTCTCCAGAAATCCACAGCACACACTGGATGGGAAAGACTTTACTCGACCAAAACCAAAGCAGTGCTATTCATGTAAATGCTGTATTATTGTATTTAAATCAACAGTAATTCATTACAAGGACATTCCCTTAGGAGCTGAGCATCCTGGACCTGATCCAGAGGAGGACTTACAACTTAGCTTGGAACCAAGTGGGCTGTTGATTGCATTCACCTGATCTATTGCTTGAATGAAGACCCATCTTTGAGATTTTTACTTGATGGGGATCACAGTCCACAGCACCTGTGGGACCGAGTCTGGTGCAGCTCTTCTGTTACTGCACTTTATAGAACAGCACAATCATTTTACCAAAGTTAAAACTGAGGAGTTAAATCTCCCAATAGTAGTGAAATTCTGTGACAGAAATGGAGGTAGTACCGTTGCAGAAGGGTTAAAATGTGTGTGCAATATCTGATTTCAGGTTACCAAGGCAGCTTTCACTCCATACAAAACTGTTTCCACTATGGAGATTGCTACAGAACAATGGACCAGTCTGTCACCAGCGATGTGCTCGCAGGGGAATCCCATTGCTTCAGTCCTCTGAGGCAGAATGGCTATCACATACTCAATGCACCTTTAGCTTCAACAGGTAATTTATTCCACCTATAAGGAATTATCCATATGATATTTGTAGCAGGAGGGGGAGAGAACACATTTTATATTCAATGTTGTGACAAAAACACGTTGGTATAAAAAAAACCTGAAATGCATTTGCATCCCAGAAAAAAAGCAATTTTTTTTTCTTTAATCCTGCTGTATTTGACTGATAGACAAAGTCTCTTCCATTCTGCTGGATGTTGTAGGCAACACACACCTTCAGGACAGCTGACAAGGCACTTCCCACGTTTATTGTGTGGGGTGTTAATGGCACATCTCAGGTGTGCTCAGGCAGGCTTTTATAATCAGGTCAAAGTTATAATTGCTAGATTACTATAATACTTCAGTATTTTAGTGTTCTTTTTTCTACTTCTAAAGCCACAATTAAGAATTGACAGAATTACTGAAATCCAACAAAACGTGAGTATTGTCAGAGCCATGAAAAAAACCCATTTGCTGCAATCTTTACTTACATATCTCCAAGAAAGTTCTCTTTATGTCTGCACTCAAGAGGGCATCTCGGTTAAGGACGATACTGAAAACATATGTTTAAGTGCTTTTTGAAATGGGGCCTGAGTCAGACCACAAAATTAGAGTTGACTTTCCTGTTTGTTTTGTATTAAAGGAGACTCTGTTCAGAGCGAGCCTGCATGCATTTCTCTGCTGTTCCATTCTGGGAAGTGCATGCATCAGTAACCAACACAAGGGAAACGTTTAAGATGAAGTTTCAACTTCAACTTTGAATTCTTTAGTGTTACTCATAAGTTTGATGTTACTAAAACATAGGTTTTTTTCATGTTAACATCAAATTTCAAGTTTAGATTGACAGCCTGCAATATTTGAGGAACAGACTAAATAAACTTTCCAAAAGAAATTGTAGCAGCAAAGAATAATACTGTGGCAAGACACCAACTTCAACAACAGTTGATTTTTCTGTCTGGGCCTAAACTATCATGAAATGTTTCTGTTTAATATTTTTGTTTTTAGAGTGGTTATTGAGGCATGCAAATACTTAAAAGGCTGAAACATAAACATATATGAAATATATAAATCTCATCTCATCTTTTAGTGTGTAAAATAGAACCATTCAGGTTTGCAAGATTCATCAAGGCTACGCATTAATTTTTTTCAGGCTTTTATAGCACCATTAATATTAAATGAGATCTCATCTCGCAGGAATGCCAAATGTGACTGGCAAACAGCTGTTCCATGAATCACATTAACAGTCAATAAATTTTTATTTTCTGTTCAGAACTTTGGATAGTTTACTCTATCTGGAATCTAATAATGATTTCTGGGGTGTATGCTTGTCTTGGGTTTTATCCATCTGTGGTTGTGTATCCACCCTGTATACAGGCTCATCAAATAGAAATTAGCATAACATAAACACTCGCAAAACTTACCAAAATACTGCTCACTGCACTTGGCCCACCACAGATAAACACACCGAGTTCGTCCTCCACAACCTCTGTCATGCACTGGGTGCCAGATTCTGCACACAGCAGAATCTGACCTGTAAACCAGCACTAAATTAATACATCATAGGAAAATGCAGAAATGTAAGTAAGTAGAGAATTTGATCTCATACCTAACAGTGAAATACCCATACTTAATCAGACAGGTTTTCCTGTAGCCAGGACTGGCTGTGTAGGTTGCAGGATCTGTCCCTGGCTCCTGGTGTGATGCCACATGGTCCAGAGGCCTCTGTGGAGCCTGGGAGTGTTTGGCTCAGCCCTACCCAGACACACGTGCCTGCAGAGGTGTGGGCAGGTGGAAAAGACAAGGAAAAGGCTAAAGACAAGAAATCACCTCATTTTCCACCAAGACACAGAAAAACAATCATTTCCCAATGGTTCCACAGACCCCTTCACAGAGCAGAGAATGGAGCTGGGTCCAGTGCTTTAGCCACGAGGATCAGCCATCCACACACAAAGTTGCCATTCTGTGTCAGGGCTTGACTTTCTACATCAGGCACACAGTTCACAGGCATTTGCTTAACTACATCTTGTTGTGTGTGCTCCCTCAGCTGATGCACTGCTTATTCTGGTTGTGGTAGGTGGCCTCTGGGGGCTCAGTGCAGGGGTCAGAATGTTGTGCTGAAGTTCACAGAGATGCTGCTCTAAAGACCCAACCCAAATCAGGTGGTACAAGGTAAACCAGAGTATGTATAAAAGGATGAATGTAAGTGGGTGAACATGGCAGAGGGGAAGTAAGGAGGAGCTGGAGTGCAGTAAAATGAACCATCTGCATGTGGGCCTTGACTGGCCAGTTGCAAAAGCAGGTTGTAGCGGGCCATAATAGGAAATTTTCATGTCCTTTGGGGTAGGCAATAAACCTTTTGTTTCAGACTCCTTGGTGCTCCAGCTGCCCTAGCATCTGGTAGCAAGGCAAGCCTGCTCCTTCCCATAAGTATGTGCAGCTCATGAGGTTTGTAACAGCCATGGAAGTTTGGCATTATAAAAGGAGAAGGACAGGGAAATGCTTCCCCACCACAGGATAGCCGGGCAAGCACCAGCCAGCCTGGCCCAGGAAGGAGCCCGTGGGCTTCAGTGGGATGAGGTTCACAGCTCCTTCCACACATCCTGTGAGCCTGACTTGCCCCTGCCCACACTTCCTCAGACCTGCACTATGTGGAGAGCCAATAAATGTAGGATCCAGATTTCTTCTGGTTCGTAAGAGCAGCTGGGAGACACATGGAACATTTTTGTGCTATTAAAAGGAAAAGCACAAAACAAGAGGACTGCATCACTTCTAGTGCACACTTAGTAGGATCGTTGCCCACTCATTGTTTTGACATCCTATTCAGATAATGACTGTGAGTCCCAAGAGAGCCATCCTCTGATACTTGCACTTCACTTACAAGTGCACAGCTTTCCACAGAAATGGACGGGAGTGCCAGCTACGATGACACAAACACCCGCTGGAGTTTGTGTATCTCCTGGGCAAGGCTTTGATGGTAAACACTATTGTCTTTCCATTAAAGCTGTGCTGTCCTGTGTGATCCCAGGCCTCAAACTGTGCTTCCCTGCTCGCATGTACTCCGGCACTAACTCATGTCCATCCTCTTGTCACACTTGCAGGCTATGAGACGATTTCTGAAGCACAGTGTGTATCCGAAGACATGGTCTCCAGTGGAACGGATGAAAATGGATTCTTCCAGAACGGCGCCTTTGATCACTGCTTGAATCACATTCCTTCCATCTACACAGATACCTAAGAGCAGTGCTGACCTTGTTTCCTTTATTATACCTATAACTGCGTATGTAGTAACAAAGGTGTTGTTCAAGTACTTTTATTTAGTCTGTATCCCTATATGTGCTCATTTAAATGAACACCTCACATTTACCAAACCATTTTATACATGAATAGTCTGTATAAGATAATATTGGAACCTGTTCCTTTGCTGTGGCACTTTGAAATTCATGCTTTAAGGGAATGAGGAGCATTTCAAGCAGCTTGTTTTGTAAGTTCTCTCAGTAAAGTGTAAATGTAAGTTATATAATAAACTTGTAAAGAAGAGTTTTTTCTTCTTGGAAAGTATGTTTCAATTTGAGAATGTTGTTCCCTTTAATCAGTTTTCATTTAACTTGTTGGTCCGTTCTTCTCTTTTTTTCTTTTTTTTTAACTAGAAGGGTTTTTTTAATCACAGACCTCATGTATATAAAGAGCTACATTTGCTCAGCTGGTTTTGTATTTTCAGTTTTACAAGAAAGCATTAAAAACTGGAAACAAGTGTACTGTCATTTCTTAACACTTTTGGGCTCCCTGATAAATCATAGTATTACATTCTTAACATGCCTGAGAGTGATTTAACAAAAAATGACATTTCAGTCACTCTGACATTAAAACAGCTCACATGTATGTGAAAAAAATCGAGGAGCTGCCAGTGGAACTGGGGTCACCTGCAGTAGTTTGGATCCCTGTCACTGTGGCCATGGCCCCACTGGGCTGCATTTCCCAGCAGTCATGGTTCCTGGGAGAGGCACACATCCTGCAAGGGGGCCAGGCACTCCCAGTATGTGCCAAGCAGGCATGTTAGACATGAGCTCCTGAAAGTGTCCCATGGCAGTCTGGGAGAACAATAAGGAAAATCTAAATTATAAAAGAAAATTGTTCTCATTTAGAAACCATTGCAAGTTGGGCTTAATAAGGGATCCAGACTGCGCATGAATCTGTGTCTTTTCACCTACATAGTTACCCAGGCTGCCTCAGGGCACCACTGAAAAGCCCAAACTGGGTTGAAACCAGTCTGTGGCTGAGAATGGTACTTCCCTTTTTTCATCTCTTCTCTCCCCAGAAACACAGGACACAGCTCAGGTCCAACAGGGCACATGTGTCCCAGTCCCAGGACCTGGCAGCCCAGGGCTTTGTTCCTGTGGGAGCATCAGGATCTCAGGTGCCACTGCAGCTCTCCTGAGCCCCAGCAGCCTCTGAAACACAGGAAAACCCCTGGATGCTGTGCCTTCATAGCAGCCCTGTGCTGAGGCTGATCCAGGGTAACTACAAAGCCTACATGGGTGCACTTGTTTCTCCAGGGCCTGGTTGCACCTTAGTGCACGTGAAGGGGCCTCTGTATCCAATTTAGCTTTCCATCCTCAAGAAATTTGAATGAAACTTAGACATTCAGGAAGTTTTAGTCACTACAGAACAAGGTTCATGGGGTTACATGACCTGACCCGTGGTTTATCAAGGGCTCCTCAAGATCTCTGGCTCCCAAGGACACCCAGTGCCAGCTGCAAACCCATTAATTGTGGCCAAGCAGCCCCTGGCAGCACTGACTCATCATCCCTCTCCTAGAACTGAAATGCAGAAAGGCTCCAGATTGTGCTCTAAGCCTACACACGTGGCTCTGCCTCTGATCACTGCCACATTTGGCTTTCTGTCCTGTTTATATATTCTGATGCGTCAGAGTTTGGGGGTTTTTTTGTCTCAGACATAAGTGGGCAGAACTCTCTCCCATAACGTTAAACAAGGAGGCAGGTAGCTTAAAAACTGCCAAGCAGGGAAAACTAGGGCTTTTGAAGGAAGACTTAGAAAAATATCCAAAGCCCAACAAAGCTGTAATGTCTGAGACAAAAATCAAAATAATTCCTGTCCTGCAATTACTTGGAAACACAAAAAGGAAATCATGCCTTAAAAGCAAGATTAATTCAATTTCCTAAAAATTAAATAAATTCTTCTAAAAATGGCATTTTTAAAAGTTAAAATATAAACCAACCAATCCTAAACATATTTGATCAATTACAAAAATACTTATGTCACAACAACCAGGCTGTTCAAAACCACACAATGATTCACAAAGGTTTGGGAAACTTACGGCAGGCTGGGGTGATGATTTAATTCCACAATCTGTGTGAATCAGGTTTTCTGTAAATTAAAAGGGTAGATTCAGAGAAATTCAAAGGCACTTGTTTGAGTCTGTATGGTTTGGAAAGTTATCCATAATAAAACCATTAAAATACACAATAGCACAAGTTAATGGTTACTCGTGTGCTGTGTCCCTCATTATTTCCTTTTATTACATGTGAGTAGGGAAGTATCTCATGTAAGCTTTTCCTAAAGACACAAAGAAACCTTTCAATGGAATTTATTGCTTGGCAAGTTTCTCGTGTGGTGCTATAAAAATCCCACCAACTAATATGTATAATAACTGGAGCAGGGCTTTATATATAATAGAAAATTATTACCCTGTGGAATTAAAATGGAACTGCTGGTTCCAGTTGACTGTCGGATACTTTTTCAATCTAAGCAACAGAATTCAACTAATAAATTACAACACTACTTTATAAATAGCTACAAATCATTTCCCCAGTGAATGAAACCCCCATTTACCCCTGTGCATGTACTCTGTGTAAGCAGGACGCTTAAGGAATGACTGAAGTAAGATGACCTTCAGTGGCTGATCAAGCTGGGAGACAGAAAATGAATTTAAAGTTGACACGGAAGCAGCAAAGGCACTTCTTTATGCTCTCCACCAGCTGGGCTGGAAGCCAAACATTCAGCAGGACTTCAAAACTTTTAATATAATCAAGCTCAGGCTTTTCATTGTATTGAAAACCCAAATGCTTGTGCTGTTGTCGTTTCCTGCGGCAGCACCTCAAAAGCTACAGCAGTGATCATCCTGCAGTGCTCCAGAGGTGCCTTTGCAGGTGAGCTGATGAGATGCGCACACAGAATCACAGCATCGTTTAGGCTGGAAACACCTCCGTGATCACCAAATCCAACATGGGGCATATGATGACAAAGTAACACTATTTTAATGCCTGCATCCCAATGTGGAAACACGGCACAGGAATGTTCAAGCCCAAAGGCTCAGGTCTGCAGCAGGAATGGCTACAGCCTGCGGCAGGGATCAGATGTGCTCTCATGGAAAGCATACAGGCGGTGAGTACATTTTCAGATTGTATTTTCTACTTACATGCACACTAAACAGCCGAAACAGCTGCTGCTTGTGGAAAGGCTCCTCTGTTTCTGGGACTGTCCTTTCAACTGGATAAATTTTCTAAATGGTAAAAGTCCAAAAAACCAAATTCCAGAGCACATTAAGAGCACCGGTTTGATACTGCAATAGCTCTAAGTTACGCAAGCAGTGCAAAAAAACCCCAGTGCTTAAAACAACAACCAAGTATGTGAAAATAAACAGTGACTGTAAATTGAATTTAAATTGCATAAGAGTAAAAGATTTCAATGGGTTTTGTTATGATCTTATTAAAACCTACATGATTTTAGTTCAGCTCTCCAGTAATGTATTAAATTAGGTCAGCGCAACAGAAGATGAAAAAATAGCCAGCCTATATAATTTAATTCACTGACAGCACAAAGCCATCAGAATATTCCCTCCTGAGATAAGCCCTTTCGAGATCTGCAGAGTTACACTAAAAGCTCCTCTCTGCTTAAATTTCAAAGCAAACTGCAAACTCCCTGAGGTGATTTGGAAGTCCATGGCCCAGAGTCAGCACACGGAGAGTTGTAGCCATCTAGATTGTCACAGCCTTACAAGGCTGTGTATCTCGGCTCCATGGGCTGAAACCCAGTCAACCATGACAGAATTTTTCTTTAAACCATCTAAACTGTACAAAGTCCCAATCTAGCTAAAGGCCTTACAAGATGGAGCTTTCTACTGGATTCCTACTGAGATGAAACTTGCCCATTCCTTTGGCAAAAAGATTTTTGTAGTGATGGTGAAGCCAGAAGAAAATAAAATAATTATGCTGTGCAAACACAGATTTTCCGGCCAGAGCCAGTAACTCTCATTCAAAACCAAGTGACTCAACTTTAAAAGTGCATTTCTGGCTCTGTGTTATAGAGAAATTCTCTTCAATTCATCAAGGACACCAAGAAAAGCATGATGCTAATTTTCAAAACTTTTCCAAGTTTAGGCCTTCTTGATTTCAAAGAGTTTTTTCCTCCTTTCTCAGAATCTGTAACTCTGAACCCTCAATGTGTGCCTGTGTGGCAGGCACTGGACAGAATGAGGGGGCACAGGGACAATACAGGGACATGGCCTGTGGAGACACTGGCCAGGGACTGGGCTAGGAAGGGAGTGCACTACGCTGGTTTATTGGAGGATTAGACCCATCTTCCCATGCTTTAAGGTTCCCGTCATTTCAGCAGGGCAGCAGAACATCCCCCATTCTCAGGGCACTGGTAACCAAGAGAGCCCCAGAGCTGCTCTTCCCCTCCCAGCACCTGGGATCAGTGTGTGGGTCAGACAGCAGATCCTTTCCTCTTCAATAACTAAGGGAAGGCTTCCTTTCACCCTACTGCAGGAGTGGTCAGACCAGCACCTTTCTCTCAGGCACTGTGAAGGGAAAGGTGCCTCCAAAGGGGAGTCAGCCTGTCCCCAGGGAGGTGTTGAGGAGTCACTGTCTCCACTGATGGACATCAAAATGCAGACATCCCAGCACATCTCCTGTAATAAGGAAGGCTGTGCCAGTATCCTACATCCTTTCCTAAACAGTCAATGCTCCTCTCCAAAACAGAGCCTGACCCCACACAGCAATTTAAGCAAACCTGGAGACCACTGGGACCAAAAGAAATCCCTCGAATCAGAGTCTGCCCTGAATTTAACCCAAAGTGACATTGCTGAATTGCAATGGGCTGAGGGACAGATTTTTTAAAGGTGTCTGAACACCTAAACATGGGAAAAGGGCACTAAGTGGTTTGGTTTGGGTTTGTTTGTTTGTTTGTTTGTTTTTAACACAATTGCCTTAAATTGCTTTAATTTCATCTCCAGGATTTTATTTCCTTCTGAGAAATCCTCTTAGGTGCCTGTTGGCATCTTTAGGCACATTCTTCAAACCTGGGCTATATTGCATAATGAGTTTTCTTTCCTATCTCTTTGGGTTGAGAACCACACATCTGCCTAAGGAATTCTCTGTGGAGCTGAAATCTGTTAGGATTATAAATACAGGCTGAGCTGGGAACAGGCACTGGAAACTGCCATGAAGACCGTGTACAGAAAACAGTGATTCCAGTCACACAAGATACCTGATACAGTTGGCAGGAAAGCAAAGCTAAACAAATGCAGGTTTACATTTTACTATTTAAAGAATAAAATATTCAACTTGAGTTCCATTAACACCTGTCAGGAGTTTGGTACATACTCAAATCCACATTTCTAATTTTACTGCTAAATAATCCCAAACTTGGCAGTTAGAAGGTAAAGCAAAATACCCAAGCTAAACATCTGAAGCAAATTGTGGCTCTCTGGAAGAGCTCTTCTGCTGTATAAATGAAGGTCATATGTATAAATTAGAAGCTTAAGGAAATATGTCTTCTGCTTTTCTAAACTGATAATGTACATATTGCATTAATATTCCCACATCAATTATTGGACATGTTCCCTGCTGTAAGAAAAACAATAATTTAAAAAAAAATAATAATCCTTTGTAATAATATTCTTATACTAGCACAATTAACTCTTGCCACGCAGAGGGAAAAGAGGTTGATTTAATAAACTACATCTCAGAAATGCAGTGTGTCAGTCCCTGGAGATGCCACCACCTGGGTATACCCTGAGTTTGGGGAACGGTCACACAAGACTTGTCCTTTCCCTGGTGAACAAACGGACAGAGGTGACAGGTCCTGGTGGGGATAGGGTGGGGGGAAGCAACCCAAATACTTTGGCCTTGGTATTAAAGTCATGGCAGCTGCAGAGATGGCAAACCCGAGAGCTCTGGTTATTTATCAACAGCCAATTAAGCTAAACAAATGTTGTAGAAGACTCCTTAAACACTTGCCTTCTCTCTGTAAGGGGCAGCTCCTCCTTGGCAGTGTGGCACACTGGGCACAGGGCAAGGTGTGATCCCAGCAGTTTGGAGGACCCCCCACAAATTCCCAGGCTCTCGTGATGGATGGGCTGCCCAGGCCCTGCCACAGCTCTCCCTCCTGAAGTCGTGCTGCTGCTGGTGACTGTCATCCCTTTGGCTGCCACTAAATCACACGTGCCAGAAAGAACTTAATCCTAGGGCTCATAAAAATACTTCTGAAACACATTTCTCCTTTGAAGTGCACCAGATCTCATGAAATACCAAGTATTTTCCATAAATGTTCCCAAAATAAAATACACCTGAAGACATCTACAGGGTCTCCAATAAGATTCAATCAGATAATGTATCCCATTATACCCTGAGTGCCCACTACATGGCTGGAGATCCCCCCTTTCCAAAGGGAGATGGTCTTGGCACGGGCATGAGAGGGCCCAGCTCTGGCGCTTCGTGCGGAGAATGGCAGAAGAGTCACCAATCCATTACAGACAATGCTGAGCACAGCAAGCACAAAAACGCAAACAGTATTTATCACTTCTGACAGATTCCTTTATTTTCTGCTTTTTATTAGCTGACATAAAATTAGGCTCTTTTTGCCAGAGACAAAAGTCACTGGGGGGTGTGGAACAGGGGAATTATTTCCATTGAAAAATCCTCCTGTATTTTTATCAGAACCCTGTGACAGATCGCAGCTATGTACAAATTACAGTGCCACTTTCTAATTTTGCAAGCTGGTAGCTTCAAATCCCATGTTTTCTTGTCCCAGTGGATGGAAGTGCATGCAGACTTACAGGAAAAGCTACAGGAAATCGCTTCCCTATTGAACACCACCTTCACTGCTCGTTTCCAGTGGACTATCCTGGACTTTTCCAATATTCCTCTCTCTCACAAGAGGGAGCTCCAGCTCTGGCATAACTGTATGAACAGGTCCTGCCCAGGCCCTGCTGCTCTGCTGCCTCTGAAAATGTCCATCTCTTGTTCAAGGTCAGGCTTACAGGACTCCTTTGGCAGTTAAAACCCCATCAATAAAAGCTTAAAAATCAACATGTATTTCAATAATGAAAAAAGTTGCCATTCTTATCAATTTTCTGAGTGAATTTGGTGGTTTTGAACAGTGCCAGAGAGGAATGATTGTCTAATAACTTTTTTTCCTCAAAAATCAGATGGGCATTACGGCTGAGCTATGAAATCTGATCAGCCAGAAGTAAATGGAATTAGACAACAATACCAATAATCCATTTTAGTATTTTTCTGATGCAAAGACCTCACAGCAAATCCCAGCTAAAGTAACATTTTGCAGTTTTGCTTAACCCCTCCCTCTGTAAAAGTCCAGTCCTGCCTCCTACCAAGACTTATGGGCAGGTCTGTGGTTGGCTAAACTGGTGTCCCCAGAGGGCTGTGTTGGCACACCTTGGATTTCTGCGCTGATCTCATTAATAATATTAAGAAGAAAGTCCCTTCCCAAAGAGATTCCTATTAGCAACACCTCTCCCTCTTAGCCCTCCTCCTTCCAGCACAGCCCAGGTGGCCCCACACAGCCGCTGCACAATCTGGGCACTTAGAAATAAGTTATTGCAACACTCAGAGGCAGAAAGTTTATGTCGGGAACACTTCAGCACCCAGAAAACTGCATTGGTCCGAAATCCAAAATTGAGACTGTGTGTCCTCGGGCTCCCTCTGCTGATCCCAGGATTATTTACAGATCCAAACCGAGGAAGTGCTCTGCCACCACAATGATGCCTGGAGTATCTCCAGTAACACAGAAAGGTATTCCCAGGCTGGCAACAGGTGCACAGGGCTTCTCTGTGGAAGGGAGTAGGGAGATGTGCTGGAGGCTCCTATTTTTTAGGGAAACCGAACGATGACGGGCCCCATACAAGACCCAGGCAGGGGCCAATGCCCCTCACAAACCACAGGCGGTAATGACTCCGTGCCCTCTACAGAACACATTGGATCAGGCACCAACAACTGGGCATCCCACAGGAACTGTCAGGCAAAGTGTGGCCAGGCTGCAATCCTTCTGATTTACTCTAAATGACAGATCTGTCTTGAAAATATAAATCTGCAAGGTTTCCGTGACCATCTACCCAAAGAATTTCATATTTGCCTAAGCCTGAGGTAAAGAAGGCGTAAGGGGGTCGGCACAGCAATTGAAGAGCCACTTCCCCGTCCAGCGTTCACCCACCGCACACGAGCTGAGCCGCAGTAATTAAATGCAGCACAGATCTGTGACAGAGTGTGAACAGAAATATAAAAAAGATTAAAAGGCGGCTGTGGAAAGCTAGCGTGCTCCTCACATAATTAAAACAAGTTGTTCAAAGGCTGCTGCTTGCCTGCTAGCACACAGGCTCCAGCAGGTTTGCAGGCTGGAAAGCGGTGCTGGTCTCAGGCGGCTCCGCCGGAGCCAGCGCGGGCACCTGGAGTCACGCGGGGCCGGGGCCGCGGCCGGAGCATCCCTGCCTTGTCACCTTTAGCACAACCCCATGGAATTCACAGTCCTGGTCTGCCTCAGTTTCACTACATGTAAAACATGTTACCATGCTCACTCCTAATTTTAGAAAATTATTTTATATCCATGAATTAAGGTTTTTATATCCATGGATTAGGGGTCTAAAATTATCTCACTGCCTTCCTATTCAGCTCGGCTTTGTCTAATTAAGACTATTATTAACTGCGAGAGGGAATATGACTAAAGGCTTCTTCAGACAATGATAAAGTCTGTCTTTAAAAACATCCATTTTGTTCACAGACTATGGTAAATGCAAATGCAACACATTCTATTTAATACAAAACCGTTTTTGAAGTACTATTAGCACAACATAAAAGCTTTAGCCATGCAATAGATTCCCTCTAATCCTATTTTAATTTTTCTAAACATTGTATGCTATTTCTTTGAAACATTTATTATACAATAAATACAGAATATTTCACTGCAGTAATATTTCTCAATTGGCATTTAAATTATATAGTATCGAACTCTATAATCCATATAAATATACTTTTCTATATTATGCCAGAAAAACATTGGTTTAAAGGAACTTTAAAAATATTTTTTCTCTTTCCCCCAATAAACTAATACCCTACTTCCTTTCTCAGATCCATTTTAAACACCCAGCAGATTCCAACAGTTACAAGTTAAACATTTGAAAAAATACAAATGACAGAATTCACCATCTCTCTAAACTTAAGAATATAAAAACCACATGTCTACATGTAAATAAAAACTGTCAAATGTTGAACTTTTTGCCAAGGTGGTTCTAGCAGTTATAGAAAATCAAAGTATATAAAAAAGGGTAGAGCTCACTTTGGGGAAGAGGAAAAAGAAAGGAAGTTCTGCAGCTCGTACAGAGTCACTTTGTTCCCCTCCCAATTTGAAATTTAGGGAAAGGTTCAGCTGGCTGATTGTGTGTGATCAAGCAGCTACCTGAATTACAGTCAGCTCTAAGCTGAACTTCCAGTGTATTTTAGCCAGAAAAATTCCCGAGCCAAGAGATCTTTATGTCCCTACCCCAGAAGTTTGCAGCGGTGCCCAGGCCTGTATTTGAACTCACATCCCTGATCTGAGCTGGCCATTCCCAGCACTGCCTGTGATCCGCACACTCTGATCCATGGAAACTGCCCCAGCAGTTGCAGGCCCAGGTAGAGCTGCAACATGGCCAAACAAATTGCACCATTGTTTACTTAATGATGCAATGAAAATCAAAGGAAAAACTGTAAATCCAGATGTGTTATGCTGGGAAATTAATTATTTTCTAGTATGGCTGAAAGTACCTCCAATTTTTCTTTAGGGATTACACTGGTGAAAACAACGGCTCCCCAGGAGCAATCAGCAAACCTGCCTGGCCACCTCTGCGGACTTTGTAAGTGGCAGAGCCTGTTGTGTTGGATCTCTGTTTTTTGATTTTCCAGAGGTTGAAATTTATCTGCAGGGAATATCAATAGAAAAAGCTGGCAGAGTTCAAATATCCTTTGAAGCACAGCTACCACCTCTCTGCCATTAAAGCCACTGGCCTTCATTTTCATAGCAAGAAGGAGAAAAGAGGCTGAAATGCGCAGGTAGGTGATGGATTGGAATGTTTTACTTCCAGGACTAAATTTCTTTATGCTAATGTGCAGTTTCCCATCTTGTAAGCTGGCTCGGACTTGACTGCACAATGAGAAACAGGAGGCAGCGCCAAGCATTTCCCTTCCAACCACCATCCTGTGACAACAGCAGTCAACATTTGCACTGGAATTCAGTATTACAGCAGGAACGGAAAAAACCTCGTCAGGGAACAAATTAGCCTAACTGAAGAAATCTCACTGATCTGTTCATTGCAGCAAAACAACACAACTTTCCCTCTGATCCTCTGCATACCCAGTCCTCCCATGAAACCGTGTTTTAAAATCGGCCCAACTGGGACACTGGAGTTTTGATGCTGATGTTTTCCCCTTGAATTGCTTAGCAAAGTAGTTGCTTTTCAGAAACTGGTGGAGTAGAGATGAAATCAAACACAAAGGCAAATTCTTTTTAGTGAGAGAAGTAATTAAGATTGTGAATGTACCTTATTGCACACATGCATGTCTTAGTTATGCTCCTTTTTGTGGCATCTAAAAGTTACGCCTGCCACATGTGTCTTAAAATTAAATGCTGCATTATTTCTCCAAAAGAAACCATAATGGTCTTTTGTAAATAATTTTATCTACTGTTCAGGATTTTACTAGTCTTGCTATGTTATACTATAGCATTTATTGTTTTACGAGTGTGAGTGTTCTCTGGTGGGAAATGCTGTAAAAAAATACGGAAACTGAAATAATTTTTTCATCTCCTGGATTTATAATAAACATGGGACTCAACAGACAGTTACTCAAGCTGGAAGCCATTTGGTTTGTGTCAGGGGAAACGCTGCTTAATCAGGACAGCCTGCTGTGCTGCACTGGCTAAACTAAGGGAAACACACACAAAGTTAAACCTCTTTCCCTCTATATATGAGATTTTACAGCTAATGCAGCTTAGCAGATTGCCCAGTGCACCCCCAAACCTCCTAGCTGATCCTTTAGGGATCACGTCCCAGGAGAACAAGGGGAACATGCCTGGACAAAAGCATTTCTCCGCTCTGGGGATTTGCTCCCGAAGTGTCTGCGAGCTGTTTGGAAGTCAGTCCAGCTCTGCACCATCCTGCACTGGCTCTGCCCATGGGATGCGCCAGGACTCTGTGACATCCTTCCCCTTGCCCAGGAGGGCTGGGATGGCCCGGGCTGAACTGTTCACGGCGCTGAACGAGCTCCTGGCACAAAATACAATCACTCCCAGTCTGATGGAGGTATCAGGCACTGGGTCACAGCTCTGTGTCCACTAAATGAGGTTTCACTTTTCCATGTATTTCTAGAGTACTTCAGTCCTGGGCTTTTCTCTGCTTTAAAAAGCAACAGATATTTAAATTTTACATCATGGTACTTTAAATTTGTAAACTGTGGTTGCTTTCCCTGGTACTTTTGGCGGTTTTGTATGTTGCACACAGTCAGATGGCTTCCTATGGTTATTTCGTCTTTTATTTTCTCATTTCCTCTGGGGTTTTTGGGCTTTTATTTTTTGCCTTTCCCCTGCACTGTGAAGCCACCTACAGGGTCCTATTATTGCTTCACCTTTTTGGCATTTTCTGCCCCCAAAGTGCTGGTGCTTTAAGTTCTACATCAACAGCAAATGTTGTTCTCTGAATTGTTCATAGACTCTAAAAAACGCTTTTTAGTAGGAGCATGAGTTTTGTTATTAACACTTTTAAGGTTCAGTGTGTCAGTCACAGTTAACAGAAATCAAAAAGCTCATGGCCCATCTCTGCCAAAGTGAAGGATACCTGGAGATACCTGGACATCCTGCTTGGGGACACTCATTAACAACCAGAAAAGCACATTTTAATTTTTGGAAGGCTTTTTTTCCCTACTGGATGTTGTAATGAATGCATGTGGTGAGACATCTGCCTTGCCTGAGGGCAAGAAATAGCAGACCAGGGGCCAGAGGAAAGCTTGTTCCCAAACCCATGGCCCAGCATACCAGGACAAGCATACGAGGGACAGGGATTTGGATGGAGAGCCTGAAGCACAGCCCCAAGCTAGGATTCATTTTAATCTGAGTCTTTGAAAATCATTTCTAGTCACTATGCTGCCACAGGGGGATACATCCCCCACTCTCTCAGCAGCACATATTTTCCAGCATTTCATCAACTTCTTTCTGAAATAGAAACTGTCATTTTTATATGATCTCTCCCAGTATTGTTAATGAATTACCAACACTGATGTGGTATTTTACCGGTTATGGTGCTCATTACTAAAGATTTCAGATCTCATTTTCAGCTGCCTGCTTATGTTTATTTAATTAAAATGATGATTGATTTCAGGGCAATACTTGTTAAATGTTATTTTCCAATTCACTTTTAGATATTTTGCTAATGAAAACCACATAACATTCATGGTGTGCACCACAGCCTTTGCTTATCCCATACAATATACTACATCTACTTCACGTTCATTGTGTTTGATATTCGTGTGGCCCTACTTGAAGCAGAGGTGGCATTTTGGAAGGCTAAACATTTGTAATGTCAATAAGCCTCCTTCTCTACATGAGCAGATTTGTGGGGCTTTTAGTGAGAAATGGATAACACTTGCAGAGATTGCTTTTCCACATATAAATTATTATCAATAAGACAATAACTATTAACATAGTGAATCACTTCAGATTACTTGGACATGTCTTTAAGCAACCACTTGAAAATACCAGTTAAAGTCACTAACTATTCAAAATACCAAAATATCAAATTTTGAATATTCTTCTCAAAAGAGACAAGACTGGCACTGGGAGTAATGCAAGAGGCAATTAAAGGTAATACAAGAGAGATGTCAAAAAAAAGGATTTACGGATATGTGGAAGGAAGCCAGGAACTGGTATGTGGGAGTTTGTGATGTCTAGCTAATAACTTTCTTTAATAAATACATTATTAGACAACATTTAAACACAACTTAATAATAGCCATATGTCAGAAATTATTCTAAAATCAATTGCTTCTGATCTAGTAAGTTAGTATTAATGTAAGGCCAAAAAAATGATTAAAGAAGGTTTCCAGATAAGTTGTGGAAAGATAAACAATAGTGCTGTAGATATTTTAGTGCTATGATACTCTAAGTTTCTCCTCACTGGAGAGTCTTTGAAACTGTCAGAAATACAATATGACAGCTTAGAAATGCTGCTGTCAGACCATGTTCCTTCAAACAGAAAGCGAAAGACACAACCTGAAAAAGGTGAGATGCATTTGATACTTGCGTCTGTTTTCACACTGGCTTCTCAAACTGCCTCAGCAATAATCACTAGATTAAGTAAAGCCTTACAAGTGCTAAAACTGGAAGGTATGGAAACCAAAAGGAAAGGGAAGACAGTTTATGTCCTCCAGGCAGAGTTAAATTCTGCCAGATTAAACTGGACTGAAAACATCTTGTCAATTAATTAGTGCCTTTATTATTTTAACTGATGCTATGCTGCCCCTGAAGGTTCGTGGTTTTTAAACACCGAAGCTGAAAAATGAAGCCCCTCCCTGAAAACCCCTGTGGGCAGGTTCAGAGGAGAAAAATCTGATCTGTCTGAGATAAAGCCGCAGAGGCTGCTGAGCACCAGTGATTGACTGGGAAAAGAAGGAACAGGGCATGATGTGGAGGGGCTGGAAGGACTGGGACGTGCAAGAGAAGTCATTCTAGCAAGGAGCTGCTTATCATGGGCAGGGGAAGCTCAAAGCAGCCATCCTGGTGCAGGAAGGTGAGTGCTAAAGTAAATTGGAGCACCTGGACAGAGCCAGACCAAGCCTAAATGCAGGAGCTGAATGTGAGTTGTCCAAAAGCTGGAGATAACAGAATTGACACTGAGCCATATTGTGCATGATTGTAAGTACAAGAGCCAGCGTAGCAACGAGAAAGACTCCACTCCTACGAAGTGGGCATCTGAAGAGCCATCCAGAATAACTGATCCCTGCTTCCCAGTCAGCCTGCAACAGAGGGCTGTGAGCTAAGATTGGGGTTTTAAAAGTTTCTTTAGACTCAAGCCAAATTTTCTTAAGTTTGTTCAGAATGTGCACAAAATGCACCCAACTCCATAACCCTCCAGAAAAGAAAAGGCAGGTTCTGCAGGCAGCTTTTCAGAATGTAACACCCTCCTCCTGTGTTTGTGTTGAACTAATTCCCAGTTTGGTGCTGGGGAAATTGAGCTGCTGGAAAGACAATCTTTCTTATAAGAAATACAACCAAAATCTTGACCATTTATTTTTCAGCAATTACATCATGGCACTTTAAAAGAAAGTAAGAAAGAAGAATTTTAATCTTAAGGTCTTGGCCAGTTTATATTCTTCCTCACCAGAAATTTCAACAGAAGTGATTTCTCATGGGCTGTTGGCTGTGTCAGAAGAGGAGAACAGCCAGATCCTAGCTGGCAGTGATGCTTCCCTCCCCATGACTGACAGCAATTTGCCCCATACTCAGCAGTTTTGGGCCTCTAAAATGAAATGAATCAGCTGTAAAACTGGTTTAATAAACTGGATAAACCAGGCTTAAGGCTGCACAGACACCACAGCTCCAGCAGTTACTGGGTCATGACAATGCTAGTAACAAGCTGAGAACTGAACAGGATACAGGAAAAAGAGAGGTATCTGAAAGCCAAAGAAAAATCTCTTAGTAATGTAGGTTTCTTTCTGGCACCAGCTCTCCCTAGGATAAGTAATTTGGATGTAGCATTGGTGTTTGGAGCCAGGGAAAAGCAGCAACACAGTCACAAGTTCCCCAAAATGGCTGCAATGCTGTGAGAAGCTTGAGGGGAAAGGTGGGAAAAGAGACAGAAAAGCCTCATAGCTGAAAAAGCCAAAGGGGTAAATCCAAAATACAGGGAAATGCAGTATCAGTTCTCTGACCAAGGGTGGCAACGGGTTACTGTGTGCATGCTGCCAAAAGGAGCAAATGAACATTTTTTCATTACAGTGAACAGTTTTTCATTACAAACAAACTGGTGAACAACACTAAGGAAGCCTTAGCTCCTTCCTCCCAAGGCAGACTCCACAGAACAACAGAACAAAGCCCAAGGTGATATCCAGGCTGGCAATGAGCTGCCTTGGCTCTCAGCATCCTGCTCGGATTCGTGTCTATTTCCAGTTCCTTTCTTCAGTCTTCTGCTGATTTTGTTCATTTTGCCTATATATTTTTCACAGCAAAAGGATGGTATTGTTGCAGCTGTGGCTTAACTGAGTCTTGAATTTGTTCTCAGTGCACACTACTATAACAAATAATAATCTATGATAATGATATGCAAGTGTCTTATAGATGATCCATTCCTGGCCAAAAGTGAGGTGCAAATCTCCATTTTCAGTCTTCCTGATTTCTTCACAGTATCTGGTAACAGTGAGTAATGCAATTGTCTTGCCTTCAATATCCCAGAGGGACAATCTCTAGAAGGCCCATGACTAAGTCCATTTTTTATCACCTGAAAGGGGTTTTGTTTTTTGTTTTATGGGATTTGTACTGTACCTAATGGTGAGCTGGGCACATAAGCAGAAGGTGCATAAAGGCTGGGCTGCAAAATTATATAAATGAAGTCAGAAATTCAAAGAAGCTTCAGCAGCTTCAATACAATCAGTATCTGAGCCTGGACTGATTCAGTGTCTGTGTACAGTTGTTACACAAGCAGACAGCCAAGTGCAAGCTTTAAGCTGTGAAGTGTCTCACTACTTGCCAGGTCCTCCCACTATGCAAAAGTTTGCATTACAGAACATTTAATTACAGTGTTTTGACTAGAACCAGCTTTTTCCTTTCAGCCAAGCAGAAAAGTAACAGAGTAATTAAACAAGTAATGAAATTCAGTAAAAATTCCTTAAACCAAGGACCCACATTCTGTTGTGATTTGAACGAGTGTATGTCAAGGAAGAGTCCTGCTCACTGTCATTTAGCAGGTTGTTAAAAAGTTTCAAAGATGAAATAAATGTTAATGCAAGTTATGAGGTTTAGTCTTTTGTCTGAAATTTTAACTATCTTTCCTATATGGAGCACAAGTAGAGAACAAAACCCAAAGCAGTAACTTAGGAGAATTTCATCCTGTGGTTTACGAAGTTATTCTATGCAAAAAGCTATGTTGGCTTCAGTGGAAGAATTTGCACAGCCAGTACATGTAGGTGGCAGAATTCAGACTCAAAGCTTTCGAATATTGATTACACTTCTAGGTAGCTGCTTTGCAGAAAATCTTCCTAGGAAGTGTGGCTGATATTTCAGTATGCCAGACTCTGTATTGGAAAGCAGTGAAGAAAGCTTCCTTTCATGGCATCAGGAGGTGCTGAAAAGATGATGGTAATTTAAATCATCATCACCAAATGTATCCAGCCTTATGCAGATAGTCATGTGAATTTACTTCTGCTGTCAAAAGCTTGTTTTTAAAATAAGTCTTGACTTAGGATAGCATGTGAAATAACATTTTAGACTGTAATTTTTAGTAATCAAAGTCCTATTCCTCATTTGCAGTCAAAGTCATAGTACTTCAAAACATTAATTTAGTGTTTCTTTCTTTTATGGGAATTTATAAAATATTATATAGGAGAAACACAGCAATCAGGCTTAGCCCAGATTATAAAGGGCTTTCAGGTCCTCTAATGAGTTGTGTAAGAACAGTGTACTGCGAAAAGTCCTGCATGTCATACCTCTCTCCCTCATTCTAAAACATTGTTCTTAGCTTTTACTGCAGCCAAAACAACTTCATCTTTTTAATTAAAAAAAAAAGGTATCCAATTTCACTATGCTTGTGCAGGACAAATATGTTCTGAGTTCTTGAAATCACATTGCAACGCTGGTGAATTAAGAGTCAGGAGTGCAAGTGTATGGAAAGGACAGCATGAGCAAAACTACTCTGGTAATCACTGGTGCCAACTGATACTTTGTCACACATCAAAGTCTCAAAATATTATGCAAAAAATATAAAATCTCACCTCTTCTGGAAGAGCAGCACCATTCCACACTCCCAGAGTGCCTGGGAGTGTGCTGTGTCCTCAGCATAAAGCCCATGCCTGCCTTCCCCTCCCAGTGCTGAGCATCACTGGAGATGTGAAGCTGGCCTTTGGCCTTTATGCATTATTAGAGCACAAAAAGAGCACAAAAAGTTGTTTCGCTCTCACAATATGGCAGAGCTGCCCAGCTTGAGGTAACAAAGCCACCAAGCTATTTGGGACATAGGGCAGAGAAGTGGTATAAAATAAACAGGATGTGTTTAGGACTCTAAAAAGTCCAATTCCAGTAGCCACCAAATAAAGAATAATTTTAGGTTTTGGTTTTGCACGTGTTCATAGAAAATGTGAATTTCTGCCCATTTCGTTGTGATTTGTTCTGTTTTGACTTTTTTAAGATTAAGTGATGAATACAGCAGGTCAGAGTCTGAAGATACCCACACACTATTCCACGTGAATGCTATTTCAGTCACTGCAGTGAACAGCTTTTTCTAGCAAGGCTGGCTTCAAACACTGCATACTTGTAACAGGCTAAATCCCACTATTAAGAGGTTTAGCCCAGCTATGATTGTCAAAAGCTGTCAATCACAAAGTCTGTTTCTCCACTATTCAGAGAATTAACAATGAATATACTTTTTGACATGCTAAATGAGATTTTGGGACACTTAACAAGACTTGGCTCAAAAGTGCTACCTCAAGAAATACAAAATGCCAGCAATGTTGACACTGAATGACAAATTATATGTTCCTTAATATACTGTGTCACTCCATTCAGTTTTATAATTGGCATTGACTGTAGCTGAAATCTGATCCAAAGTATACAGAAATAACTGGCATTTGTTTTGTCCCTCAGCATTTTCTAGGCTACAGATCTTTGTAAATATTTACTTAACAGGATGGCATGCTAATTTTTTCCATTAAATATACATGTCCATATTAATGATATAATTAATTTTTTTCTGTTAGATGATGGGCTAGCTGTGTATAGCCAGCACAGACTGCAAGTGATGCCTATAGAGTACAAAGACAAACCTATACATAAAGATTTTTGTACCCTCTGACTTCTGCCCACCTCATTAAAAATATTGAAACTACAGAGGTTAATAGGCAGCTCATACTTGCCCAGCAGAAAGATTTTCAAGGAACCACTGTTCCAGGAAGAAGTACAGTCAGCATTAAGTCTGGGGTTACACCACGCCCTGTTCAGTGCCCACATTCAGTGCTCTGTTCTTGTGCCCTGGATAGTGGTGTATCATAGCTCCTGTGGGCCTCTCCTTGTTATTTTGTCCAATTCCTATTGAAGTCTTGGTAGCATCCTACCATCTAACAGCATGTACCCTGGTGTCTCCTGACTTTTTACACCTGAGCTTATTTTGCATTTGCTGTCTCCCACATTGCTGAGAGCTCAAGTCCTAACCAGCTTAATCTTTCCCAGCATGGAAACACCTCAATTACACTGGCTGCCTCTGCCCGCTCTCTGGGTTGGCCTCAAGGGGCTTAATTCCAGGAACTGCCCTGGCTGTCTCCAGCTCCAGCTCCCTGTGCTTTGGGAAGAGTTGCAAGGATGGGCAACAAAGTGCTGAAAATTCCCATGGATGTTGGGGGGCCTGAAGTCAGGCCACCATCTCCTCACCCCACCCGTGTTCCCTTCCCCCAAACAAATCCACATCTGGACACAAATGACTCACTAATCCTATCAGAAAATGGCATTTCAGACCCAGCTGTAGTCCAAGCTCCATCTGCATTCACAGCAATGTAAGTCAGGAGTGACCCAGATTTACAATAGATAAAACAGTGATGTAATGCTAATATGAGATAAGAATTGTATCTTCATGTATATATACACAAGTAAATATATATATATATAAAAAACATATACATTTCTTAGAGAACATGGTAAACTCCTCAAATAGCCTCTCAGTAGCAAAATCAAAGCATGTGGTTTGCACTTTTCTGGAACATTAAAACACCATTTCCTTCTTAACAGAAGAAATTCAGACTATGGCTGGCTTTATTTTCCCCAGAGCTGGTCAGAGTCATTGCAGAGATTTTCAGAAGTCTTGGAAGCACAGAGCTCTCCCTGGCACACCAACCAGGATCACTGCTCACAGGTTTGTGTTTGGACATTACTTTTAGAATCATTTCCAAGGATTTTTTAACCGGGCCTAAGAATGTGCCAAACAAGTGAAACTTATTATAGACTCAAGCTCCTAGCATGAGAATTATTTGAAAGGGAGAAAATCTGCACTGGTTTTAATTTACAAAGAACAGAAACAGCACTTTGGTTTCATTTTGGTTAAAGATATTTTCAGGAATTAGAATTATTCATATATATATCTGACCTCTAAATGATGCTGGTCTTGTCGATGCATACGCTTCTTAAACATCATTTTCTCAGCCAACGTGTGCTTATTTCTTCAACTCTTTCCCACGCAGTTATTTGTCAGTTCACCGTTTTTAATGATGTCAAATGTAGTAACATTTTGGGCAGCAGCATGCTATGATCACCAGAAAGGCATGGATTATCCAGGCTGGATTATGACACCCAGCACGTGTATCAAGCCACATCCGAGACATCTTCCCTGACATGAAGCAGTGGAAGATTCCTTGAGCTGTGCTGAATGTTCATCTCATTCTTACAGCCACCCTATGCCATCACTATCTTTATTTATTTATTTTTTATCATAATCACTTGGACCTCTGGGTAATTGGAACAATTAGGGTGATTAATTGCATGTTTGCAATAAAAACAGAAGACCAGGGAGGGCTACATTACAGGCTAAATATTTTCAGAAAACTCTATCAGCTCGTAGACATAACAAATGCGATCAGTTCAATGCAACATGAAGCTGAGCACATTGTGCAAACTGGTTTGCTCTGGAACTTGAATCTCCTCAAAAGAAGCCAAAGTGTTTAAAAAAATAAACGAAGTCAGAGTGCACAGGGGGAAAAGAAATATTGACATGTGAGGCTGCTGTACTTCTAACATAAAGAAACACTGTTTTCCCCTCGGTCCTTTTATTGTCTAAATAGAAAGTGCAAAGCACGGGAGAAAGCACACAACAAGGCAGAGTGCACAAGTGAAGGTCATGAGCTTTTCCTTGGAAGCAATGAGCTACACTGAAAGGAAAACTGGAAAAGCACACAGCAGGATATCTACAGAGCCAACACATTCCTCACTGACAGCTAGAGGGCAAACTAACCTGCCTGCCACTGCACTCAAACACCAAGGATTTTGGAGAGGGAGGTTAAACCCAAGAACAGAAGATACACTGAATTTTTCATCTGTTGAATCCTCCCTTACAAATCTGGGCTTTCAACTCCTACTCATGGAGATGCTACTGAAAGGCTTAAATACAGCTTCACCCAATGACTGTTTCTGGATTTCTTTGTAACCACCTGGTCTCCAAAGATCCACTGGAACTAAACAGGGCATGAATGCTTACTCACATACACTTTCCAAGAGTCAAGAACGTGGGTCAAGAACAGGCATAGCCAATCCCTGCCATTAAGGCTGTGCCAGTGTATGGCAGAGTGCAAGATTCTGTGTTAGGGAGGGGAACTCCCACAGCAATGCCAGACATGGCTCATCATGCCTCACAATGTTGTTATCACTGCAATCACCTTCCTGGCTATCTCCTGAAGAGTATGATCACTGCCAGTGTTGTGCAGCTCAGGTGCGCTCTGCAGAAAGGTGCAGGGCTCTGAGCAGGGCTCACAAGCCAGGGGATGGTGCACACCGAGGCAGGCAGAATCCTGACAGCTCAGGAGCCACAGCCGTGGCCATCATCAGCAGAGAGATGTCTGCCCCCTGCTCCAAAGCAGTCACATCAGTGACTCTACAGGATCTGGTCCATGGTGCTCATCACATATGAGTCTTATCTTTGGCTGAGGCTTTGCCAGGCTCCTCTGTGAGATGCATTATCAGATTTCTACATAAACAAAAAGTCAGCTTCTTATATTGCCCACACTCCCACATACCTGCTTGGTTACATGGAGAAAGTGAATAGTGAAAGGTTTTATGTTCCACTTGTATGATTGGAGACTTTGTGCTTTAACACAAGCATGGGGTCACAGGGCAGGAACAAGGTGTTTTCTTTCCAGTCAGCATGAACCTGACATTTATTACATGAGGGTTTTGTTCTATTTGTTTTAAGTCGATTACATTTTAACTCAGTTCAACAATGCTGGAAAACCTGACAAAATATTCCAGAGTGTTTAATCAACATGAATGGACAAATGTACAAAAGTTAAAATACGAGCATATTGCAATTCTTTCTTTATACCAGTAGGTCTTTTTTATGTCAGTCCTGACAAGCATTTGTGTCTCTGCATTTGGTAAATCTGTCTTACACATTTCTCTTCAGTTGAGAAAAATCTTCTTAGAGAAGTGCCAGTGTTTCTTGTGATTAATTATTGCAGGAATTGGCTTTTATTTTTAATTTAACTGTGGAATTTTTATCAGGCTCATTAAACTGCCAAGTCCTCACCTGTTTACAAGAATAAGCGACATGAATGTGTAAGAGGAGTGGAGGGCGGTGGAAGAATGCTGAGGTACACATCAGTAGTATTTCTGTACATACCCTTCAGAAGGGGTCCATATTTTCCCCATGTGTTTTCAGGTATCATCACATTCAAGTCAAACAAACAAAAAAGGCAAAATTAAAGGATTGGCTCCTCTGCAGTCAAATGTGTTCTATTAGCAATCCCAAACAGGTTAAACTCCAAACTTCTGAATGCGTTTTCTTCCATACTCCCTGGGAGGCTCACTTACTACACAAGGGGTAGTAGAGGGACGGGCTAAAAAATACATGTATAAACCACATATTAAAGCTTTAAATTTACTTTAGCCACAGGTTGTTACTTTTCAACACAAATAGACTTATTGTAGAGAGGAAAAAACATCCTTCTTCAGCTTAGGTCAAACTTTGCATTCAAATATCCAGTTTGTTTTAGGGATATGAATTCTGGTTTGCTCATTGCAGAAAAGGCAGAGAGTATCAAGAAAAATGCTTAGTCCTTTACTATTTCAGCACTTAATCTACCAGTTACAGAGGAAAGTGTTCTGAAGGCCACGGAGCTCTGTCTTCACGTGAAACCAAGGTCCAGAAAAATTAATACAATCAACAACCACCAGTTCAGTGAGAACTTCTGCAAACATTATAGAATCATTCATGAATATTTGACTAAAATGGTTATTTTTAAAAAATGCAGAACTATTTCAATTCACTTCTCACTTATTATTCAGTACACTACTCCTAACACATTTATATCGTGTAAAATGCTCCTCAGCAAGGACTAGAAAGATAGCTAAAAATTCTGCCTTTCTGACAAGAGAGTTTTGTAAACTGTAAAATATAGAGTAGCTCTGTTTAATGAGTAGCATTCTAAAATAGTGAATAAAATTTGCTACCTGATGTTGCTCACATATACATGAAAAATTAACCACCTATTGAAAAAGATCTTATTTTCCTATCAGGACACTAAACCCAGCCTCTCAGACATGATCTTGATTACGTTAATACACGCACTACCTATTCACACAGGTAGCATGACGGGAGGATACATCATTTTGTGGAGAGTTAAAAATTAACTTTTGATGATCCAGAAATTGTCCGTAGAGAAGATACAAGTCTGGCCTCTTCATTTCAGTCACTGCTCAGGTTGAACAATTTTATCACTAGTCACTCAAAACCTATAGATTATCCCCTCTCAACACAGTCTGATTATTCCACTTGCTCAGCTGTCTGGTCTAGTGGAAGATGTCTCTGCCCATGGCAGGTGGGTTGGATTAGATGACCTTTACAAGGTCCCTTCCAAGCCAAACCATTCCATGATTCCACGACAAGATACAGCTCACCTACACCCAAGTCAGATACTTCTGACTGCATCAGTTCTGCATGTGTTTCATTCCTGCTCCCACTGAGAAACTGCCCCTCAACATGCACATGTGTTTTATACTTTTAGCAAGGATTCTACTGAAATGATAAATTCTGCTTTGGAACTTTCATTTCAGAGTAACACTGCTGGGATATTCCAGTTAAACATCACACACTGTCCTTGGCCAGAGATACTTAGGGTTTTGCTTTCGGGATCACATGTTGCTTTCCTGCCAGGGAACCAACATCTTGTAAGGTTCTGAGCTTGCATTCTTATCACAGTTCGATGTATAGTTTTCCTTACATTTTTGGAGAGCTAGTCAATGTTTTTTTTGCCTCTCACTGCACATCTCTGTAAGAGGAACTAAACTCACTGGATGAAACACTGGCCCTCCAGCCGCAGTCATTTGCTTTGCAAGTTTCTGGTTTCTTCATCAAATTTATTTCTCTCAACTGTGGCTCTCACTTAGTCAGAGGTAAGAGATTTATATTTGAGGGGAGAAAGCCTGGTATGGATGAAGTCAATCTTGTAGAACTGCTTGAATGTATCAGAAGAAATAATGTAGGAAATCACACTTGAAATACATTAAGTTGTGAAGTGAACTGTGGCCAAATCTAAATGTTTATGTGACTGCTACAAGGTCCCCATCGGGTCTTTGTAGGCTCTGAGTGCCACTTCCTCTGGTTTTCCCTGCTGGAGATTCCACTACACTGTGATACTTTCTAGTTCTGTATCTACAAAGGTTCTCCCTTTCCTCATTCTCTCATTCCAGTTGAAAACAGAATGCTATCTTTCTGGAAGGGAGGTTTAAACCCTAGGAGAAAAAAAACTTTAGAACTGCCTTTAATTATAACCTGCTGCTCTAGAACACTAGCACGAAAGACACCAAGCACACTAGATCTGTACACAGGCTGTACTTCCACAGGTTTATGTAATTTAAACAGCTCTCAGACATCATTTTTCTGCAAACATTTCAAGTCCAAAAAAGGTTAAGACCATCGATCTGACAAAACCAGGACAAGAAGAGAATTAACTGCCTGACTTTACTCCGTAGGCCTGAGGTCAGGTATTGAACAAAGCCTTCCTGACTCAGCTTCAACTACTACAGCACCCTGCCTCATGAATCACCCACTAAGAGCGAGCTTATTTAACATCTACCTAGAATCTGTATGATTTAAACACTGTAATAATCACTAATCAATTTGACAAGCTTGAGTTTAGAGGGGGAAAGCTAGAAACTTGGTATAAAAATATCTTTGACTAATTCTTTTTCTACAGTTACACAAATAAATTAATTCCTTTATATCGCTATATAAATATATGTAACTCTCATGCAGAGAGGTCCTCAAAAATGGACCCTTAAACTGAAGGTAACACAATCCTACTGGAATAAATGGACAGTCCTGAAGGCACAGCACTCTCCTGCTTATAGTGCCCTTTCTTATAGCACTGGCTCCTTTCAGCAGGCAGATTGAGGGTTGCTACTCCAGCAGGCAAGTGCCTTACTGAGCTCCAGTCCTTTCTGTGGCTCCAAGAGCAGTTTGGATTATCTCTTGCATGAAACAGACATTTCACTTGAATTTCTTCAATATAACCCACCTGCATTTTTTCTAGAGAAACAAGCTTACTTGTTTTAGACTTAAAGTAATGGAAGATTCACACCACTCTGCTGGCAATCTGTTCTCCTGGTTAACTGTCTTCCTCTAAAGTTTCACTTTTGAACTTCGAAACTGCTGTAAACAAACCAAATTAGTTTAGCCAGTATGAAGCACTGTAAAGATATAAATTTGTCTGAAAGAGTCAGATTTCATTTGACCTTGAATATTAGACTGAAGAAGTTCAACTGAATCAGCACAAGTCTCACAGGGCTGCCATTAGGGCTAAATGTCCATTATAGCTAAGTTTAGGTGCAAGGAATCCAAAGCCACAAATAACTGTGTTGAATTACTTAAAAAAATAAGGTATTTTGACTTAAGTCCTAAATGTTTCTGGTTTTATGCTACAGGTTTGGGGTGTTTTTTACATTTAGACTTCTCAAGTGATAAAAATAGACTGAAAGCAAGAACTTTTTAAATGTATGTCAAATGTAAAGTTGCATCAAACATGGGTAATGTGTTATGGGCTTGATTTATACTGGAAAGTCAATACCACATATGCTTTTCTAAACTTGGTTTTAAACTGTAGTTATCAGTTACTCCCATCCTGCCACCATCACTGGCTCGGCCTGGGTGAACACCTTCCTTGAAGCACTGTCGGAGAGCTGCTCTGCACTGGTGAACAAACACCGGTGTAGCACGGGATAACCTTCTCCATGGAAATTTCGCCCTCAGCACTGCCAAGGCTGTAGTATCACTGACTATTTCGCGTTGCAAGGGGCCCACAGGGACCATGGAGTGCAACTGTGAAGGGACGTGCCCACCCAGAGGCCGACCCCACAGCATTGGCGCTGTCAGCATCGTGCCCTAACCAGAGGAGCCCACCAAAGGCAGGCGCATTACGAAGTTGGCAGCCCCGCCCCAGCACGAAGCCATCGCTGAACTCTACTCGAACCTCTGCCCACACTGAGAAATGTCACACCATGTGTGGCTACCGCAGCAGCAAAACTCCAGAGAACTCACGGCTCAACCCCCGAGCCTTTACCTGTTTGCTCAGTGACGTGAATGAACAGTCCATGACCCCAGGGCAGAGGCGGGGGCTCGACGCCCACGGGGAGCGCGGGCAGGACCCGGGGAGGGGCCGCTGCCTCATGAGGCGGGAGCGCCATCGCCGCGGCCTCAGCGGCGCCCCCTAGCGGCGGAATGGCCCCCCTCTTCTCCGCCCTAAATCACTCCCAGCACTCCAAGGAAACCAGTCCAGCTTCTAATTTTCCATCTCCCTCCACAGCGTTCCCTTGGAGTACGCCAAGTTCTTTACTTCGTTAGGTGAAAACGGTTATTTCTCGAAATTTTTTTGGGATGTTTGAATCTCTGATTCATTTGTTGCACCGGCCATGAAAAAGTACTGGGAAGTGTTTTGAGGGAAAACGAAGTACAGCTGCCGGCCGCGACAGCAAGGACGGTAACCCGGGCGGGTGTGGGCTCTGCAGATCCCTACAGAGTGCGGCAGGGAGATCTCCAGCCTTGTGCGTGCCTTTGGAGACAGGCGGGAAGGATTTGTAATCCCGGACTGAGGAACGTCGGGAAGTAAAGAGCCGTTTCATAACACGAGACACTCCATGAGGAAGGAGATGTAAAAGATCAGCCATCTGCAGGCACACGAGGCTTTTGAATTTCGGGAATATAAGGGTGTATTTACTGTTGGAAGAGCACTAGAAACAGTCGATTTGCACCTTGATCAAAAGAATACATTTCTTAATGGGAAACAGCCTGTTGTGAAAAAAAGGGAAGGTTCTCCAAGGGAACTATGCATATGACTGTTATTTAAACCACATTTTGTGGAAAAAAAGTTTTTTAAAAAGAAATGTTTTGTATTTGCTGTAGCTTATGTGGCCTGGGCACTTTTGAGTAGATTGTACCAGTAAGGCTATAAAACCCTGACAGTAATTAGTAAATGAAACCAGAAATGCCTTCACTAAAGGCAGTTGTGTCAAATAAAAGTGAAACTTGTGTGAAATCACAACTAGATCCATAGGGGATCACCCTATGGAATCAGCAGCTAGGTCACCACTAATGTTCCCTGGCTGAAAAGTGTCCAAAGAGCCAGTGGGAAAGGCCAGCAAGAAGAAACAGAAGAAAAATGTTACCCATTGTAATTACAAGTAATACCAAAATATATCTTCTGGTTTGAGTAGGGGCTCTTCCAGAATTGTCAAAGCCAGGCCTACTTGTGTATGATAAGATGGACCTGTATGGCTACAGAAAAATCAAATGCACAAGGTGATTGTGTGGACACATCACAGCCTGGGAATCTGTGGTGGATCTGGAGCTCTCCGGGCTACAGTAACACATGCAGCTCCTCTCTTATTTCAGGATTAGTTTCCAGGAGGTCTTTCTTTACATTTTGTTTTCTCCCTTACATTCTGGCAAGCTAAGCAGAGACATAACTCTGTGACTAATGGTAATGTTGCAGTAGTAAAATATTGGGCAAAAAATGGAAAAAGCAGACCCACTTGCCCATAAGAATGATTTAATTAAAGTTTTCACTGTTCTAAAATAGGTATGTTTCACATCATAAAGAATTTTTCTGTCATGAAAACTATTTTTTTAAGGGGAAGGAGATTTTTCTTTGCAGCAAGCTGACTTTATTGGTAAGCAATTAAATATTTCTTTGGATTGCTGTTCAAAATTAGTTATTCATAGATGTGGAAAAAGGAGCTATAGTCTTGCTGTGGATTCAGAGGTTTCCAACTGGGCGCATCTAATTCCAAGAAGAAAAAAAAAAACCTTAGAAAGAGTATTATAATTACTGTCATATGAAAACCTGCTTCAGTCCAGATGTAGAAGCTGATACCCCGAGAGTGTTAACATTGAGCAGTCTGCTGCAGGGAAATGACAGATGAATCCCACATATGTTTGCAAAATGGACATATTACACGATCCTCCTAGAATCGCTTGTGCTTCATTTTTCCAAAGCTCCTACAGAAAATGCAAATCTACAATAATCTAAGGTTTTGGACAGTGTCACAAATATCTCTGTATAAAATCGGGATCCTAAACTTGCATACCTAACCAACATTGTCCACTGCGTAGCCTCATAAGGAATTCCACTGGAAGTAATTTACTGGTGTGAGTAAATGTTAAAGAACTGTGTCTTAATTCCAGGTTTTCCCTTTGAGGGAACAAACAAGAGTTTATGGCTCTGTTATGACCCAGAGATTTGCAGTGAAGGCAGAGGACTGACAGAAGTGTCAGGTGTTAGGAATCACATCTTCAAAAGTTCAGATCTATATAGCAAGGGAATGAATCCTCAGAAATCTGAAAGAAATAATGACAACTGCTATATGCAGATTTCCTAATGCAACCAGTAGCAGCTTGCATGCAGAAGGATTTCAGAAGTGGGCATCCTTTCCTTTTCCTTCACAAATTTTATTAATTCAACCAAAGTCTATGTGGCTTCAGCCTTAATAAAAACCAATAAATTTCTGGGATGATTTAGGCTGGAACAACCTCTGAGTGACTTGTCTAATCCAAATCATTCCATTTCAATCCAAAGTGATTTCATTATCCCTAAGTCATTTATTTAAATAAATGGAGTCAGAAGAGATCACAGAGTTTAATTATTGGAAACACTGGTTGGCACTAAGTTTGGAATTAAAATTATTCACTTTGAAGTCCTTAAGTGCACAGTATGACAATACCAGTTGTCAAGGAATATTTTTTTTCCTTGGTTAAAAAGGACAAGCTGAGCACAAAATGGAAGGATGAAACCTTGAATCACCCACATAAGATAGTTCATCCTGTCAGCTGGAGAGTTACCCACTTCTAATTCTCTTACCAAGTCATTTACTCTCCCATGCAGGGATTAGTGCAAGGACTTCGGGACAAATTTCCTGAAATGCAAAAGTATGCAATGACACTACAGAAAGTTTGACTGATTATATGATTAAGCATAGTAAATAGGATTCGCCTCACTGTCAGTGCTGTAGGAAAACCCATTGACCCTTTGGTGTATAAAGTAGCAAGGTTTGGTAATGGTTTTACAGCTACTTTGCCACAGCTGGCATTATGTTCCAAAACTGAGGGATATCCCCCCTCGACTTTCTCCTCCCCAGACTGAGCACTCTACTTTTAAACTTCCCCAGTAATGAACTCCTCAATCTCCTTGTTCACTTTAGCTGTCTTTCTCTGGCTCTTCCTTAAACTTACTGTATCCCTCTGGAGATGCCCATTCATCTCCCTCCTGAAGTGCCAGACCATCCTTCAAACAGCCAAAGTGAAGGCTTTGGTTCACTCAGCAATAGTTCAAAAAGATGGAGGAAAAGGAAAATAAGGAGTTTGGCTTGGCAATCTGGGAGCAGTCACTGGCCCAGTAAAACAGAGAGCAAACAGTGCTGTATGTGCAGTATATCAACAGTGCCTGGGCATTACAGTCAGTGAAATGGGCTGGAATCCACCTTGCTTTGAGATTTAAGGAGTAATACAACACTGAATATGACTTTAGAAAAATATCTGGGAAGAAGCTGGCTCTAGTATTCATCCTGTACATTACTATTTTCTTAAATCATTATGTTAAAAAAACCAAACCCTCCATCTGCAGAGGAACCTGTTTTGTTGGCACTGCTGGTGTTTCTATTTGTGAATTATTTTATTTTGAAAAGGAAGAGGTATCCAGATTTTTCCAAGCAGATAGCAGTTTTAAGTGCAGGTCTGGGACACTCCTGGGAGCAAAGATCCTATTGTAAATCTAGTATATAACAACTTGTATATCAGATTCTCTGCTATAGATGAATGTGTTTTTCTGGTTTTCCTCTTGGCAGTTCTAAATTTGCCACTTTCACTTTTGCCCCAAAACACTTTGTGCTGCAAAGCATTCCAGCAATGATCTACTACATTAAACAACATTAAAAAAAAAAAAAGTTCAGCTTACTAGAACTTCTTTACTTCTTGCATTGAGCAAGGGATTATTAATACAAGTAGCAGAAAAGAAGTCTGTTTATTTTACTGCACTCACCTCTACAGCAGCAGACAGACATGGTAGAAAAAAAATACCGAGGCCTAAATCTCTCTCCAGACAAGTTTGTTACACAGAGCTGTTCAGGGCAACATTTCACATTTGGCTAGAAAAATTACATGCAGACACACATCAAACCACAACAACAATTTAATGTATCTTTTTTAATTATACAAAAGTCCCACCCCAATTATTCAAACATTAACAACTTATCCACTTAATACAAAACCAATTCCTCTAGGCAAAACAGTAATGTACCTTTCATTTTTAATTAAAGATTATCACTGAAAATCATCATATGGATGGATTTGACTAATTATTATTCTAACTGGTGTTTTGTCCTACTTCCCTGGGCAATCTCTCCACACCTTGGCTATGCCACAGTGCACTTCCAGTACACATGGATAAAGCTGTCTACAGGAGCCCTTTAGAAACAAATAGTCCTGTTTAGTTTCAGCTGTCATGAGTTAAACAACATTGAAATCATGTGTAAATCATCAAGGACATTCAAAATGTCAAATGTGAAGCCTGTGTGACAAGAGGTGATTCCAAGTCACTTTGTCCCCAACCTGAACAGAAGGCACGTTAAAGGACCCAGAAAACAATGCAGAGGCACTGGGCCTTTCCACAAATTCCTGCCATGCCCTTGCGGACCTACTCTTCCCTTATCCTGCTGAATCACATTCCTAGGCAGCCAAGTGCATCAGCAACCCAGGCTGTCTTCACATCCTCTCTCACTCAGTCTTCAGGCTGCACATCACTTAACTCTTCTGTAACATTCAGAACCAGATTTCCTTTACAGCAAACTGAGATACAAACAACATCTTTTTGACTACTGTCATGAACATGAAAATGCTGCAGAATGCACGTGGCTCAGAGACCTCGCTCCAAGGTCTGGGAGCCATGTAACCTCAGCAAAGGAACAAATTCAGAGTCATAATCATTTGTTGCTTCCACCAGCAAACCTTTTAGAAACATGGGCTTTTTGTGCTTGGGAGGCAGAGCTGTGAGCCTGGCAGCTCAAACACTGATCATTAAGTGAGACAGGGGACTAATCCCCTTCTAGCTGTTGTGACTGCTCAGTGATCAAGTGTCACTCTACCCTCATTAACGAACACTCAGAAATTAAAACAGTGCTGCCTGCTCTCAGCTCTTCTCCAGCCCATTTATTGTTTGTAATATACAGATTGGTCTCTGGTTGTTTATTCTGGGGAAGAAGGTGGTTGGCCACATTCATGAACCACCCCTGAATCCTCACTGTCAGCTTCAGTAGCTAAAATGAAGAATAGAAAAATGTCAGAGTTAAACACAAATAAAGAAGCCAAACCCCTCTATTTCAGTTCTTGTAACACCTGGTATCAATCACGATTATTTCCACATTTGAAGCTGCACTGGAATAGAAGTATGAGGCAAATGCTTTTGCCCACTTACCCACAGTGAACTCATGCCATGCCTTTTTAACACTCCTGTGAATTCTCAAAGGCCTTGACAGACTGATTAATAATCCCTTCTTCAAATCCAACTAGGGATTTTCAATTTATAAAGTATTTACTTGCCAATTTGCATGAAAAGCTCCCTCATTTCCTCACAGGCAGCTTGGGTTCTGTTTGTTTTTTTGTGGCTTGCTCTTTCAGAAAGCCAACACTTTGCAATCAGAGTCTACCATCAGATGCTGTACTGGCTGTTTTACTGGACATACCTTGTGTTTATTTGTCAAATCTCCATAACATGATCAGTCAATACTGCATGAAATTGTCTTAACAAAATGGTCTATACTTCACATCACCCCTGTGAACAGAACTGGCCTCATATTAACTCAAATCTTTCTCGCAGCAGCTTCTAGTCTAACCATCTATTTCAGATAGACTTTGGGTTTTTTTACTTTTTGTTTGTCTTCATCTCAGATTTCTTTAGGGGCAAAGATGACAGACACTTCTCTCCACCAGCTGTCTCCCTGGAGTTTTCTATAACCATTTTCCTGCAATAGTTTTGCCAGAATGCCCATTTCACCTCAATTCTGGAAGTCTCTGGAGGAAGGATGTTCCCAAGACTAACTGCAGGTTGTAGTCAGTTCCATTTTGGAAAAAAAAAGACATTATGCAATCCTCACATATCCCTATGCACTACATGTTCCAGCTTTTCTCTTCTTTCAAGCATCCTGCATTCCAGAATCAAAAAATTTATTCTTTTCAGTCTTCCCTTTACATCTGTATCTTCTGCTGCCAGGCTGTTTTGTATGACCTCATGCAGAATTACACCCCCTCACTGGGTTACAATTGCAAATTCCTATATATCCTGGAGCACAAAAGCTATGCAGTGGGATTAATTTCTACTTTCTCCACAGCCTAAGAAAACTGGATTGTTCTCTGAGCAACACAATCCATGATGCATTGTTTCCTATGGCTTTGTGCCTGGGCTGTGATTTCCCTGGTGTATTAAGGGCTGGGGTCATTAGATGGCATTTTGCTCTCTGGGGGAGGCTGCTTTCTTGACATTTTTCCTCTATCCAGTTGCCTGTTTTCACCATCTTTTGGCCAGTACAATTTCCCTCTAGCCATACAGGACTGGATTTCCTCTGTTTCCCTCATGCAATACTGTAACTTCACTCAGTGTCCCCCCTGTTCATGTGCTACTCCCAGTTCCTTCCCATTCCCTTGTAGTCCAGCGAAAAAGCTGCAGCTCCGTACATGTTCTCTGCCACTGCAGCATCCCCCAGATTTTTGTCCCCTCAAATCACAAAGCCTAATCCTCACATACACTTCCTAGTTTGCATGCTAGCCCTTGCTTTCCTCTCTTCCCCTCAAACTGAGTCCGTATTATTTCACCTCCAGCACACCAGCATCTCCTACACACTGCATTGAATTGCCTTTGTCAGTGTCTCAAAGTAACTTTACATTTCTACGTCGGTACACCCCCACACTGCCATTCTCTCCATATTCCCCTTGTCCACCACATCTGCTGCTTCCCTTTCTTTAGCTTTCCAGCCAGACAAGGAGCAGGGATGCTCCAGGTGCTCGGGGGATGTGTTCCCACTGCCGGGCTGACTGGCAGGCGCTTGGTCCTTGGCCAGGGGACACGCACACCCCCCAGTCAGGGACTGAGTGCAAGCTGACAGCCAGCCAAGCACCACGACATGGCTGCAAGCAAATGGTTTGGTGGGAGGCATCTGCTTCCCTTGCACATCAATATTGTGTAGGCATGTGATCACAACAGACTCGTTTGGCTGAAAATAGCTAATGGGTTGAAGAGTTATGAGAGGACTGACATTAACAGAAAATCTGACTGCACAAGCCTTATGTTGTTGAGAAACCAGGCCAAAAAAACCCAACTTATGTTTTGTCCCACATAACCACCATCAACGTCTTTTCAGTTCAAATAACATAATTATACTTCTCTATTTCTCCCTCCTGTTGATTTTTCACTGGGTGATTATTGTAATCTGTTTCATAGACAATCAGCTTAATTTTTTATTCCCATATTCAAGATGAGAAATAAAGTTTTATTTATTTAGCTACATTTTCAAAAATTTAAATTAAAAAATACATAAAATAAAAAATAAAATTAAAATAAAACTGGCTATTTGAACATCCAGTATTAGTGGTTAATTCTCTGAGCAGCTCTACCCTCTTGTGGTCAGAGCTTAGCTGCAGCCAAATGAAAAACTTGCGAATATAATCACAGATATATCCACATGTAGGCACAGTACATGAAATAGACCTAAAATAGGGGGGCACAAAGACTTAATCTCTGCCAGAAATTTAAAATCCTGTGAGAATCAATTAGAGATTCCAAAGATTCAATCTTTCTTTTCCAGCAATTAAAAAGCAGGATTTTCAGGTGAGCAAGAAATTTCGTATTATTCATGGTGTTAGTCTGCATGATTTTTTAATGATTTATCTAAATTGAAACACAGCCAAATAATTTGTAAGATATGCCCTGCAAACTAGCTATATAGAAAAATATTTTCATTTTGATCATTTTCAGGAATAGTTCTGAGTCTTGGGGCCTTCAATGTCTGCCTGAGATTAAGGTGCTTGTCAGCTGGAAAGCCCAAGCACGCCAGGCTGCTTCCCCTACGTCAGCCCTTCCCAGAGCTGTACCAGGGGGCAATCTGTCCTGGGACTTCAGGACCTCAATCCTGGCTTCTTCACAGGGGTCTGGGAACTCCTCAAAAATTACTAGGATCAGGGTCTCTTGGGGTTCCATCTCTGTGGTTAGATATTGAAACCTGGTTAACAGTGAACCTCTCAGGGCTTATCTCATACTTCCTTACCATGTGCTTCCTTGGTTGTTTCAGCCAAGATGTTCAGTGAAACTGGTGTTGGAATGTAATGAAAGCCTGTCAGAAAACTTGGTGGGATGAAGCGAGGCAGAGAAGTGTAGAATCCTTGATGGAAATCTCCAGCTCCATCTGGAACCTGTGGAAACACATGAAGCAGATCACCTTCCATCTAAAAACTCTTTCCAGGATACATCTGCATTATCAAACCATTTCTGTTTCAGTTTTTACCTGTGAATATTACATTTTTTGTCCATATACTGCCACATCCGCGCGCATACTGACATGTGCAAAGCCTGTACATAGTGTAACATACTGAAACTGAGAAGCAGCAGCTTCTCAGACCATGTCTCAGCAAAACTAACCTTCTAAGTCCTTATCACCTGCTCTGGCATCTGACTGGAGTAGTTGGTTTAAACCAGGAGCAGCTACCCTCTTTCTCAGTAACCCCTAATACGTGAAAGGGAATTTCTATACAAGCATAATAAATCTATTATTTATCATCTTGAGACAGATCCTCTACCTTAACATGAACTGATGAATTGTACTGAAAACAAGTCAGATTATTTACATCATCATTTGCTAGTGTTTTCTTCAGCGTAATGTATCAAAATGCTGTGAAGTAACTGATAAGCAGGATGACTTTTCATGGTACTTCAACAGAGAGAAGGCAGCTAAAAGTAAAGAGGTGTTAGCAGGGGTAATTAAAAGCCTGCTACTTACTGATACAGCGGCAGCATTCCCTGGCCCATAGTTGCTAGGAATGTGTGGGAAACCTCTCTGAAGTGATATCCCTGGAGGTGATGGTGGTTCCCCGCTGCTTGATTCATTCATTGCAAATCCCATGGGAAAGGGGTGGTAAGGATATACCCCAGAACACCCAGGGTACACTTTCGGGATTTCTCTCTCCACGTATTCTGGGTTGACAGTGTATTCTGGAGGAAAAGCGGGGTGAGCTAGGAAACAATGAGAAAAGAACAAATAAAAACATCCATGCAATTTTATGGAGTTCTGTAGAAGTAGCTGCAGGAATTCCACTCTCAGACAGAAGAATCCGGTCCTTTGGTTTCATGCTTAGCTCCCCATGAATTTATTTTATGGTTTTTTAGAAAGGTACAGCAGATGACAGTGTAATGCACTTTTCTGCATTGTGCACTGTAAAGCTTGTCCTTAGTAAAGCACTGGCTGCAGAATCTTATTCTTTCAGAACATCAGCAACAACAAAAAAACCTACCTTAAGACTTTTGACTCTAACAGTACATAAAACAAATTTCCACAGAAATAACAGAGTTCTAACCTTAGAGTTTTAAATCATGGAGTCCTATCTGTCACTTCTTAAGTTAATTTACAGCAGGCTCAGTTTTAGCGTCACACACAGGCAACTTCAGAAGCAGAGATCAGTTATATCAGTTTTTATCCTGAATCTCATATGGCCTCTCTGAAGTCTTAAAAAAAAGTTGAGTGGTTATTTGAAGTCTTAAAAAAAAAGACGAGTGGTTATTTGAATATACATAGAGTCTTGTCTGCCCATCCTCCTATTGGTAGAGAAGGTGAAGAATTTGCTTCGAGAGTAATTTGACTTCTGGAGTACAATTACATTATTTGTGTCTAACCTTTTTTCAACTCGGTCAGCAGGTTAAAAATGTAACAGGAAGGATTCACAGGCATCTGTACAGCTACTGTCGTCCATAAACATAATTTTCTTCCAAAACAAAGCTAAAAAGGGAAGTTATTGACAATAATCTGTAGGGATTAGAGATGTCCAAAACAAGTCTTTCCTCTGGGCTTCTCATGACAACATTTTGTCTTGCAGGCTGCCAGCTCTCCAGAGGCTCAGACTAATGACTGCAGTCAGTAAAGATTTCCATAACAATATTATAGTAGTAGAATGGAGTTACTATGATAAATAATAATAAACCAAACAAGTCACATGAAAGACTCTATTAAAGGAAGCAATTTAAGAGATGACAGACCATACTACTGCTTCACCTGCAAAATCTATGCCCTCCTCTTAAATACCAAATGCACGTTTACACCAAGTCATCCCAGCCAAATTTAGTTTTTGCTACAGGAAGGAATTAAGGCCAAAAGGTCTTCTTCTTTTACAGTCCTATCATAAAATGCTTGATTCAGTCAGCTGCAGCGATACCGTCCCCATTTACCTGCCATCGCTGAGTTTTTTAGCATTTTTGTTGCTGGAAGCTTGTGCCTGTGAATTTTTGAACAGTGAGACAGCACTCACAGAAGCACGCAGAGCAGACCCAGTTTGGTTGCTCTCCCGGAGTGATTCCCCTCTCAGAGAAAAGCCACTGGCTTAACCCTGAAGCTCCGAAGGGACGGCGAGGCTGAGCACGTTGTTCCTGCCCCGCGCTGCAAAGCCGCCAAGGGAACGCGACGAGGCCGCACACCCAACATGCCAGCCGAGTGCCCTCTGGGGAAGGCAAGCGGACACAGAGGGAGCGGCTCTCCGGGGAGCCGGAGCCTGAGGAATCCGCAGGTACGAAGCGCACAAGTGGCAGCGTTTGAAAGGGGAAAAAGAACACAGGAAGATGCTGGATAGGGAAAGAGGCTTTGGGGATAGGTCCTTACCGTCGTCCCTGAAGGGAGGTGGCGGTGGCCCCCAGCAAGCCGTAGCCTTGCCGCCGCTGTCGGCCTGGGCGCCCTTCTTCCTCTCGTGGCTGCAGTGCTCGGGGGCACCGTCCTCCCTGGCTGCCGCCCCACGGCCTTCGCCCGACGGAACGGGCTCTGCGCCTGCCCTGGCCGGCGGCTCGGTCTCCTGCTGCCTCAGGGCTTTCTGGGCTGCCATGATCTTCTGCCGCTCGGTGATGAGCGAGCACTTATCGCACAGGCAGAGCTTCCAGCGGCAGTGCCCGGCGTGGCCCTTCACGGGCACCACGAAGCCGTGGTTCCGGCAGCGGGAGCACTTGGGTGCCCGCAATGTCTTCGCCGTGGCCTCGGCCGCCTCCATCACCCCACAGCGCCTGCTCGGGCCCCGCGCGGCCAGGCCTGCCCCTTCGCCCCCCCTCTGGGCTCTTATATGGGGCACGGCAGTGCTCTCCCGGCATGTAGCAACCCGGGCCCGGCGGGCAGGAGAGCCCATGGCAGTGGGTGGGGAACTCCCTTGGGCCCACAGCCTCCCTTCCCTGCGCCAGGCATGGCTCCCCTGGGCTCCCCCTGCGACCCTTTGGTGCAGGCTGGAGCCGAACCCCAGCTATGGGGGCTGAGCCTGCAGGAGCGAGAGGAACGGGCCGCCCGTGCGAGCACATTGCGTGTGCTGGTGCAAGCAGGGATCGGGATTTGGGTCGGTGCAGCGTGCATGGACAGAAATGGCGGTGTCCCTTACAGTAGTGCCCTAAGAGATAGTTTTCCCTTTTGGCACTTTAACATCTGCACCCACTTTCATACCTCTCATGCATTCCATTTTAATATGCACAGGATTTCAGTCCCGTTTTGTTTCCAATTTGCAGCATGCTTCTCTTGATCAGGAGGAGCAACTGTCTCAGCAGAAAAAGAACACTTTCATCATTCTGTTTTCCAAAAGAAGGTATTAAGACGAAGGCAGAAAGCATATACCATTCGAATAACCTGTCTCCTTTTCTCAGAATTCCTTATTCTCTGGAAACAAAGACAATCTTACAATTAGAAATACAGGAATGCTCCAGTTCTAGTATTGCTTTGAAAGCACTTGTTATTTGTTACTGCTGATAGCTGCAAACCCGTGTCATTTACACAGTAGCCCATTTCAGGAGGAAACTTCTCACTTTGCAACGTAAGGCACAACACTGCTGATTTGTCTCACCTACACAATAGCTAATTCTGTTTTAAAATCCTAAAGTGCCAGTAGCTTCTTCTACCTTAAAGAGAACAGCATAAAAATTAATCACCAAGTAGTAGTGAAGCTTTCTACTAAGTTTCAAGAGAACCAGGTAACATCTATCTGCTTGCTCTGCAACAATTCTAACATGCCATGGAGCTCGTTTTGCAGAATCTGGCAGAAGCCCTTCCCTTGGAGCAAATAATCCTGCAAAAGATGGGTGCACCCTTCAACACCTTGGGGGGCGAGGCCCCAGCATAGTAGGCCCTTTAGAGACTTGGCAACAGTTTGGTTTGGCAACAGTCTTGTTTGCAGTGAGCAGCCAGCCCCCGTGCCCTTGCAAGCCACCAAAGCTCATCCAAGATTCAGGCTTCTCACTTTGCAAAAGACCCAATAAGACTTTGCACCTAAGTCCTGCAGGTTTCCAGTAGGATTTTGCCTCCCAAAGAGATGTTTTTGTAAGTGCAATACTGGCATGCCAGGCCGGACTTGCTCTCGAAGGCAATTCAGACCCAAATCCTCAAATGCATACATTCCCTCGACCACGCAGCACAGCGCCAATCCCAGCCTGCAGATTTTGCTATCTCAGCTATAGATTTTGCAGAATGAGCCTTCGGCAGCTGGTTTTTGGGAGGGACTCTCAGCCGTGCCTTAGCACCCATGCAGTCAGGGGTCCTGTGCAGCAGCAGGGCAAAACCCCCCGGGACACGGCAGGTCAGGTTGGTGTTCTGCAGGAGCTGGATTGTGGGCACAGCCAGCGAGGCACACTTGGGAGGGCCATCAGCTCTCTGCGCTCACTTGCAGCCTGTTTTCTCGAGATGGCTTCCAAAGCCCTTTCTGGAGGGCCAGCTTGATGTGCATGGGCCTGTGTGAATTACCATTTATTCCTAGTTCAGAAGGCACTTGCTTGATGTTCCTTCAATAAAAGCTGCTCTTCAATGCGGTATTGAAGTGCTGCTTGCCTGTGCAAGGGCCTTGATGTTCCCATACTCATTCTAAACATTGACTCTGTATTAAATATAGACAGAAAAATATTCCTAATTTTATGCTCCATATTTTTACTTTATGCTGAGGATGTGCTAATTTAGCTGTAGAATGAAAGAGGATGGATGACACATTCTTAAAAACTGTAATTATATCTTTTCATAGATTCCCAATCTGTGTTCGTTTGGTTACTTGAGCAGAGGGAGAGAAAGGTAGGCTATGTGTATTTTCCCCAGTAATTTTCTATTCTGAGACACATAATCCTATTCTTCAAGACGTTTACTCAAATACACAGAAAATTCTCTCTTCCCTCTCAAAAAAGGTATACCAGTCGTGCTGTATGAGCTTCTCCATTAATTAAACCATATCTTTCATACTCATGTGGATTTTTGTTTTGAACAGCTTTCACCTAAACATTCAGGATTTATTATACTCTCCATATAGTTTGTTTCAAACATAACTAGACTTGCTTGTTATAGACAAGTGAACATTTTACTTTGCTTGTGAGGTAAATCCTTATTTCTGCAGGCAGTTCAAAGAATTCTGTTACTCCCATCCTGTTATGTGTTTGTATATATATTTGAGTTAGCTTAATCACACTGTAAGCAAGCCCATAACAGAGAGAAGATAGAACAAATTTCAAATTACATTTTTGGAATGAGTTGTAGACTTGTATGTGGATGCAGCTTCATGTCTATTATAATTTTCTTTGTTCATATTTGAAAGAAAATGAGGCACAATAAAGAGTCTTTTCTTTAAACCTTAGTTTTCTCTAGCATTTTATGTAACATATGGTAGGAGTGGAACATAAAGTGTGTACAGAGTTGTGTATTAAAGTAGCATTTATAAGAATTATTATCTTGCCAAAATGAAAGGAACGCAACCTACTGAATTCATGTTATTGAAATCAATAGCTATAACATCTCCTTTCCAACTTCTGAATCATATAAACTGTGTGGGTTTGGTATGCAGTTTACTTTTTACATGAAACAGTGAGGAAAAACAATGACTTAGCTAAAAGGGAACAAATCAAAGACTGCCTTAAAAGTGAATAGCAGAAAATTGGTGTTTGGGTTTTTTTCCTCCTTCACAGACTTTCCAGCTAATATTCATACAGTGAATGTTTTTTGGCAAGAAAATTTTTCTGACATTTCACAGAGCAACAGCGACATAATCTAGAAATTTGTTCAGAGATCTCTTAACAAATATTTCCAAACTTGGTTCAAAATACATTTTCTTATACATAAAAATCAAGAGTATCTTTTGCATTTTTAAGACATCATGTATGAAGATAAAATCCTCTATTCAAAAATTATCTTTTTGTAGTCTGGAAGTGTCTGTTATGTACTGCCATAGTCATTATATAAAAATGAATATAGCGATGGTATTATCAGCTCTTCTACTGTAGAACTGTGTAGAACCATGTTTACAGCTCTCAGTCAGGGCAGAATCAACATGAGGAGATTTACCTGCAGAGGCAGAACTGCCCAGGGAGGACTCTCACCTTCACCCGTCCCAGAATATAATTTTAATAAATAGCATATTTAGCACCCTCATAAAAAATATTCAAACATTTCGAACATCCTCTGACTGACCTGCATTACAGAACCCCCCTCTCGCTGCTGCGCTCACAGCAGCACACATCCATCAGTGCTGCCACAGAACTGCAGGGCTCAGCTGTCTGCTGCCAAGCTTACCAGGGTGTCTGATCCTGCCCAAAGCAAGCCTACATGACAATGAATAAACTTCTTTGAGTCACTTCTGTACACCATATTTTCCACATTTCTAATCCGTGTGAAAGTGTACTGTAGTAAACATTTTTTTTTAAATGTGAGGGAAAATGCTGCATAGAAACAGTGCAATATGATTATATTGTATCTACATTAAAATTTGAAATGGCTGAAATATGTTCGGGTTGCACCTTTTTTAAACCTGGTTGCAGTTATGTTGTTAAATTGAAATAAACAGATGTAGCTTTTCAATCCTCTTTCAGCATCAATTCCTTCATTTTAAAATGCTGCCTCCCGTAATGCCAGCAGGAATTCTACTGGGGTGGGGGTTTTTTGTTGTTGTTGTACTTAAAACACTTTTAACCAGAGCACAACTAGATGTTGACTTTCATCTGCTGTATGAAAAAGGTGAAATTGTATACTGTGATCAGAGAAAATTGGATGGAGTTTATAGATATTTTGAAGTCTTAAAAATTTATAAAAGTTATATAAAGCACTTCTGGTTTCTTTAACAAACACAACCAAAATAAAGCTTGAGTACTTAAAATTGAGGATCTTTTTAATATATAACAGTTCTTAAATATTAACAGCAGAGACTTTATTAGTAATACTGCTCTTAGTTTATTGTAACAAGATCTTTATTTAAGAGAAAAGCAATAGTGATTAAACTGGAAACTCTGTGATCTGGTTATTTCACGAGTACCAGAAGGGTAGGTTGGACCAGGACAGAAATCAACCCCAGCAAGGAAACCTAACATGTAACAGTTCTTATTCTGCATTAATATAATTCTCATATAAGCAGGAAATAAAACGCATAAAGGGGAAAAGAATGAGACAGACATAAGTACACATACACAAATGCTTTCCCAAAATAAGTGATAGAGTGTTTAAAGATCCCTATCTAAAAAAAAATGGATCCATGCTAAAATCCTTCTGTGGGAGATGTTCAGTCACTTTGCAAGAAATAAGGATTGCTGTATCATCAACATCTGATTGTTTGCTTACATTTCCATGTCTAAGAAAATAATTATCCCTTCAGAAGAAATATTCTGTTTCTTTAGAAGGTCACCTTTGTAGGCATTAATAGAAAAAAAGAGAAACCGAAAACCCAAAGAATAGTCCACTCTGATAGTGCTATGGCAGCTGCAGGGGTGCCTTAGTTACAGCACCATTTTACTTCAGTAAGCTCCCAAATTTAGCGGGTTTTATCCCAGATACCACCAGGCTTGTCAATCAGTCTTCTGCCTAGAGAAATAAACACATTTCTAATCCAGAGTCCTCATTCTCCTTCCCCTCAGCTATAGTTCTTGTCATATTATCTTAGACACAAAGAACAGAAAATCACATTTGAATTCTCCCAAACAGCAAAAAAAGGATTTCGTGCAGAAACAGTCACGCTCTCCACAGTAAGTAGGTGGCCTGTTTAGAGTCATCTTTACTTAGCACCTATTTTGTGCTGAAATTGTCATATTACCTTGTCAGCAAGCCTAAAGCAATGCTAATCGATGGATAAGGCAGGAGACAGCTGAAAGACCACTACAAACATCAAGTGTACTTGCTGTGGGCAGGATTTCATTTGGAATTGTCAACATTGGTACATATCCCACATTTTCTAACTGCATTTCTCCACCTCACATCTGAATTAGATTTCAGAATATCTGAAGTAACTTAAGCAATGCAAAATAAATAAAACCATCTGTTTGCCATAATTTCTTCTTCTTCAGCCTGGACCCTTTGCAGATACTTCAGAGAAGCAAATAAAAATGAAATGACAAAATAGTAGTTACTTATCAGAATAGCATGAAGACTATCATCAAAATGCTTACCTTGGAGAGAGAACAGACAAGAATAGTGATGATTAATCTCTGTCATGCGTGCTAGAATTGATTTCTGGTATTCACACCAATAGAACATCATCTGCTCTTTGGGAATTATTCTGGGAATTGATAGACTCCCAGTGAGATGATAAAGCTTCTTGCTGGCTCCTTAACCCCATATGTCAGAGAGAAACTGTGGTTTGTAGTGGGGAAAACAAGCACTAGCAGTGATGAATTTGCAATAGCTCATTCTAACCAGGAATACTAAAGGATGCTGTTTAAGAAGCATTCCTTCTCTTTGTGATTTCCATAAAATTTTTCTATGGACAACAAGAAGAGAATCTTTTCAATTTAGTAGAACCTTCTAGATTTTATATACAGTACGTGTGTATGTACATGTGTTTGAGGTATATTTTCACAGGAGAGGACTTCTGCAAATATGAACATAAAAGGGTATCTTGAAAGAATGCCTGCCTGTCTCCAAACTGAGGAAGTAAAGCTCTCCTGCCCTGGCAGATTTACATCCTTGCTGTGTTAAGACAACTTGCATTTCTCTCTTTCCAACATGAAATGTGTTGATGAGCTACCTCTACTTGCTCCTGGAACTTCAAAGTCGACTACCACAATGTAGAAAGTAAAAAAATGGAATAGAAAATAAAATTAATACATTGATAGGGCATCATCCTCTTTTCTACCTCCTTGATGCAGCAAGTTATAAGAGAAGTTCACTTATTCAGCAGTGGACAGCAGATCACCTGTGGCAGCAGAGATTATGGACAAAGAAGACATGAAAGTAGCAGACAGCTGACCAGCAGCTTTGACTGATATAATGATAAGCATGCTGGTGTGAAGCCATACTAAAGTATTTTCACAGCAGAAACAAGATGGAAAACAAAGAGGCACATTTTCTTGGCATTTCATATTTTCTGATCATGAAATCAGACTGCCTTTCATCACAATAAATGTAACTATTTGCAGGATAAGTTATTATGAATCATAGAAATAACAGAATCAGACAATAGGTTGTTAGCAGTATTTCCTTTAAATCTAAACAAAAACTGATTTTAAGTCAGGAAAGTTTAGTTTGATCAACTCCAGAAAACAAATAGGAAAAGACACCAAATCATCTCTTCAGTTTCCCTGGAGCTGTGGGACCCAACTGTCACAAAAGGTTGCCTGTAGCTGCAGGGTTGTGCTGTTGGAAAGACTGACCTACACAGCAGCGGCTGCTCCAGGCACTCCCTTCTTTAGCTCTTTCCTGGGCAGCAGGCTGATCCTCTGGGCGACTGCTCTGCTCCAAGATCCAGCCTTTCCAGAGCAGCGTGCTTTGGGCAGCCATGGCAGCCATCAACGCGCCCTGGCTCCCGACAGCAGCGGGAAGAAGGGAAAGGGCAGCTGAGTGCCCGGCAGCAGAGCATGCGGCCTTCACCCATCCAGCACAGCTGGAAGGAAGCTGCTTGGAACCTCTCAGGCTTCTGCTTGCCCGGCCTCTTATACACATAAGAAATAACAGGAAATACAAGGTCGGCAGTGATGGGAAGTCATGGTACCTGATGGTTGATGATGAGAAATGATCCCTGTTACTGATCCCTAGTTTTGGCTGAACAACAGTAGTTGTCTTTCTACATGTGTATGATAACATTTAAAATAACAGCACCAGCCAATACACACATTTTTATTTAGAATGAAATACTGCAGTGTTGAAGTCTTAACGAAATTGCACGTTCAAGCTGAGGACAGGAGTTGCATTTCTGGCAGGAGGCGTGGTACGCCTGCTTTGACATTTCAGTGCAATAACCCCAGTACTGGGAGTATTTCATGCTCAGTGTCCCATCTGGGCAGAACGTGCCCTCAGGTGCGCTGAGCTCTGCCTCAGCCATCCTTGGCCTCAACCACCAGAATGTCCTTATTCCTGAAGGAGAGTTTGCTTTCAAAGATGATTGAGCCCACAAATTTCACACTCTAATCAGTTTGCACACAACAGGACGGTTGTCTTAAGGTTTATTGGGATTCCAGTCCCTTAACATATGATTCCTGTTTTCCCTGGACAACAAGTCTGAAAATATTGACCTGGAACATGCTGTATTTCAATACTATAGTAAGCTTTCTCATATATTTAAGATTTCTCTTTCAATATTTAACGGAATGAAAACACTAACATGAATACACATAATAAATTGAATTAATGCATTCACATAATGATAAGTGTTCCTGACTAAAGTATACACAAAGTGTATTGAAATCGCATATTTACAATATTTGTATTTTAGCATTCTTAATCTCATAACTCATATAAAACCAAATAAGTTTGATATTTTTGAGCACACTGTATTCTTAAGGTTGAAATGTTAATGATAGTTACTGTTATTTGCAGTTGGCAGAAATGTTCACAGAATATTTACTGGCAGGCATCCAAAGGTTTCCTGCTCTTTAACAGAAAATCTGTACATGTCTGTACTGTAAAAATCTGTACTGTATTTTAAATTATTAGCAGAGATAGAAGAGTAGATATGATATATGCCCCCATTAGACACAATACCTTTCTTTTACAAAAAGTATAAGTTAAAACCAATGTAATCCATTTTCTTTAATAAACGAATAAGGCAACATCATAGCTCAAAATATTTGTGTATATTCTTAATTCAGATACGTCTCAGTCAGCACACAGATCTTAATCTTCACTTTTCCCAAATGTTATTTGTTAAGTATTACTATTTTAAAAACAAATAGTTAAAAAGCAAATAAAAGCGTCATTATCTATAGGAAATCGTACCTAAATGAGTTTCCATTACCATAAAAAAATAGAGATTATCATGAATATTTGTGTTGAGGTAGTAAATAACGTCTGATTTGGATATTTATGGCTGATTACACAGGGCCAATAATTAAGCAGCCATCCTTGCAAAATTACGTATTTTAATCTTGATTTATTTGCCATATTATCATGACATTGATCTATCTAGCAGTCTTGTGCTTCAGAATGGTGAACTGGTGAACGTTATGGATTGCTAATGACTTGATAATAAGCCTGGTGAAAGAAGATGAACTATCTTCATTATCTCAGTAAGACAAGCTTTCCCATTTTTATAGCACTCTTCCATCTATCCTAGCCCTTAAACATGGAGAATAAAAATAAATGTTTGACATGAGATTTCAGGAATGCCTTGTACAGTTATATTAATATTTTCACAGATCTATTAGAAATACCAAACCTAGAACATTTTAGGATTGTGTTCAGTTTTGCCACAGATGTCTTCACAGTAGTGACTCATGGGTTGTCTGTGTTCAGCTAATGTATCTCTTCCATGTTTGGTTTCCGAGTACTGAGCTCCTGCTATTGATTTTTCATACATACATTATGTGCTGTTAAATTTCATTCCATTACTGTTATTCCAGTTGTCACAGTACTTATTTGTCTCCTGTATGAGCCTTTAATCCTCTTCTGTGTTAGTAATATCTCTCAGTGTTTGCTTTCAGCAAAATTTCATTAGCATACTCTTTTTTGTGTCAGTCATTACTGCAACAATTAAATAAGGCAGATTGAGTATTGATCCTGTAAGAATTACAATAATATCCTCCCTTGGGACAACAATCCCTCTTCTAGCACAACCAAGGGGTTTTCCTGCTTTAGCATTTTATTCACTACTTTCTTTATAGAAGCCTAATAGATCTTATCTGCATCACTTTCTACTGGTTAAAGCAGTGGGTTTTAATCAACAGACTTATATTCACTCAACCTGCTTCACCTTGGGTAAGCTTGGCTTGCATTTTATCCCATTTTCCTTTTTTTTCTACTTACACAGATGTTTTTCTTAAAGAAAAAAACTTCTAGAGCCTTGAATATTGTTGAGGTCACCCTAATGGTTTCTGGTTATCCTTTTTTCTGAAATCCTGGCAAGAGGTTTGCTTTTCAGTAGTGCTCTGCTTCCAGTCAGCAGCTTTATTAAAAATCCTTGCTGCTGGACATGCAATTTCATGTGCCAGTTCTTTCAGAACCCAGGGACAGAGATTATCCTGTCCTTCCGATTTCGGTGCTTTAAGCTCTTTTTTTCTACCTCACATATGATAATTTCCATTTCTGTATCCTTGTTCCATGTTACTTTTTTTTTTTCTGGATAGTTTTATCTTTAATTGGAAAGTCCCTGACAAAGCAATTCTTATTAGGATTTATTTTCATAATAAAGGTCTTTTGATAAATCACTGTTCTATGTGAATTATTTGGCTTTGCCAAAATAAATTAAACCCCCATAGTTTTGGGGTTTGTGGGGTTTTTTTACAACCAATTCTGTATATAAACTCTACTGTGAAAAGAAAGAAACAGTTACACATCCATGCACATAATACTGCTGTGGCAATGTTGCTACTATCAGACCATGCACTGTTTAGAATACAAATACATCTGAAAATAACTTGATATGTGAAGTGCAAATGGCAGAACTAAACAGAAAACACTGCAATTAAATGTGTTGCAGGATTAGGGATTTCAGTCTGCTCTCAGAGTATTTAATGCAGGAGCCTCCACTGCATCCCTCTAAGCTCCACATGACAGAGTAAAGTTTTTTGGGAATGACAAAACTTCACAGACATACAAAGTTTACGTACTCTATGCTTAATAACAAGGATATAAGGAAAAGCTGCAAGACTATGTACCTGACAGAAAATTACACATATGTCTCAAAGTTATTATTAATTTTCTCAATTTGAACTCTGGGCAATTGTGGATGAAAAATGACAAAACAAAAGTGCCTCCCTTTTACATTGGTTTCCAACATGACAGTGGGGTTTACAGGGAGAAAAGCGTGAGAACAAAAAGATGAAGAACAGAGTATATGGTGAAGGAAGACAGAATAGAAATGGAGTAAAGGAGGAATCATTTAGGAAGTAAATGTGTATCTGGGAAGAAATGAAAGAGAGGGCAGAAAAAATAATAGAGGCTATTTACAGAATTTACAGAATGAAGTGAAAATGAGAGATATTGTGCTCAGGGTTTTCAGCCTGATTTAGATCAGTCATACAGTAGATGATTAATAGAAAAATAAAATTTATGTGGGGACCTGCAGGAGGAAGGAATTTATATTTTTAATTTCTTCATGCTCATAACAAGACTTCCAGAATATAGGGATATATTGTTAATTAAATACATAAAAGTAAATTTTAAAAGGAAACAATAGACTTGTTGCTCAGAAAGAGCTCCCCTCTATAGCTGTTAATCAACAGTGGAATACTGTATATCAGTTCTGGTGCTGTGGATACTTACACACGCAGTTTAGGCAGTGTTAAACCAGAAGCAAGGAGAAACTGGTTTATATCCATCTCTTTTTAGTAAACACTATTGGAAACAAAAATGATTAAAGACAAAATCTAACCTTGTGTATGATCATTTTAGACTGACATAATGCAGAAGAGTCTGCTATGACTTTTCATTAGAGTAAAAAAAATCTCTACTAAATTTAGTGAAATTGCACTAAATTGGTATCAGTACTGCCAAAAGCAAAAAGAACAACTCATGAAAGAATCATACCAATGTGCATTTCCAGCATGGCAGAACCTGGCTCACAGATGTTCACGTGCAGGCAGATGGCGTGTGCATGTAATACATGTACAGACACATAATCAGGTGTAAATAGTGACTGCTAAAGCATAATTTCCAAGACTATTTAAAGAGTTTCAGTATATGCTCAGTTATTTCTTTTCTAAACTTTAGTGCTCCACTAAATCTTTTCACGTACCAGACTGACTTGACTGCAAAGACAAGGAACATCCTCAGCTGTGGCATTCTCTGAAAGACAAGCCTCTCTCTATGTAAACATGGAATTGGGACACAGGTTATCTGGAGATTTTAGTCAAAGTGCTGTGAAGGAAACCACAAGGGCAGTTGACTCCTCAAATTCAGCCCCCCAAACTCACCTGGGGCAAGCAGAGCTCCTGCTGTTCATGTGGCAGCTTTGTGGCCTGGGTGCCCTCACTATTCACTCTTCTTTGTGTCTGCACAATGAAAGCCTGGATTTAACAAATATAGAGTTCCATTTAAAGAACACAACGCTGCAGCAGCAGAAAGCTGTGCCTGCCACCCTGTGCCTCCCTCACAGTGCCCCTTCCCACCCTTCAGCGCAGCAGCCATTTTGGCAGACGGAGGTGTGATGACGGAGCACTCACTCCTCACAGCCTTCAGCTGAGCCTCTCTGGCATCTAGGGGCTGGCTAGTGCCTCAGGGCAAAGTGAAAAACATTGTTATGGCAGCCTTCTTGCTCATCTGCACGTTGGGGTTGCTTGGGGGTCCCTGCATACCTGCCAGTGCAGGTGCCTTGTCAGGACCCTCCCTGCACCTCAGCAAAGGTGCTGAGGTGGGAAGAAGAACATGGTCACCTCAGTGGGAACACGGGACGCAGTGCTGCTGCAGCTGTGTGTGGCGCCCCTGGAAGTTTGCCCACGAAGAGAGGAAGAAATAGAAAAAGAGACATAAAATATGGTGTAGCTAGAGTGAGCATTGCATTCCTTCTGCAAAGGAAGCATGAACCCATTGTTCATGGAGGTGCTGCCCCAGGTAAAGCACAACGAGGCCTCTCAGGCGAGAGAAGCACTGTCACCGGCCTGGCAGATGCTGCCGGGCAGCAGTGCCCAGGAGGAGCAGGCACAGGCTGGGAGGATCCCCACCCTCAGGGAAGAAGATGCCAAGGAAAAGGTTAGTTTTTTAAAACTAAGGTGGGGTTGTTTTCTGGCTCTTCTGGTATTGCGAGGGGTCTCGACTAGAGCCACCGTTATGGGGCCTGCTGCTTTTGTAGTGCCTGGGGTTATGGCAGCAGTATGTGTCTCCTGTGGCTCATTTGACCACAACTCAGAGGCTAAAATGAGAGGGGAAGAAGGAAGTAGGCTAATCCTGGGGGGTTACATTCTCTCAAAATATAAGTCTCCTGAAGCCCTCTGCTCCTCAGCCTTTGCTTGGCCCAGGAGGCTTCTTCAGTCTCCTGAGCATTGGCAGAGTTGTTCTGTGCTGTGTTTATAAACCCTGTGAGGGTGAAAGGGCAGGGGAAGAAGGGCAGCAAGGGCTACTAGACCCTGGCAGCACTAGCTATGCTCAGGAGTCCAGCACCCACAGCTTCATCCGTGGCATTACCAGGTCTTGTTTGCCAGCCAGGACACTTCCCAGTGGGAGATGATGTGCTCCTGCTTGCTGTCTCTGAAAGCTTGTGACAAGATTTCTCTGTGTTGCAGGTGTATGTAGAGAAAGAATTCATGGAATGGGTTTGGGATGTGCGTGTGTATGCTTATGCTTTCTCAACAGAGTGCTGTTTCTAGAAATTCAAACTAAACTAGACAGTTCTGTCAAGAAAATATTACAAGCTCCTGCTAGATCTTTTTCCTTTATGCCAGACATTTATGCTTTGTTTCTGTCACAGTGGCAGGTGGAATTTTCATATGGATAAAGGTACTCTCGGCAAGGAATAATTAGCAGAATATTATGGATTAGGTGGGTATTCCCTGTGCAAGGACAGAACCAAAGCAAAACTTGTGAGGAGAACGAAAAGGCTGCAGTGATGACTTCATCTTATTGCTGTTTGTGTTCTCAGTGACCTGTAAAATCAACAGAGCTTTTAGTGTTTACAGTGCATCAGGCATAATAATAAAGAAAAATGTACATGTACAACACATTTGGAAAGAATGGAGTTGAAAGCACTGCTTCAGGAAGCACAGCCCCGTCCAAAAGAAGCTGCTGTTTTGTGCATGCAAGGTCTGTGTGCATGGCCCTGGATTTCAGAGTACAGTACATGTGCCTGAGGGGCCCTTGGTTAACTGGGTTCTTGAGACAGCTGAAAATCATCTAGTTAATGTCATTATTGATAGCAAAGGGAACGTACTTAAATTGCTTTTTGGAGAGGATAAAACACATAATTAAACATCTTTCAGGATTCTTTTTAATTATATGGGGTCTATTTTTTATCTTTTACTTGAGCTCCTGAATGTCTTTGTCTATCTAAACAGACAATACATTTTTAATTAATAGCCAGCAAAGACCCCAGGATAGAAACAGAATCCTACAAAAAGATTTCTGTTGTGCTTTATTATTTGAACAAATCTCAAATGAAGACTTTTAGTGTCCCAGTTTTTCTCTATGAATATTCTTATTCCTCTGAGTTGAATCCAGTTTGGACAGAGGTTAGTGCACATGATGCCTGGCTGGGTCATTTTGCTGTCAGGTGTAACTGCACTTGCCTGTAGCATTCTTTCTCTTTGTTGGAAAAATGGTGTATTTCTGACCCCACGCATCCCCTTTTCTCTCTGTTGCCAGCAGACTGTGTGCAGTGCTAGCACAGCCAGAACATTTCCAGAGATTTTCCTGCAGTGAATTTCTCATAAAACTCAAGTGTCCAGCAGGGCACCCGAGGCTGTGGAGCAAAGTGTTGCTGCTGTCTGTTATCCTCATTGTTACTGCAGTGATACGTATCCTGTTTTGGGGACCACTCTTAACACTGTGAGCTGTGTTCAAGATGGCAGAAGACCACGTTCATTTGGGCATTTTGCTTATAGTGGTGCAAGCAAATGAGTTGCACAATTAAGCAGCTCTTAGAATTTATCTAATCAACGCAAGATGCCACATAAGGGAGGTACAAGTCACATCTCATCTGTCCTTTCTCAAGAATAGGGAGACAATAGGATAAATTTATTTCCAAATTTATTTCAATATGCAACTACTGCTCTGTCTTTATAAAGTTAATTGCAAAGAAGGTGTTTGTTCTTTCTGCCTTGTTTCCAATGTTTGGAATTTCAGATGGAGTCTATTTCCAAATGCCCTGTTATTGTCCAAACAGGTTTAATTTTCCCTGGTTTCTCTGTAACAATCTGGTATAACTTATTTGATAAAATAATTTGGTTCATTTTAAAGAGAGCTGGTATTAAACCTATTTTGATTGCTTTTCATGCTGAATACCAAAGATGAAGGCTTGGGTGACTTCTGTTTTCTAAAACACAGTGCTGAATATCTTTTAAGAAAATGATAATGGACCAATGAGTTTGATACATCTCATTTAGTTCTACTGAGGTCTAATAGGAAGCCATCTGACTAAATTTCTTATGCAAAGATACTTGGCTTTCTACAGAGAGAAGACCTATTTGTCTTCATTTTCTAAAGAAGCATGAAACTATGTGACAGATATTAATTCACTTATAATGTGCTCAGTCTGTGCAGTGCTTTCCTCAGACTTTGGAGGGGATGTGGGTGGTGTGGAGAATGTGTGGGTATGCTATGCCTTCATCCCAGACCCTGGGACCAAAACACATCAACATTTTCTGAATTATTTCCCTGTGTTCACTAAAAAGCCTGGAAAGTGGCTGCACTGAGTGTGCCATTGGAAATGTGCAGTCAGGGGACAGAGGGCAGAGAAAAGGCCTGTCAAACACAGCGTGGGTTGGCTGCAGCAGGGCAGTAGGATTCACCTCTAACGCTGCTACGTGTACCAGCAGCTCTCAGAGGGGTTTATCTGTCCCCCCTTGCAGTGGGATTTACCCTGGTTTGAACCAGAGCTCAGGTCTGAAGGCTGTGGGATGGTTCCCAATAACGTCGTGCTGCCTTCAGATCAGTAGGTGGAGCTCCAAGATAAAGCGTTCCAGCCCTGAAGCGTTGCAATCAATTAAACATAACAGCTGTTAAGAGACCACAGTAATTACAAGGCTAAATGATAGCCTTAAATAATCACTTGGGATTTATACATCTTATTCCTAAAATCTTATCATACATACATAGAGGTTTGTTAGAGGGAAAAATAAAATTAATTCTGTGCCTCTCTGCCAGATCTCTCTGGTGGCTTTCCAAGTGTTTAGAAGACTGAATGATAGCCAAAATCATACATGTACTTTTGGCTACAGTGCATTTTCTTCAGCTGCCTACAGAAATCCAGTTTATAGAAACCTGATTATGATAATGAGCTTTATTTTTAACCCTATTACATTCAGTGCATTTTCCCCATGTAATATGATCAGGTAGTATTGACTTCTGCGGTTTTCCCACTTTACCATTTTGGCCCTTTTTCTCCCAAATTATAGTCTATATTTAGTGCTATAATAATTGTTCAAAAATCTGACCCTCTACTTCAGTGTACTCTTCATTATTATTTAAATTGTCTCTGACCTCTACCATTCACATATATGCTAATTGTTCCCAGCGTTTAAATGCATCCCTTAAAACTTTGGGAAGTGGAGACTGAGTTCCTGATAACAGAAGAAACATCAATAATAAGAATTAGCCCCTTAAAATGTGGTGTCTATAAAGGATCAAGTTTTCCAACAATATTTTTATTCTGACAGCAGGAAAAGATAAATTGTCAGGGCACAAAAAAAAAAGGTCTAATAGTTAATAAAATGACTGAGGATATGACAGGAATGACAATTTATTTGTGCTTCGGTAAAATAATTGTCAGAGAGATGGACACTAAATAGAACGTAGCAAGAAGGTTGCCATGCATCTTCCTTCCAGCTAAGTGAAATTGGGAAGAGTTAGGAGGCTGTGAGAACAGGCCCAGCATTTGAGAGATCAAAGACAAAATAAGGATTGACTCTTGTAGGAAACCTGGATTAAGTCTGAATTAATGTCCTGTTGTTCACAACGTGGGATGGGAAATTTTTCTGGTTTTGTCTTGTATTTGGCTCTGTAATAACCTCAGAAAATACCAGAGTTACTCTATTAATTTATTGAGACTCTGGTTGTATTCTGTTAGTTAACTAAACATGTGTTTGCTTCTTCTGACATATGAGAAATCCACAGAGAAGCATTAGCAATATTATATATTAATGTAAAATGAAATTAGTAGTGATGTGAGCTAATAGGCTGGGCTTTGAACTTTGGCTGCAATAGGGAAGATTTCTTGCTTCTTCCAACTCAGATAGAGGGAACCTTAGGCAGGTGATGCAAAGATGCTGGAATCTAGCATTGAGAATCCTAGTAGCATGAATTGTTGAGCTGATGAATCACACACCGTGGGGACCGGTTTCCATCTTCACTTAAATTCCTTCTGGTGATTTTCCCAAGGCTGCACCTCACACTGCAGTTTACTTTCCTGTACCCTTGAAGGAATGAAACCCAGCGTTGTGAGGAGATTGACAGTGAAAATGATCGGACACAGATTTATTATGGATATTTCTTGGAGAGGTCATTCATTAGAGTACACTGCTGACAGTGAAAGTTGAGGTAATGTTAATTGGGGAACGATGCCAAGATGTAGAGCATAGAACCCCTTAGCTCCCTCTCCCCTACGCTGCAGGCCCTGCTGCAGGCTAGCAGGAAAATGCAAGTGTGTGTCCTGCCACGAGTCTCTGCTGCAAAACGGCTGTGATTTAGGGGAGCAGCTCCCCCCTTCCACTGATCTTGGGGGATGCTGCGGAGCCGGTTCATATAAAGAGCTGGGCATAAGCTGTGTTTGCTAGAGTTGTGCAGTGAAAGTTTTCTCTGAGGTTCTGCAGAGTTGACCTGCTGCAACCTCCTTGCAATATTTATGGAAATGTTTGGCTGAGCTTGTGAGGCTCTGTAAATCCCCAAGAGATCTTCATGCAGGATTTCCATTGATGCTACTCGCAGTTAACTTTCACCAAAATCCTTGAGTATCCAAAAAAAAAAAGACCTCAAAGGGGAAGACTTTTTTAAAAAAAGGAAATTAATTGGGTGGAAAAAGCAAAACACCTTCTGCTGTTTGAAAATTCAATTCTATATAAATGTAACCCTTGGTACTCTGAGCAGCAACTTTAATCAGAACTGTGGCTCATTTTTTTAGCACTGTTTAGTACTGTAGTCCAGCTTTGCTATTAAAACCCATTCTTCCGTTATGCCTTGAAGGAGAGATGGCTCTGTTGGGAATAACACAAAACATGTATATTGAATTTTTTTTTTTTAAAGAGGTTACAATAGCAGTGGCAACCTTGTCAGAAACCACTGGCTAGGGGGGAGCTTGCAGAAGCTAATAGCCTTGGGCTTGCCTTCAATGGTCCTGTCTCACAGGTGATTGTCAACTCTTAGAAATACTGTCAGTGTTGATTGTTATTTTTAATTATCAATGTAAGCATTGTAAGTTAGATGAGAGCTAAGAAATATGGCTTGTCAGTTAAACTGATATCTGAAATGCATTAATGGTGAAATTTCCATCTTCTAAAACCCTCTGGGATTTTTTGAAAGTAAGGAAAGGACAGACATGTATGTGATGAAGTTTAAGCAGAGAAGTTATACGATTTTGGTGAGAAATTGCTATGGAACAGAACCTGAATTCTTAAGTCGACACAGGTGAGTTTGACTGCGAGCTTTGTAATCAGAACTAGTTCAGTCTCCGTGTACCTGCTGAACAGCACCTTCGGGGAGAAACGTAGATAGTGAAATAATTTCTATTTAAAACATTTCATTCCTTCAAGTTGAGTCTGGTTGCACAAAGTGGAGAAGTAAGCTGAATAAGAATGATATCAAGAAGTTTCACATGTAAAAAGGAAATATAGAATAAATCAGGAGTCTCTGACATTTCCCTTTCCACTTGGCATAAACCAGCAGAGTAGCAGGCACTCATTATAAGCAGCGCTGTAGGAGAAATTCTCCTGGAAAGATGCTGAACTTTTATTTTTTTCAATGTACCACCTGCCCCAAGGCCAAACCTGTCCAGAATTTTAAACATGCAGTCCCAGGCAAAAGTGTTAAAACCAAGTGCAACTTATTTAGTTTTTCTTGAGTAGGAACAGTTTGGTTATAGACACTGAAGTTTCAGGGAACTTGCTCTCATATGTTTGTTACCGTGAGTTAAAAATCTAGTGCTGAGCCAAAATCTAGCAGCAACAGGAGGGATAAACTAAGGGGAAGGGATCCATGTGCTACTGAGAGAAGGAAAAATGACACTGTATCCCATATCTGTTCTCCTGCATCCTTTCAGCAGGATCACAGACATTGAATGCTCTATGGCCAGAAGGCAAGAGAGGCAAAGAGCTGAAACACAAAACTGCATAACAGAGCTGCCGCTCCCTCTTAGTGCTTTGTCTTTCTGCAGCCTCTGCCTGGGAATCCTGGAGTCTTCATTTGTCATCCTTCAGTACTGAAATTTCTCCCTGGAAAGATTTCAAAGGAATTAGGGAAAGGCAAAGAAATAAGGAAACAAATCTAGCAACAGAATTCCAGCTCCTCTCATAAATTGCATGCTGGCCTAAGCTTTAGCTGGAATTTCAAGGCAAATGTTAATGGTCTGATAAGACTTATAGTCACGGGGTGGGGGGTTTAATGGAAATAGCGTTGATAATACAGTGAATGGTTCAGGAAATGATCCACTTTAGACTAAAACTTCAAAGATAGACAGGCTAGGCTCATTTACTGGAGAAACTGCCCATGTAAAATAATATGCCTGAAATCTCTCTGACCAAGGAGACAGCTTATTTCAGTGATAGTCATCCAAGACCTCAGCTAGTGCAAATCAGCGTAGCTCGACTGATTGAATCCTGTGAAAACATAATTGGGTAGAATATCCCCTGCACTCCATTTCTTGGAGAGAGGTAAGAACCGGTCCAGTTCTTGTGGCTAAGAGGACAAAGGCTGTGACAACGAGTAATCTACAAGAGAGATATAATGAAGGAAATAAATTTGTCTGTCAGAGAATTCAAAACAGTTTGGAACAGTAAAAAAAATGCAATAGAGCTGTTCATTTTTGAGAAAGTGTCATAAAAAGGCTGATCAAAAACTCCATCCCACTTTGCAGTAGAACAGATTAAGTAAAATGATACCATTTTCAGTAGAAAATTGTAGGAGAAAAAAGCAAAAGACCTCAGCTCTTGCTCTGCAGAGTAATTACTAAGAGATACCTAGTCAATAGCTTTGTTCTGTCAGAGATTGTGATAACACTTACAGAGATACAGCCAGACTGTCTGGTTGGCTAGACATCATTAATATAAACCCCATAATTTAGAAACTACCTCTCCAGATTCCATCTCCAGATAGAAATCTGCTAATGAACCATGATTCAGTTATATTCCTAATCAGGAAAATGTCTTTCAAGCTGTATTCTAACTGGGCAGTGTTTTGCTTCCTACGTCCCAAAGACCAATTAAGCATTTTGTATGCAACTATGTTATAGATAATGAACGTACTGTACAAATTAAATCCACGTTGGCAAGAAAAATAGCTTATGTTCTGCTCATTTCAGTCAAAAGCCAAACTGCTGATTTGCAGAACCCCCCTAAAATGGAGTCCTACAGGGAGAGAATATGGAATTATAAGTCTGGGTGGCAGTGTGACAGTTTGGGGGATTGGCCATTGGAGAAATTGGTGCCTAATCTGATTTTGCAGCTTATCAGTCACAGAACAGTAATACCACAGTCTTAGTGGGCCTCATCCAGAGATAAACTTGGCCCACTTAACTCACCTAGAAGGTATGGAAATGGTGAAGTCCTATAAGTAAAACCTGGAAATGGCTGGGAAGCATAAACTCATCCACTAATACAAGGCAGGACTTTGTAACCCTCTTCTCTCATCACAGCCACATGGGTCTACTCCAGACAGCCTTTTTCACCTGGTCTGAATTCTACATTAAAATATTCACTGCCTGAGTTTAAATTAAATCCTTTCCATCCTGGCAAAGAGAAAATACAGAGGAGATCCTAATGCAAAAATATCCATATAGTTCAGAACCAGGACAGAATCCAACCTCTGCACCAGACTTCAAACAGTGAACTACTATTTTAATAAATAGCATTTCCCAGGAAGATCTTTAAAAGCTTTCACAATAGTTCTCTCCTGGTATAAGCAGGGAAGCCAATTCACTTCAGTCAGAGAGGAGTCATCCTAGCAGTATCTTAATATTAGGATTTAATTGACATCAGACCATTTGTCAATCCAGGTTTCTCCTCAAAGATAATTGGGTTTATATCTTGGTCCATTGAAGATTAAAAAGAATGTATGCAAAACAGAGGGGGGAAAAGGCTATTTGTTTGTATCTGTGAAGGCCTTTTGTTGCCAGATATTTTGGAGCATCTTATTTTTCAGGCTGTTTCCTGATGGCTTGAATTCTGATTACTTATCCTCAGGAACTCGGTATGATATTAGTTCCACTGATCTTGTTGACTTTGCTTTCATGTGCAGTGGGTAACGCTGGGGAAAAGCAGAAAGGATGGAGTCATTATGGATTCTGAAAGAAGTAAAAACAAACACCCACCACAGAACACTTGGAAGAACACAGGAGACCCTGCAGCACAGTTCTGCTGTAACAACCTACTCATCCCCACAAGCTTTATCTTTTTGAGTGGAAAATGTGCATGGCAATACAGACAAGCTCATGTGAGAGGTGCAGGCTAAGCCTCCAGGTAAAGGTGAATAAGTCAGTGCTTTCCAGCTAAAGAAAAGACAACTAGGAAATGCACAGTACTGGACAGAAAATCCCGATAGATTCCAGTTCCCTGATTACCCTAGTCTTGAGGGAAGTGTTCACTGGGTGAGCATTAGTCTGTCCCCATGTACTCAGTCCATATTTGAGTTTTAGGAATCATATGTAGAACAGGCAAGATTTGCAGTGGTATTTAGATCCTGGAAACTACTACTAGGTAGATTTTAATTTTTTTCTAGGCCTAGCGAAAGGAGATACTTAGGTCCAAAGGAAGTCAGGCAGGACTCTTGAATAGGTTGCCCAGGCAGCTTCTGGAGCCTTCCTGAGATATTCAAGAATGGTCTGGACACAATCTTGTCCCATGTGCTCTGGGATGACCCTGCTTGAGCAGGGAGGTTGGAGCAGATAACCCACTGTGGTGCCTTCCAACCTGACCCATCCTGTGATTCTGTGACTTTCCTACACTGGATGCATATCTCTGTGTTGTGAAATGATTTTGAAAATCTGATCCTTGTTTTGTTTAGCTTATGCTGCCAAAGCCCTTGTTCTAAACACTGCAGCTTCCAGGCTGGACTCATAAAATCTAAGTTAATAAAAGTTGATTAGTAAAGTGGCCATCAGGAAATAGAAAGCAGGGACACTCCCTCCCATTTGCACACCCCTCCATCAGATCCATGTGGAGCCTACTGCAGACTTACCTATGTATCTTCCTTTACATAAGTTTAAGGCACAAGGCGATATCTCACCTGGAGATGTCTGGGATTTTACTTCCATATTATGCCCGATAAAGTGTAGCAAATTTGATCTTTTCCAATTGTGAACTCAGCACTGTAACACCTTATTAAAGGACTGTTCATCTTTTCTGAAGCATCCAGAGATTTCTTGGCATCAGAAGATTCCTGTCTCTGATAAGTTTGGGTTTTTTTTACAAATTGATATTGTAGGGAAAATCATATTGTTAGGGAAAATCTGTNGGTTTTTTTACAAATTGAGGCTTCTTCATATTGTTAGGGAAAATCTGTTTTGTGTGGTTTCTTCTTCAGGTTGTTATATGGTAGAATGCTTAGATAGAAAGCAAGGGGGAGAACAGGAGCTCTGGTGCTCAGGGAAGAGGATGGTGATGACTTTGATTTTCCAGTTCTTCAAGGTATGAATCAAAGGCAATGCAAAGATTTTACAGCAAAACCATGGCATACAAAACTAACATATCAATGGAACCCAAGGTGAGCAATCCAACTGTTATCAGGTAGTTTTCCCTATGCAGTGCTAAAAAGCCAAGGCACTAGCACTGAAAAAGCAGCCAGGGAAATCAGAGGGAAAACATGCCCCCACATCTATGCGTACTTCAGCTGGTGGAACTGGAATATGTCATTCACAGCACATGCCAGTAATTGCTATTTTACAGCACTCCAAACTATATTAGTGTTTGCATTGATGCATTTGCACATTGATAGCTTTGCACTGAAGTCCTCTCAAAGCTGCGTTTTCCCCAAAATCTAATATTGCAAAGCAGAGACCTGCTGAGCTGTGCTAATACACAGCTCTGCACACTCAGGTGCTGATATTCGAATGACCCATTGATGATCTTATTGGCTAAATGCCATGGTAAGAGATTGAGTGCCCATTTGGTAGAACCAGAAGATGAAAACAGGTGTCCAGGCTTTGATCCTTGTATTTGACAGCTGGATTCATATCCTATCAGAAAATCTCTCTATTAAATTCACATCTCCCAGTGAAGCAAAAAGCCCAGAAAGACAAGGGCAGAACTTCATATCATATGAGAGGAGAAAGCTGAAGCAAAGAGAATAAAATATTTTGCCTGGCTAACATACAGATGCAGAATAATTGGATTTTAATTCAAGATTCTAAACTCAATACTGAATGATCAGGTATTTTGGGTTTTTTCCATCCCAGACTGTCAAAAGGGCTGAAGCAGATGGGCAGGTGCATGCTCATCCCTACCATTGCAGATATGAGGAAAAAACCTGAATTTGTGTTGACTTGTATTTAGAAACCCTCCCCTACCTGGCAGGGTTCCTCTGCTGAATCTAATAGGAATATTTTTATTTCCTCTGAGACATGATTTAAGGCTCCTACAGTATTCAGAACAGCTATGCAATGTAAAAAAGAGAAGGGACTGTACAAAATGCAAGGAAAAGGCAGAGTTAGTGAAAATAAAGCTGAGTGGGGTAATAGGTATATAAAGAAATGCAAGCACGACTCTTGCTAAGGCTGCAATCCAGAACTTATTAATTTGTACAGACATTTTCCCTTTTATTTAGTGATCTTCTAAAACTCCGTATCTTGGGTTAGGATCAATAGAGCTTCTTTTTACCAGTTTCCAAGTGTATAAACCCTACTGGTACTCAGAACCAGAAATGAAGGATATAATCATGTTGATTCCCTCCCAGAGAAGAGGAATGATCTGCACCACTGTGCAGAGCCCATCAGTCTACTCAAGGCAATTTGTAAAGGGATTTTGTGTGGTGTCAGCAGAGCTGCATATCAGGGAATGGAAGGACAGAGCAAATTATTGAGACAGGCGGGCAAAATTTGCTTGAAGAAGTATCTACACAGTTAGAATTTTTGATATGGCAGTTACACAGGACTGAAAGGAAATCTGGAAGAATACTTATAAATGGCTAAAATTAGGATTTTTTGATGAGCACTATGATCCCCATATCCTCTACCTTATCCCATATACACATCATTCTGTCTTCCTGTGAAAGATCTACAGATTCAGAAACTTTGCCAAGAAAGCACTCATGAACTTGTGGGGAGAGGCTTTGTAATTGAAGATCTTCAGCAAAAACAGGACATCCTTTCCTACCCCTGCTCAGAACAGTTTCTGTAGAAGGAGCTATTGGAGACAAATGTGATGCCTGGAGAAATGCTTTTATTAAAGAGTGTATATAGTTCACAGGCAATGTTATTAGTCAATATTTAGGTGTCTTGTGAAAGTAATAAATAGTTTTTAGCAGCAAATGTACAAGTAAAGGACTGTACTGTGGCAGTCCTCTGCAAAACAAAGCAATAAATACAAAACAAAAAATACAAACAAAAAAAATTTGCAATGCTGTATTAGCAGCTCCTAAAGGGTTCTGTCACTGTGGTTATAGTCAGCCAGGGGTTGCAAAACACCAGAGCGCCACTTGCACGTTTAATGTTTCTCTGCTCTGGCACAACAGCAGTCTGGGGGCAGAGCCATCTTGGGGCATCCGTGGCTCTGGCCATGAGAGGAGACATTGAGTGACAGGGAAGCAGTTGCTGCAGAAATCCCCAGCATGGTTTCCTAGCCAGTCATCCCTTGGGAGATATCCACTCTTACTGTAAGAGTGAACTTGCTGGATTGCAGTTCCTAGTACTAGCCTCTGTTCACCAGCCTTTCTTTAAAATAAAGTAAAAATGACAGGCAGTCAGCCTAGCTCTATATTAGAAATTAGTGTGGCTGAGGAAATCCTGTTTTCATAAACAAAATGGAAGGGTCTTGATTATGGTTTTTGTCACCAAAACAGCTTAATTTCCTTTATTAAATTCTTTGTGCAGAATATAGAGAAAGAGAGAGAAGACTTGACAAAGCATTCCAGTTGTGATACAATGATAAGCTGATAAATCAGTCTGTGAGGAGCAGAACCACAGACATACAGAGTAAAGCTGTGTATGCTACAGTGCAGCTGAAATTACATTATTAGAGAGTAGATTTGGTTTTGTTCTGCACAGCAGAGCCTAAAACAGTAAAAAAATTTGTGCAATTATTCTCTATTTTAGGTAGCCGTTAAACATTCTGATGTGAATTCTAACAAGCAGTATCCTGTGAAAGAAAGAGATCCTTCAGTAGTGTGGAGCCTGGGGAAGAGAGACTTAACAAACAGTTCATAAGTCATGTGGCAAAGGCACAAGTGGCTTACAATCCATCCAGCTTTTAATTCAGTGCCCCTCTCTGCTGATTTCTGGTGTGAGCTTCAAAAAGTCATGACAAGTTGCTCTGAGAAACCCTTCTCTAACTATGTGTAATAATTCCTCCTGGAGGTGCTCAGATTGACTCCTCTCTGCCGCATCTGAGGAGGCTGAATTCTCAGAGGTGGGAGCAGTCACGGTGCCCTCATGCTTCACGTCCCATGGCAGGCCCTGATCTCAGCAGGAGCTTTTCGTGTCACTGCCAATGAAATCCACAGCCACCAGCTTTGGTGGGTGTATGTGGGAATGGGGTGACCTTGTTTCATCCCAAGGCAGGGGTGATATTCAGCACTTTTCTTAAATGTATGTGATAAAGATCAGAGGCAAGTGGTAACATGAGCTTAATTCCCTCTGGGCAGAAGCCTTGAGTTTTTCCTTCTCAGGAGAAGTGTGTTTAACAAAATACAAACTCCCCAATCCTATGTGTAACAAACTGCTGCAAAAGCTGCCAGGACTTTGGTTCCGGGAAAAAGAGAAGTGGCTGCTTTTACTGACACAGGCTTGCAAGCACAGGAATTTCCAGGGACTCTCTTCCCCCTCCTGCATTTTGCATCCCCTTTTTACTACTCTGTCTTAGGTTTGGACTGACAGTATCACTGGAACGGTCTGGGGACCGTGTGCCTACGTGCAGTTTTTTTACCTGAAAGACCACCATGTCAGCACATCATTTGCAAACGTTAGTGCCACAGGAAGGCCTTGGAAAGGGCTCATCAGTATGCATGCAGTAGCTGCTGAGCACAAATATGTATGAAATTCTGATCATTGGTATTGAAATGGTGATCCTGAATATAAATTAGGAGGCTTCTAAATACATCAAATTCCAGTTAAATGGGAACTAAGTAAATACTGCATTTTTAAATTATAGTTGTCTTCCATTTTAAAAAAGGAAATCTGATGTTAGTTGGTTCTTCAGGCTAGCTAAAGCCCTTTAGGAAAGTAAAAAATACATTATTAACAGAGACATTTAAATTTGAAAAATGATTGCCCAGGCATAAGCAAGGCTTTCATCATGCATGTGAAGCTTTTAAATCTTTAGATCTTGTTGAGATATGGCAGATGGAATATAAAAATGCTTATTTGTGCAATAGTTTTCTGCTCAAGGAATAAATTCTCAAGTAAATTGATTATCCTAAACAAATAAAAAACCCTAAACAGAGAGAGAATTCACTGTATCTTGTTCCAGCTACCACTTTTGAGGGCTTTGTCTTTACAGTTTGCTTGCTATGGCAGCTCTCTGAAAACCATTAAACCATCAGACATTTTCATCTTCCCCCAACACTAAAGAAGAGAGAATTCCCATCATCAGGGATGTAGAAAAACCAACATCAATTTTTCCTCAATTCCCTTTGCAGAGGAGCTGAAATGCACTTTCCCTTTGCTTTGTAAGCTGTAATCCTGTGAGCAGCTCTTCATATAGTGAATATAGAACCCCACAAAGGGAAGATACCAGTAATTTTAAATTTTTTTGCTTTATCAATTCTCATCTAGCAAACCTCTTCAATTAACTACCTCTGTAAGAGAAGTTTTAAATTCAACCAGTGAGAAGCATATAGTATGTTATTACTGCACATGTTCAAATCACCATGATGTAAAAATTTGTTTACCTTTCTGTTCATCTTAAACCAGTCTATGCTTAACATATCAAATAACTCTTCTTTAATTGTAGAAAATGAGAATACAATGAATAGTAAAAAAGATAATGGGAAAGCATGTCTAAAATTAAAAGTCTGTTGGGAGTAGGAATTCAGAAAGCAGTACATTACTCGTAGAGTATTATGTCAGTATCTAAAATAACAATGGTACAAGATGCATCTGTGAAATTGAGCCACTATCTTTGTGTGTGGACACAAGATGGTTTGGGAGAGTACAGTCAAAGATACATAAGAGAGCACTAAATTCACTCTTCTCCACAGTGCAAAAGTATCTGTCTTGTCAAAATTTTAGATAGAGAGTTGTCAGGGATTGAATCATTGTTTTTATTGGTTATACCTATACAACTAGATTTCTGAGCCAACCAAAATAAGAAGATTTCTTTTGCTGTAATTTCACCATTAAATGCTAAAACAGGGGCACTGTTGGGGATATCAGAATACAAAATACACATTGCTTAGTGTGCAGTCCAGGCATGTGGCAGCACATATGGCATGATATGTGAGCACCAAACAATATGCTCAGACCCCTGTGAGTTTGCAGGAAGTCAGAGGAAACACAAGTAGGTGACAACAATAATATGCAGTGTAAGAGGGAAGTGGAACCAGTGGAGCATGAAAATGCATTCACTGCCCCTTCTCCCAGGATGGAATATGGAATATAGTTGAAAGCAAAGAGGATTGTCTTCAGCAGATCCCTGGGCTGTATCTGAGACTGTCAGAATAACTGCAGCTGTTAGTTTATTAATGTTTCTGTTCCCGTCCTGAACTTCTCTGGATGCTCAACACCCTCTGTGATTCGAGAATGGGAAAACACTAGAAAGCAACGGTCATTTTTTGAGGATCCCAGCTTGTACACAACCCAAAATGTACAGCAGCAGGTCAGAGTGCTAATGCCTAATACACTTAAAGTTAAGCAGCACTCTAAAGATTTGAAGAAGCTACACTTACAGTTCCACCACAAAGAGTGTGGCTCTGCCTTGTGCCAGTCTCTTTTTGGGGACTGAGATAATTCTGCTGCTAGTTAAATCCTCAGAGTCTCAGGCAAAGTCTTATTTGAAGTCTGCTTCATGCCAGTAGCAAAAGTCTGTCATGAAACAGAATTAATACGTTTAAAAGTTCATTTACACATGGTTTAAAACAGACTTTTGTTTGGAAATTGCACTGTACATAACAATCTTGATTGAAAGGCACAGCTACATATAAATACACAGCAGAACACAAGGTTAAGCAGGTGCATCAGGTTATGGAAAACTTGTTTTTTTGTTTCTGCAGTGCTCTCAAACCACCTCTAATACTGCACAACTTTTGCAATCACATAATTTCATTCGTTTCAGTGGAGTTGTTCTACTTTTACACTGATGAATAAGGAGGATTCCTGGTGCCATGTTTGCTCTGGGAGTCACAGTAGAATGTCAGGACCACAGTCTGTCACTTGCTGGGGTGGGGATAAAATGAAGATGATGTCAGGTCAGAGACAGTCTCCAATATCAGTCTTAAACTTGAGGATTTAACAAGCAGCAATTAAAAACATAAGAATTCTACTAATCAATAGCACTAAGTTCTGTTGCTGATTATCTGGTCTTTGTGTTGTTCAATTTCCCAATATTTCATGATAATATATTTCCTCTTCCTAGTTGGTGTATGTGGTTAGGTGGTTTTAAAAGGTGAATTATTTTGAATGGCTGAAAATCATCCCTCTAAGAGACAAGTACTTACAAGCACAAATCCTACTGAAAATTAGGAAACACTGCAGACACTTTGTGCTGGCTCTAGGAGGGGATCCAATATGTGTTTCTGTAGGCTCTTTTCTTTAATGATGATAATATTGTTACAATCAGTAAGCATATTTAAGAAGACAAGGCTTGGAAAAACCTAACAGTACTTCAGTGGAATGGTATTTCTACCTGCAGCTGTCATAGCTCATGTTTTATTGATAAGATGCAGGTCTTGCTGACTACCATACATATCCTTTACTTCATTTCCTTTGCAGGCAGCAAGAATCCATCATTCACATTTTTCTCCTGGCCTACATCTGTCTAAGGCAGTATTCTCAGTAAATGGTGCTGTAACAGTATCATATTTCATATTATTAAGTTGATGGCTAAATGCCTGATCCTGTTTAAGACCTCTCAGTGGGCAGAGAGGCTCCACAAAATTTTGGAGGTGCATGAACATCTGAGACTCTTGAGTTAGGAAAGAAAAATGGCTGACCATCTACAAAAGCAATCAATTATTTTGTACCTTTCTCTCTTCTCACCCACAGTGCAAGAGTGAAGGTGCAGACTGAACAATGATAGAGGTGACAGAAATGTTCGTGTACAAAGCAAAGTCACTCTTCTTTCCAAAGTTGCTAGGCTGGAAATCTAAAAGCCAATGAAATAGTGGGTTCAGCATCTCCAGTGTGTCAGTGTCTGTTCACTGACAGCAAACTTCACTCTGAGCAAAGACCTGTGCACTATTTCCATATCCCTTGGGTACTGTGTCGGCCCTTTCAGTAGGAATAAATGAGTTCTTCAGTTCACTTTCATTCTAATTTCTAATTCACTGACTCAACTCACTGGTCACAGTCATCTTTTGTTTCTGTCTGGGCATCAGAACTACTTCTTACTGATATGACACTCCTCTTAACTGAATCCTTTGTGCAATAATTGTAGAAAATAACGTGTATTTTTCATGAGGGCATAAAGAGAAGCTTGACTTGAGATACAACATGGAATACTGGGAATGGAGGCCTAGACTTGTGCCACTGATGGATAACTTGATAAAACTGCGCAGCGGATTTTTGTATGTGTATCCCTGTCACTCTAAATGAAATCTGATAGTGGTAAATATACAGACTAATATTTTGGTTTTTCTTTAATTCATGTAAATGATAAAGGTAGTTACTAATGTTGTGTACTTTAATACCATATCCTGTATCTCACACCTATTTTTGAGAATATTAAAACAAGAATGAACCTTGTGATGCATAAAATCAAAAGTAGAAAGAGTTCAGTAGAACAAAGCAAAGATTACTGCAATGTACAAACATGAAAACTGCCCTGGGGACATCTCTTAAACACAGCGTTGTAAGCAATGCTTACAAATCGAGTTTCCCATGTCACTGAAGTCTACTGCTACAAAACATGCCATCACTCAAAGCACAACTGGAATGATGACTCTTGGCAGAGTGGAATCACTCAAGAGCATGGGGATAGATCACACCCAGCCAGTGGAGGACAACAAAGAAACATGTCTGTGCCCATTCTGGGTCACAACTGTTTTCTCATCAGCCAGCAGCTCCAAAACTCTTGCGTATTTTCATTAGATCTACTTCCAACATAAATTCTGTCTTTAGTCACATGTGTCATTTCAATTGTGTTTGAGAAGCACATCTGGTGTCTGTGTTCATTGCTTTAAGAGTACAGTTGCTGAGGTCTTGTCTGGTTGTTTCTCTGTTTTCTCCAGTGTTGGCTTCATAGAAGGATGTGTGAGTCTGTATGTGTAGGGAAGAGAGCAAGAGAGCAGATAGCAAAGAGGAAGAGAACGATCTAATAAGCATCAGTCCTTTCTTTAAATTATATTCTCAAAAATGCCTGGATAGCTTCATTTTTTCCTTTTTTAATAAGCATATCTCCTTTCTCCAGAGTTTTCACCCTGCTTTACAAGTAGGGGAATCTTATTTTCCCCTTCATAGAGACAGAAAAATTGAGACAAACACAGTAATTGCCAAAAGTTAGCATGCAATTTCTCTGTTTGTTTTGGGGGTTTTTTAAATATTCGCTAAAGATATTCCCTCATCTAATTCATAATATTCAAAATTTCTACCTACAAAATACCTTTTTTTGCATGGTTTGAGCTGTATGTTGGCCTTAAAGTGCAATTTTTTAAGTTGCAGAGACCAAGTCAATTGCAAAAAGAGCACCCAGGTGAACTTCCAAGTCAAGATTCAATATACTAATGCCATCTGAGGGTGACTTTAAAAAAGACAATTAGCTGTCCTAGCTTCTAGATTTTGGTTTGAATCTCCATATTCTCATCTTTGAAGGTTCTAGGAAAGTTTAGTTACAAGTTTTGTTTTTCTCTTGCAGCAGGAACTTACCACAAAGTGATATTTTAAAGCGGGTCAGTAAAACTTTGATCTCAAATTTTCAAATACAGCTATCTTTTGCCTGACATACAGTACCTTAAAGAGGATATGATTTACCGACAGTGCATGCTCAGCACTTTCAGAAGACAAAGTCCCTCTCTTGTCTTTCAAGCTAAATGTTCAAAAAGAGAAGCATCCCAAAACATCAGACACATTTAGGAAGTCAAAGTGAATCTATGCTATGGCATATTTGGTGTCACGGACTGATTTCCTTTTTTTTCTACTTTTGCAGGAATTAAGATACAGAGATTACAAAGTCTTTCTTGTAGCCCATGTCTGAGGAACAGAATAGGGGGTCCTATTAAAAAACTCTCATATTTATGTTCATTATTTTCAAGAGCTCCAGCTATTTATGTGTCTGTAAATAAGGATTTAGCAGCATTAGAAGTTCTCCATGAAGCAAGCCTGTTCCATTACACCGAAGCATCAGCCTGAAGGAGGATGCCTGATCAAACTGTCATCTGCATCTTTCAGACTTCACACCTGCTTGGAGCCAAAACAGTTTTCCATTCATAGGCTTTCTCCCTTCATCACGCTGGCCAAAGCGATTCTTAATAGTAGCACTGAGCTGCAACAGCAGGTAATTCAGACTTGTAAAGAAAGGACCAGCTTCTGCTGGTGCAGATGCAGGCAAAACAACACAGTTCTTACACTGAAACCTTTTCACCCCTCATACAGACCCAAAGACAGAGTCTTACTTCCTGCCATAATATGCATTTATTCATCCCTTTTTCACCACAGAGCAAAAGTGGTTTTCACCTGTCACAGAACTACTGGAACTCATCTTCATGTGCCAGTAGCATAAGGGTTTCTTTGAAAATCTCATAGGAGAGCCATTTGCATGCAGTACATTATGGATATGCTCCAAATGCTGCTGCACCAGAGGCATACCAATGTACAAGGCTTATAAAATAGGGTTTGTCGTGGCTAGTCCTTGAGAGGTGGCATATTGGGAAGAGAAAAATAAATGTATTAATTGAGACTGTAGCCATTCTTCCCTTAAGAGAAGCGTGTCATCTGCCTGCCATTGGTAGTGCTCATCAATGCCAGCCTGACAGAGACCTTCACATCAGCAATATCTGAAGGGACAAGTGGGAGTGTACATGGCTTAAGGACTGATATGGAGCAACTCCAAAATGTGCAAATAAAATTTGTAAGAACCTTTATTCAGGGGGTGCAGATGCAAGTATTAGGGCATTTGTAGCTTAGTTTATGTCTAGTAAGTGAAGAAGTGGCAACTGGGCAAAAAAAGAAAAGGTCTTTTGCGACACAGAAAGAACTTGCACAACTCTGTTACAGGGTCCATACAAATGCAGGGATTAATGGACATAAAGGCACATAGCTCAAGGGTGTACTGTACATTTTCAGCATCTTGCTTTTTGGCTATCACAGATCCTGTAGCTGACACAAATAACCAGCAGTGCAATTCATCATTTTGCTGTATGGTAGGTCCTTTTTTATTTTCTTTCACTGATGTGATAGATAAAACATAGTGATTTCTGGATATTTTATTTTCTAGTCAATAAAATATGTTTACTGTAGTCTCAAGGTATGTGCAACTTTCAAAAAACAATTAAAACACAAGGAACTGACATAGCAGTTCAACACAGAACTTCCCAGAGAGAAAGGAAGAGAAGGGTTAGTGTTCTTACCAGCTATCTAACCAGCATAAAAATACTTTGAATTTTTCATTGTCTCTTCTCTGCCTTTTTAAGCACTATTTCATGGGACTGCATTGGTGGTTCCACTATAGGAACAAAGACTCTGTGACTGAAAAGAAGACACTATTACTTCTTCATCAGAAGAGAAAGGACACACACATGGATTGAGACTAGAGCTCTGAGCCAGGAATCCTGCACTATTTCCCGCGAAATGTGCTTCAACTTGGAAGATCAGAAAACATACTTTAAAACCCTATTATTAGGAAGCTTAAATTTGCCATGTGTGGAGCCACATCCCTATGTCAAACAGGGCTACTCAGGCTGGAAATGTTTAATAATTTCTTTAGTGGCTCAATGAGTTATTAGAGGTGATTGTTAAGTTCACAGATTAACACCAGGATTGAAGGGCTGCAAGCCTTTTGGAGGATAGGATTAGTATTCAAAGCAATGTTTAAAAATTAGAGAAATAAACTGAAAAAGTATGAAGGCAACTTGATAAGAACAAGGACAGCACAGGTAGGAATGATGGCTCAGTAGCAGAACTGAGTGGGTAAAGAGAGTTCTGCAGAAAGGAGTTTAGGGAACTTTGGTGGATCCTGAATTGGACTTCAGTCAACAGTGTTGTGCTATTGTGCAAATAACAAACTCCATTTGAGCTGGCCGAACTGAAGCCCTGCAGGTGAGGCATATAAATGCTCCAGGCTTCCCTCTCCTCTAATGGATGGTCTGACCCACTTGGCACACTGCACTTCAGAAAGACTTGGATCAACTAGTCCTCAGTGATGGTAGCCAGGAGGATCACAGGTCTAGAAAATCCTGGCTTTGAGGAAAGACTGAATAGTCCAAGGATGTCAGGGCTGATAGGGCTGGGAAAGAGAGAAAACAAATTGCCATGTAGTAATAAGAATTTTCTTTCTTATATCTGTATTCTGTCAGTAATGTACTGTTATCATTGGACTTCTAAGGAAATATCTCCAGACAGCAGCATTTAGCTTTTTTTGCTCGTCTACAGTATAAAAATATTTATATTAGTTTCTTTAGCTAAATAGATAGGAGGACATCAAATAAGTCCCATTTTTCTAGGCCAATTTGACAGAGAAAATTCAAATATTGCTGTTTATTGTTATGCAGTATGGCTTTAAAGTTGAAATTCAGTCAAAATGACTGACTTTGTGGTGGAAATTTCAAAGTCAGAATTAGACTTTGTATTTAGCTGCCTCTAATAAAAGAGGTTTCCCATACTTACTTTCAAGTATCTAACTCAGCAGGAACAGGAAAATTATGAGTGTTGTTGGTATGTGACCTGTTAGCATGTCACATTTATTTTAATTGTTTATGTTATGGTATTGCTTAGATCATTCTGGAATCTATACCCACTAGGGCATTAATGTTCTTCCTTTTCCTTGTCTTGTCGCTTATATTACAGGTATTTTTCCAGCAATTAATTTGCCTTCTCTTTATCTGATGAACACTGGATTTATGTCCAGAGTATATAGAGTTGTGTACACAGAGATAGATAGTGCCCTTCATTGATAAACTTGTTGTTTGTTTTCAGGGTTATTTATTAGGGGCATAACTAACATTTCTAGTTAGAATATTTTAGTAAGAGCTGAGTCAAAGTTTTAAGATTCAGCCAGCTAGGAATGGATAATGCTTTCCAGGGCACCTCTAGTAATTACAGCAATTTTCTTAGAATAACATGTTCTTCCATGAAGTGCATCTGTAATTATTTATCTCATTAATTGGATAATCTGCTTTTATCAGCATGACCATGTGAAAATGCATTTCAACATACAGACACAACCCTAATGCCTTGAGTGTGTTTTTATGAATTTTTCAGCCTTTGAAGTATTAATGTCTGAAGAATGTATCTGTGCAGCAAAGATACTAAAATAATTTTCTGTCACTGTCCTAGGACTATTATGTATATCATCACTGCAGGTGCATCCAGCTTCACTGTACTATTCTGCCTTGGTATTTTTCATGCTGCATTTACACAATGATTCCTTTCCCCAATAGTCTTTTTAGGAAAATTATTCTTTTCTTACATTATCTTGTTTTGGTTTGATCTTTTCCCTTTGTTAGTCTTTCATTTTGCTCACTAACTTAATAATGTTCAAGGACGAAATGAATCTAGATCTTGACACTGGACTTTGCCATCCTGTAGCTCAATGAGGTTTGGAAATTTTACATGAGCAACTACTAGTTTGTCTATTCTTCCTTGAGAACATGCTCTGGTATTTTCAGGAACTTCAGTGCTGCATAAATTTGTTATTTGTCTAAAGAGAGGCTTATAGTATTGTTGCTAATGATTGGAAATATGCACAAAAAGCTGTTTTGAAGTATTCTACTCTTAAGTAGTTAACTGCTGCTTTACTTGAATAAGTAAAATGTCCTTCAGCTGGCTATTTAGCCATCCAACAGCAGAGGAATAATATTTGCAAAGAGTATTAGAGCTGTCGCTCATCTCTGAGAGATGCTCCTTAGGGAAGCTCTGAATTTGTGTACTGGTGCTTGTCCACTTTGACACCTTTTCATCTTTCCCTGGTTCCTTGTATCTTTATCCCACAAAGCTAATCCTACCACGTATCAATTCCTATAAGATGTGTGCAAACCTGTCCCCAGGAACTCAGGAATAGGGATTGGTATAGGAGACAAGGAAGCTGCGAGGGTGAATTGAAAGGATGTGACATCTCTATTCTCCACTTCTGCATTATGGCTCCTATTTTCCTTGAGGAATGAGACAAATGGGGCTTGTTTCCAAGCTAGTGAATATAAAGTTGAAGTAATTGCATCTGCAAATATGTGGTCATGGTTTATATGGTTGAAATAAATGACATTGTGTCTCAGTGTTCAGTGATGCAGAAAACAGAGTTAGAGACAGAAGCATAATTTTTTTTTTTTTGTCTTCTCCCTGATTAACCAACATGTCTCATCTTCCTTTTATCTGAACTCTACCTTATATGATGATAAGCAGCTGTGTGTTCATCGGGGTAGAATCTGCAGCAAAACACCTGTGACACAGACATTTCCAAGGTATTTTAATGGTGCTCCTCCAACATTAAACATGGTCTGATTTGTTATTCATTTTGTGAAATCCTGAGTATACAGCACACAGAGCAACATATCAATTTGTTGTGCTTTAGCAAACAAACAGTGTTTGTAAAAGATTCAAAACAAATCTGCTGCTTGCCATATCTTATGGATAGGTTGCTGTCCTACAAAGTATAGATCTTTCCATCACTGAAATTCTGTAAAGTTCAAGTTAATTCTTTAGTAGTACATTTTATTAACTTAATACCTAATACATACTTTGCCGCAGTGCAATTAAATTACTTTTCAAAGAAAATTTAGAATAAAAGAATCACACTGCAGTTTGGTTTGTCATTTTAAAGGAAAATTGTCTTCATTTTCAGAAGTTATGTTTCTACACTTGTTATTGATTCATGGCAGGTTTTTATTAATAAAACCAACATTTCTCTCAAACTATATTTGGGTTGATCATGAAATATAATCTTGCTGTCTTATTCATGAGAAGGAACTCTTAGGTGTTTCTGTAGTAAGATCAACTTGTCACAGGGCAAGATCTGCCTGCTGGAATAACAGGTTGGACTGATCACATCTCTCCTCTCCTCTGTAATGGGGACAGAGTACCCCTGGTGCAGCTATTGCCAGATCTGTGTGCTGGTTTGAACTGGTGCCTGGGATCTCCACTGGACAATCTGAGTTTGCTGGCTGCTTTCCAACAGAAGGGTTAAAAGGTTTTTATGACAATAAGGGGTGAGGCGGGCTGGCCCTGGCTGCATGTCAGGTATCCTCCAAAGCCACTCCTGCCACTCCCCTCTTCAGCTGGACAGGGGAGAGGAAATATAACCAAAGACCTGCGGGCTGGGATAAGGACAGAGAGAGAGCACTCACCAGTTACTGTCATGGGCAAAACTGACTCAGCTTGGGAAAATGAAATTAATTTATGACCAATCAAAATAAAAAATAAAACCAAATCTTAAAACATCTTCCCCCCACCCCTCCATTCTTCTCGGGCCCAACTTCACTCCCCATTTTGTCTCCCTCCTTCCCAGAGGCTCCAGAGGACAGGGAATGGGGGCTGTGGTCAGTTCATCATACATTGTCTCTGCTGCTTTCTCCTCAGGAGAAAGGCTCTCACTCTCCTCCTGTTCCAGCATGGCGTTCCTCCCACAGGAGACAGTCCTCCACAAACTTCTCAAACGTGGGTCCTTCCCCCAGGCTGCAGTTCTTCATGAACTGCTCCAGCATGAGTCCTTTCCATGGGGTCACAGCCTCCTTTGGGCATCCCCCTGCTCCAGTGTGGGGTTCCCCTGGGCTGCAGGTGGATCTCAGCTCCACCATGGACCTNTCCAGGGGCTGGCACAGCTGCCTCACCATGGTCTTCACCACGGGCTGCAGAGGAATCTCTGCTCCAGTGCCTGGAGCACCTCCTTCCCCACTGACCTGGGGTCTGCAGGGCTGTTTCTCTCCTATGTTCACACTCCTCTCTCTGACACTGTTCTGCTGCACTTTTTTACCCCCATCTTTCATCATCCCAGAGGCTCTACTTTCTCCCTGATGGGCTCAGCCTTGGCCAGTGCCGTGTCTGTCTTGGAGCCAGATGGTGTTGGCTCTATAGGACACAGGGGAAACTTCACAGAGGCCACCCCTGTACTCCATGCCCACCATCCCTGCCATGCCAACACATCACAATAGGGAAGAACATCTCCAGGTGGGCACACAGTCTATTTCTACACCTGTACGGTTGAAAATGATACACTGGAGTATCCTTCCATATTCTGTACAAAGGAAGGGGTCATGATGTACTGGATAAGAGAGAAGTGCACAGACAGCAGTAGCTGCAGTGAAAATATATTCCTCCTTTTCCCTAGCCCTTTTGCTAAAGACAGCTGGAGAGACTGCAGCCTGGGAACTGTGAGCACTTCTGCATAATTTTGCACTTAGTAGTGATTAGAAATTTGCTCATTTACTGATTTCTAAGGAGTTGGTTCCAGTTCAGCTGTGGATAAGTTATTTTTCCAGCTGCATCTAAATGATAGTTTTCATATTCAGCACCATGATTAATGATTTCAGAAGCAATAAGAAAAAAAATATAGTTTTCATAGGCATATTTCTAATCTTTGTGAATCTGGAAAGTTTTTGTAAATAACCTAATCTTTTCTTTATTTGTGTTGGTTATTTGTGTAGGATTCTTTGTCCTTGTTGTTGCCTTACCTGAACACTACAAAAAGGCTATAAAAAGGCATAGCTGAGTGCCATGTGTTTAAGTAGCCAGTGTCCCAGTTTATACTGCTCATATGATGCAGTTCAAAGCCAACCTGCCTTCCATGCAAATCTGGAGTAATCCCACTATTGTTAATCAAAGTGCTCCAGAATTATACCAGTTCAAATGAGAATAGAATATAGTGCTGTGATACAAATCCAAAGCAATCCAATTGAACTTAGCCCTTAAAGTAGTCACCATAAATGTATTATAGGGCTATGGCCACACAAAATCACTTCTCAGTTGTTCATTTCATATGTGTTTCTTTTTATTCCCAGTAAACCTGAAGTGCTATCAAATTGTAAATAAAATTCTTTCCACCAGAATGTGAAATCTTGAAATATTAAGCTCTCAAATACCTGACCCCGAGTTGTTTACTTATTTTTGCACTTTTATGACCACGTGAAACTAATGTCACAACTTAAGCACCAGAGTTTGGTCCTACATTCCTGGATTCCTCCGGAGAGCTCTGTGTGCTGTGCTTCAGCCTGGATATTGGCCTGGGCTGGAAAACTCCAGCAGGCACACATGAGGATGCTCAAATACAAATGCTTTGTACTGTTATGTTGGTGGGAGGAGATGGGTATGTGATTAACGATGAAAACAACTATGAACATTGTATTAAAGAATTGCCATCATTTACACTTCATGGTTTGCTGAAGTATCTCTCGTAAAAGCAAATAAATTCAGTGTGGGGAGCCATCTTGCTGTGGAATGATTTGCTGAAGCTGATTTGAACAGGTATAAACAGATATAAGTTCAGATCCACTCCTCCACTGACACAGTGATCCATGGGCAACTCCACCGAATTTAATCCACAAATGACAGAATCCCAAATATCTCTGTGCAGAATGTTTCTTCCTCATTCCTCAGGAGCTGATTTCAAATGTGTTTCAAAAAGTGTTTACCAGAGCTAATAACTCTGTCATTGCCTTGTACATGGATTTTTTCTAGCAGTGAAGGACTTTGAGCATAAGTTTCATTTCCAGGATTATTTTATGCATGCCTTTTCTGAAGATACCTGAGTTTCCAGCACTATATTAGTTATTGCCATTTTGGGGTAGTGTGTTACATAACTTTTACCTTACTAGACAGTAATCATTACAATAACTTACTGTACTTGCTTTTCTCCTAATGAATGCTGATTAGCAAGCAAACTAACATGGTGAGATTTTTGGCAAGCTGCAGGCTAAGTCTTACTTTTCAAGCACCATTGCTTTATTTGAAAGCTGTCCTGGTGCAGATTGAGTTACTCTGTTGGCAGAACCACTTCCTTGGGCACCGTAGATGAAAGTGATGTGGCTGACAGTTTGTCTTCAAAATCCCCTGTTTTCTTTAGGAATGCTTATTATTAATAGATGCCTTTAGCAGATAGTGAATCTTTTTTTTGCCAGTCTGTAAAAATTGCTCATACTTTACCAGAACAATGGTCATTATTTCCTTGTAAATGCCTTTTGTTTGCTCCCGCCATGAGTTCAGTGTTATCACACCCATTAATCTGAATAAACTGCATGTTGTTTATCTCCATCATTTCTGTGAGCTGGTGATGAGCTCTGTCAGTCTCACAAACATTGAGATGAATGGGTTTCCTTGGAAAACCAATGCTGGGACAGGAAACAACAATGATAAAAGAATAAAATGTGGAGGAAAAGAAAGGTAAAAATTAAAAACTGGGTGTAAAACTGAATTGCCTGGATTTAAAAATAAGATTAAATTCTTTTTGGCCAAATTGCTGGTAGGTTGACTTTGAATTGTCTGAAGTCACTGGGAGTTTTGCCTGTCTTCCATGGGAGTAGAATCTCATGTGAAAATGGGTATACATTTCTTACCAGGTAACTTCTCAGTCAATTCAGACAGAGTCCTTTCAGTTGGTTGAGGCAATTGATTAAGCTAAATACAATATGACCCTGCAAATCACTCAGTTGATCAGATACACATGACAGTCAGTGCAGTGGATAGAGCCCAAGGCTCTAGCCCAGATGTGTATTCATCATGTGAGCAAACCCAATGTGATCAATCTTCTGGTGAACCCTCTCCATTTCCACAGAGTTGTAACAAGGCTGTTTCTGTGAGACCCACAGCTGTAAGAGGAGATACATTTCAACCAGGGAGGGAAGAGTGCCTTTTACACTTGTGTAGCTATGTTCAGTGTGCCTTTGCACAGAAATTGCAAATTAATAGATTGTTTTGTCAGACTGCGCGCATTATTTCAGTGGGTCACTTCAATGGCTTTATTTTTATTGGTACACTGACAGTTTGGAGTGTTTGATGCTGTCGTGGAGTGGCTGTGAAGAGACACTGGTACCCACATGTTCCTCTGAGTCTTGTTGCACTGAAGCACCTTTTAACAGGTTGAAGCCACTTGTAGTTGCTGTGGGAGAGTCGCCTTGTCTCACTTCTTACCCTGTGAAGTGCAGTGCAGGAAACAGTGGATGTGCAGCACAGAAATCCTTGTGGAGGTTTCTGTGCATATGCAGAGATCCATCTCTAGAAACAGAGAGGGAGAAAAGCTCCTTTCACGTTTATTTTTAAGGACTGAATAGTGTGAAAAACTTGCTAAGGCTGAAATTCTTTGGATTCAGATAAGCTTTTCCCATATATTTCTTATCTCCCGTGGCTGCTGATAATGACTGGCCTTTTCACCTGCAGAACTGCTCAAGAGTACATTACAATGTCAAGTGCTACATGAAAGCGGGCGGCACATATTCATGAATGCAAGTGGCAGCTTATGTCCCAATTTCCAATGAGCAGTTTCATTTGATGTGACAGAAAGCATGCAAATTGGGATATTGGCAGGAACAGAAAAAGTTTTTTGTGCATACAGTGTTACAAAAGAAAGCATCAGTGTCTACATACATTAAAACTAATCTGGTTTTAAGGTAGCGATGCTGTAAGGAACATCTCTTCTTGCATTCAGTGTTTTAAAAACAGAATTAAGATTACTCAACAATTTACAGAGAGGGTTTTCATACTAATGAAGATGTAATTCCTGAGGGCAACTGTCCCCAAGTGCTATCAGTGGAAGGCCTACAACTCTTAAGTCCCAAACCACAAGTTAGAAACAACAGTGTCTGGTTGTGTGCCTAATGCTAATTAAATAGTGAGCATTCCAAGGTTGCTGACCTAAAACCTTAACTAGTATTTCTATAGAAAAATGAAAAGGAACCCAAAAACTAGAGATCAGGCAAATTTAGAAGCTTGCTTTGGGGCTTTTTTTCCCCTTTCTAAAAGTTTATATAGATTTAAGTGGAAAATGCTGTTGTTGACATATTTATAGTTTTCTCTCTGGGTTGTGAGGTCTCTGACTCTGTGTTATAACTGTAGAACATTTGTGCAAAATACTGGCAATAAGGAAATAAGGAGCAGAAATACAGGCAGATTTGGTAATCCCTCTTTTAATTTTTTTTTATTCCTTTCCTGGTCTATTTGCTTGGCTTCTTCCCTTCTTCCTTGAGGCATATTTTCATCTCATGTTGCTGCTCCTGTTACAAAGCTCCATGCTGAACATCAATTACACAGGTAGCTCTTACAGAGTAAATCCAGTAACTTGGAGAGTTACCTGTGCAATAGATGCTTTTTTTCCTTTGACCTTGATCAAAACACATGCTGGATCACAGTAGTATGCTTTATCTCTTGTGTTTAGGTCAGCTGCTGGCACGTGTGGTCAGTGTTTGTGTGGTGGTTCTTCTCCTTAGAGCTCACACTGTTACTGTGCTTTGCTGAGATGCTCCTCTCTTTGTCCCATTGTTTGACTGCATTTTAAATTTCCTACAAAATGGCCACTTTAAGCAAATTCCATTTATAGAATATCACTGTGACTTCAGATGTGGCTTCTGGAGTAGGACGTGTGATGACAATTATTTCCTCATCTTGGTCTGTCTTTCTACATAGTGATTCTCTCCCCTAAAGGAAGCCTGCTAATTCCAGATTCAAACATACTGCATTATATATATGTTGCTCTGTCTACTTCCAGACATCTGATATGTGCTTATATCCCAGAGAGACCCTCTGGGCCTGAAACTAAGCAGTGGTCTTATTGGGGAGGAAGAGGAAAAAAAGGTGTTGTTCTATGGGCTAGTTCAAGGTGATACAGTGGAAAATTTGAGGGTTTGTCAGTGTTTAAAAGTGGAAGGAGCTGGAGACAGAATGGAATTTAACCTTTTGATAGCTTATGTTCTGCAGATGGGTATCTTGGAAAGACTAATCTTGTATTGTAATGCTGGACTATGTTCCAGATGGAGAGAATAAATTGAGTTGGCAGAAAATATGAGCTGTACTTTGTTTCCATAACCGAGTTACTGGCCTGAAATGAGAGGTGGAAGGGCTGGCAAGTGTATACCTGAGCCTCCAGCTATCTGGGGACACCTACTTGCCTGCTGTGACTGTTAGAGTCGTGTGTGCCACGCAGGCAGGGCATGTGAACCGCAGAGGAAGAGGTTTCCACCTCAGAAAGACAGGCATCTGGAACAGTCACAGCACCTGGAATAGTTCAGAAAAAAAAAAAATGTTGGAAATGTTTTCTTATCCTATTGCTTTTTCACTTAGGCTGCTTTCATGAGGGCTTGATCCATGCCCACTGTCTTCCTGTCACTCCTGGGCAGCTTGAAGGTCTTAATGTACCTGAAATATTTGGCCATCTTATTGCATGTCAGATTTCCCCTCCCCTCCCGCCCCTCTTATTTCTTGAATAGTTTGTTCACAGATAACCAAATATTTTATAACTAGCGTCTCTTCTTTACTCAGATTCTCACAATATCCCAAAGTAAAACTTTTGCAAGGTTTGGTACAGCCTGGCAATCTATAGCCCATCCTGGCCTGCAGGACTTGCATTCTCTGTGTTTTTCTCTGCTGAGCTCATTTACACCTTCAAATGGTTTCTTGCTGTCAGCTTCCCTACTTTTCTCCTGTATCTCTCCTGGTTGCTCTGCCAACCTTCCTGCTGCCACCTATCGTAAGTTTGGAGATGTCATCGCTGCTCCCTGAGCCATGTTTGCACTGAGCACACACATTTAAATATGGATGAGCCTGGATAGATTCCACTTTGTCTTTTGCCTGGCACTGTTATAAGCTTGTCATAAACACTTCCTAAAGGATTGCCACATTGAAATATTTAAGAAGCTGTTTAATCTAGTCATACTGATTAAAAATATTTAGTTCTTTAATGCACCTCTCTTGCTTGCATTTGTTATATTTACTGTGCAGTTTGCAAATTTGCTGAGAAGAAAGATCAACAAATAATGATACTAATCTTAGCAACTTGCATGCTTCTGTCATGAAAGGCTCATCTTTTGCCACTTTCTGCAAAGGAGGACTTGGCAGGGAAGAAATACACAAAAGAAATATAAATATAAAATATTTATAAAATATAAAAGAAATATAGTTCAATAATTGCTTAGGCAGGAAAAAAGCTATAACTGAAAAGACTTTCAAATCATTTGATTCCAGCCTGAATTATAGTATCAGTGGCAGTTTTGCCACTTCTGTCACTAGGGAAAACTTTCTACTGCCCTTCAATGTCTGGTAAAATCAACAGTCCTCTGAGCAGTGTCAAATTATTCGTGACTTTGGCTGTGAATGCAGTAAGCTCCTGCTTGATGTGTCATTAGTTCAAAGCCAGTAAGGACGAGCAGGTTTTGCCTGTTCTTTGTCTTTTATTCCCCTGGATAGCTTGCCATATCTAATTAATATTTTGTCACCCATCACTATATAAGTCCTCAATGCTGTCTTCCATATGAAATGTTTTAATCTATTTTGCTCTTTGTACCCTGTGTTGTGTAACAGGCTCTAGCCAGTAGACAATAGAAGCAGCTGCCACTGGTGCTAAAATGTGTGGCAAACATGTCCTGTTCTGTGCTGCGCTACTTTGAAGCTCAAACCTCGTGGTAAGGCCCAAAACTCAGAAGCATGAAAAAAAAATTAGCCTAGAGAGACAAAAAATCTCTTATTATCACCAGCAAGTAGCAAGAGTCCGTGTTACCTTGTTCATTGTTCAGTGCATCAGATGAATTATGTATGTGTTGGTGGTGGTGAAGAAATAAATAATAGAAAATAATAATCAGTTTAAAGTATTTTCATGATACATATTTGTAAAAAAACATAGCTCCAGGTTTGTGGAAGCCTTTTTGAGTTTGGAGATGACCATCTGTCAGTCATGGTTTAACCCCAGCTGGCAACTCAGCCCCACACAACCACTCACTCACAGCTGGCCAGCGGGATGGCGGGGAGAATGCAAGAGTAAAGTGAGAACTCCTGGGCTGAGATAAAGACAGTTTAATAGGTAAAGCAAAAGCACACAAAGCAAGGAATTCATTCACCACTTGCCATGGTCAGGCAGGTGTTCAGCCATCCCGGGAGAGCAGGGCTCCATCATGTGTACTGGTGACTTGGGAATTCAAACACCATCACTCTGAACGTCCCGTCTTCCTTCGTCTTCCCCAGCTTTGTACGCTGAGCATGACGCCATATGGTCTGGAAAATCCTTTGGTCACTTGGGGTCAGCTGTCCCAGCTGTGTCCTCTCCCAACTCCTTGTGAACCTCCAGCCTGTTGGTGGGGTGGGGTGAGGAGCAGAAAAGGCCTTTGCTCTATGTAAGCTCTGCACAGTGATAACTAAAACATCCCCCTGTTATCAACTGTTTTCAGCACAAACCCCAATTATAGTACCATACCAGCTACTGTGAAGAAAATTAACTCTATCCCAGTCAATATTAGCACACTGAGGCCTTAAAGAATTTGTTCAGGAGCATCTCAAGAAGTTGTTTGGGAGAATTTTAGTATTTTTTCCTGATTTTTTTTCCCAAGGTTTATTTACTTGCTGCATATTGACCCTTCTCTTTCTGGTATAGTATGATGGCAGAGCCATAAAATATTACTGTGCCAAAGAAAGGAGCTAACCTTGATCAAAGTTACTGATACGTGTCTGTACTAATTTTTTTTTCCATTTCAGTTAAATTCGTCAGCTTCCTGCTCATTCAGAATGGGTCCAAAAATCTCTCCAAAAGTCTCCCAAATGCCTTGTGAGATTAATTTGGATGCATGAAATGCAAGTCTGCAAAGTCATATGATTTAGCAAAGCACTGAGTGACCATCCTTTACAAATTTTTATAAGTGACCTAATTAATTTCTAATTCTTTAAATCTGTTACGGTGTTTACATGAATATTCCTCATCTCCTTCACAGGTTGTAAAATAACTGAGCTTGTTACTCTGGTATTTATCTCAGCCATTGCATGTAACTGACATTTTTGGAGCCAAATCCTCTATTTCAGTTGAGAATGGGAAGGCAGAATGATTGGAAACAATTTACAGAGTATTTTTGCATTGTTGGGAAGCCTCAATATGCTGTAAAGTGTCTCAGAAGTGCCCGTGCCAGCAGTGCTCTCAGCACTGCCATTGCCCGGGGGTGGTGCACACACGAGCTGTACTGACCTCTTGGAACAAGATCATTCACCTTGTTTAGGTTGCTGCTTTCTGCCTTCTCTTGTGGCACTTTCCTGTGGAGATATAGAAATTTCACTGACAGTGAGTTGTCCTTTCCCTGTCATTTATGTGTGTTTCCACAAGATGTTTGTGATTTAGCAGCAACCTGGATCCAGATATTCCACAGCAAGCTCAATGCTTTTTTCTTTGTCCTGTCTCACGGGTCCAAGAGCAGAGGATAATCCAGACTGGCATTTAGGCTGATGTTGCCTCCAGGCAGCTCTTTGCTTCGGAGGGCACAGCCCAGATGAGTGCCAGTGCACCTGGAGCTGCTTACCCTGAGACTTCCCTCTGTGCATCCAACTTCCTGACTCCTGAGTCCCGTGAAGATGCCAGCGTGCACAGGCTCAGCTGCTCAGGAGCCAGAGGCAGCCTCCCCTGCCCTGCCCGCCTCCTGCCTGCCAGGCCTTGGTGCGGCTGCAGGAGTGCTCTGGCCCCACTGCAGCAGCGTTTGGTGCTGAGCTGAGCCCGTGCAGTGCTGCATGTGGTGAGGGCATGACCTAACCAACCCTGGGTGCAGTTAACACCCTGCTGTCGTTAACAGCTCCCTCCTCCCTCAGTTGGGCTGAAGGAATTTCTTGCATTTTAGTTTGCCTCGGAATAAAACTCCTTCACAATTGAAGTCCTGGAATATACTGATTTGCAATCAATACAAACGTGCTTATCTGTAGTCTCGGGCTAGAGAGGCACCCAGCCTGCAGCAGTACCTGTCTATGTATATTAGCTGACTCAAGTACTTTCCAAGAAAATAGCAGTAGCAGTTTGACCTCTAAGTAACGCTGCACTCCCATGTGTCCTGTGAACTAGGCATCTTCATTCCTGTTGCTCAGAGATGTGGATTCTGGAGCATGCAAAAGCGGGGAGGTAAGAACATCACCCTTCTGGCTCAGCCACCGACATTTTTCCTTGTCTCTTCAGCCCCATTTCAGCCTGATTTACATCTTCTATGTAACTGATAAACAGAATTGGAAATTAGTGAAAATAACTGGGTTGTTACAGCAGGAAAGCCTTTCCCTTCCTACGGGAGGTGTAAGAACTGCATCCCTTGCTTGCCTGAACAGCTTTTATTGGGGCAAAGCCATGGTGGCAATAAATTCCAGTCTGAGTTTCGATCTAAAGGGGGCCAGAATGCCAAATCTCCTGCAAAAGGTGGCCAGGGGGCCAGCTGCTCTCATGAACTGAGGCTGCTTTAGGTAGAGGAACAGAAGTCAAAAAACAGCAGCAATTTGTTTTGTTTGTTTTCTGAGGTTCAGATAATGGTTTCCTGTGCTTATTTGGGCCTGGATTCTATTAGAAGCTATCTAATTTTTAGGGATCTGTGTAGCAAACAGTGACCTATATTATTATTGAATCACAAAAGCTATCAGCAGTGGGACTATAACATGGGTCCTACCATATTTCCTGATAGTTCGTGGGTAGGATAAGCATCAATGACATTTTAAAGCAATCTTTTGCTTTCAAAAGGCTTGGATGTCCATAGGATTGAAGAGGGATTTAAACCCTTAATGAAAACAGAAGGGAGTGGCAGAACCATTTAAGCAAACTGGATCATAACATAAAGGGGAATTGAGCCATGTGAGGATGTCAGGCCACTGAACTAGATAAAATAGTGGCATTAAATCCTTCTAGTTCTTATCCTGAAAATAGAACTGACCTCTTGGTTCTGTATGTCAGAAGCTGTGGTCCTGCTAGTGCTGCTGTATTAATTTTCTGGAATTAATAAGGGTCTTTTTCTGAGTATAGAGAGTTTTTCTTTTGAAGCCCTTCTTTGCTTGGGGGAGAAGGGCATTTATTTATGCTTATGAAGCCAGATTTTACCATGCGCACTACATGAGAAATCCCACTGAAATCAATTAAAGAATATATGTCATAAGTGACCATTCAGTATGAGGAAGGGTGGCAAAATCTGGTCTTTAGATAAACCACAGGAGGAGAAAAGTCTATCTTCATACTTTATTTTTATAAATCCTTAAGAAAACATAAGACAGATTGGTACAAACATGTTGCAGAAATGGAGGTGAGCAGAATTTCTTCCAAATAGCCTGATAGCTGGGTTGTACCCTACAAGATTAATCTGGTGATGAATTCATAAATAAACTAATTAGCAGCATTTTCTGTGGGAGATTAATATCCTGCTGTATTAGCCCAAAGAACTGGGAACCAAAGAAAAAAGAGACAGATGAAAAGATGGCAAATAAAGGCCTTTAAAGGAAAATAGACAAAAGGAAAAAGAAAAATTCTGCCTCTGAACAGATTCCAAATGGAAGATTGACATAAAGGATGCTGGTATTGTCTCCCACCTTCTGTTAGGGCTGTCTTATGGCTTGAACTGAGGAAATCTAAACTTTCTAGACTGGTGTAAAAGGAAAAGCATCTTGAATTCCCTGGCCCAATGCCCTATTGAAGCATCAATTCATATGCCATTTCAGAGTAGGCCTGGCTAGCAAGTGCTTCTGTTCGAATCCTGAAAAGCTTCCAAGGATACACAGGCACGGACGCCTGGCAAACAGGAGCTGTCTGTTGAAACCCATAGCCAGTGTCCATCTGAAGAGCTGGACCAACTGAGAATCCTACCTGCTCTACTTCCATGTCTGAAGAGGTCAGCAGGGAGGTGTGGAAGGATGCAGCACTGAGACAGAATTCATGGAGTGTACGTAGTTATGGTTAGTGACAGCAAAAGACTGAGGAAGGCATGTGTCACTTGTCAGGTAACACTAAAGCCAGAAAAATATAACTAATTTATTTCTGATTTAAATTTCTTTAAAATTACTGCTGTGATTATTGTACAGCTGGATGACCTTTTAAAAAAAGTCCATAGTTGTAATTAAATATTCTTTTAAATATTTAAAAGAATGGTTGTTATTTTAAGGATATGCAAACAAAACTAGAGAATGTACATGCCACACTAAGAACAGAAAAAAGAAGAAAAAAAAGGAAGAAGAAAAAAGAAAGAGAAGAAGAAGAAAGAGAAGAAAAGAGAAATTTAGTCAGGGTTCTGAAGACAAATGTGAAGGACATTGTGTGATCTCCAGGAGATATGCAGCCCTTATCCAACCTCTGCTGGTGATGAACAATTGCAGCTGTGGCAGCTGATGATGGGCACCAGCCCTAATGTGGGACAAACACCTACAGCCCCAAAAAATCTTAGGCAACCTCAGCATTTGTGTCTTTTAAAGTGAAACAGCAAAGGGGAGAGTGACATCCCAGTGTGAGGTTACCAGTTATGTTTGTGTGAGGGACAGGATGTGGAGATGTTGATGAACTGCTTTGCTGTGCTGGGTTTCTGCCCCTGGCAGCAGTTCCCACACTTGGACCATGGTTTATACACATGGTTTATACAAAAGGGTGCACTGAGAGGTGAAGATATCATTTTGTTAAAATTATAGGTGGCTAAATGTAATGAACTGCTAGTAGTGCTCAGTTCTAATGACAATACCTTTCATGTTCAAAGGACCTTTCTTCCAAGAATTTGGAACATTTTCAAATTAATCAAGTGCAACCTTAAATCTGTGCAGTTTTCTGTGGTGCTACTTATGCAGCATTCTGTGCCTCCCATCCTTAAGCTGCCTCTTGTTGGTCACTGAGGATTCCCTCAGGTTTTACTGATCAGGCCGTGGCAGAGGACAATTCTCTAGCTACCTCCCTGTATGTGCCACTTGAAAACTTCAGGCTGCTCTTGGCCCCTGCAGCTGCACTGGCAGATGACCAGGACAAGGTCATCTGAATGGAAAAGTGGTTCTGAATGGAAAAGTGAGTTCTTCCCTTTGCCTGGGAACTGATGGGGAGGAGGAGGAGGGGTAAATTTCCAATTTACTGGACTGACAGATGTAGTCATGCCTTTGTAGTATGTCAGCTTTTCTGAGATATCTTTCTATAAATTCATGAAAAATAGACTGCAGCAATTTTGTACATGATTGATGATGGTGCATACTTCATCCAGTTTTAAACTCTACAACCTCATGTATGGAGCAGTTTTTCCATATCACTTTTCATAGGACAGATAAACATTATCTTGAACTCTACTTTGTGTATTTTACTGACATTATTAATATGTTTTGTGTCCAGTTCAGTCCCATTAAAGTCATATCTTCAAGCACATTCACTGTTGAGTATCTCATCAGGGAGAAATGTATATTTATAATCCCTGTTAAGAGCTTGCCAGTCATACAGTCTCATGCTTTTCCTCCTTCAGAACAATTTAATTTTTCAGCTTATGAATAGGTGTGACAGTAGAAGCAGTGCGTGCTCTATTCTGAACTGTTTGCTTTTACATTATTGCTCCTTAATATATTATATGGTAGTGTCATCTTTCCATCTCCTCCTTTTCTTTGCTTATAGCATCTCTGTATATTTATGTTCTACAAGCTCCTATACACCCTCTATAACCTTTTGTACAAGTCTGGAAAAAACATGAGCAATATTTTTTGAAGCTCCATTCTCCTCTCTTCAGGAGGACATGCAGGTAAACTGGTTATTCATACAGAAGACAAAAAGTGATTTTAAAACTAAGTATCTGGTGAAAAGAATGGATACTTCATTTTTCATTAGGTATTTGTGAGATAGTCACATTGCTTTATCATCCCACTCCTTTATCACTTCTATTAATAATCTTGTTTATTTTCTATCAAATTGTTCCTGGAACTTACATCCCTGGAGCCATAAATTGTGCTGAAATATGTTGAGATTGTGTACTTGTTTATGCAATTTCACTAAAGCCAAATTGGATAACAATGGCTGAAAGTGATGCTCAGGCTTTAATTCCATTGAATACTTTATCAAAACCATAAAATAATAGATAGTAATTAAATGGTGCAAGCAACTGATTAGTGCCTTGTGAAGCTGCACATGTAGTCTGCTCTCTTGCTGCTGTTTTCAAACAAAGGGCTGTGACAGTCACTCCATGCTTCATTGACTTGTGTGAAAAAAATAAAACTTGTACAGCCAGGCCACTTGCATGGTCATTTCACTGCTGACATCTCGACACGAACCCCTTCAGGGTCTAACAGAGATTGGTTCATCAGGGCAGGAATGACCTCATTTAGTGGCAGGGAGATCATAAAGCATTAATGCTATAAAGCATTCAGGTTTTGCTCATTTTTATGTTAGGAAAACATTAATAGCACTTTATGCCTGTGTATACGAATTCTTCAGAGCAAGTTTTGATACTAAATGGCAGGTGGGTCAGCCATGCTCTTTTTAGTCTTTTTGGATGAAAAGACAGGGAGTCCCAAATTCCACTCTCCTGTTACTGCCAACCTGTGCACACGGGACTACTGAGTCAATGCACACTGCCTCCTCTCCCAGGCCTGTTCATACACACATGGAGCATCCCCTTCTCTCCAAATCACTGTTAACGACTTCAGCTTTAGTCCTTTAAATATAACTGTTAAAGACACCCATAGCTAAACGGTATTGTCTTGTATTCATGCATAGCTAAGTAGTGCTGCAGGAAAGGTGACTCATCCAAGTTCTTGTAGGTGAAGTTCTCCTCCATTTCCATAATTGTTTTAATACTCTCTAAAACACTGTGACAGGTGAGGTAAGTCTAACGCCAGGTATCTTAGCTGCAAGTGTGAGGGGCAGCTGGGTACTTGCATCCCCTCAGGAGATGCTAGAGCTGGTATTGCTGTCTACGACTTTAGTTAACATCTGATGCCAGCTGGCACCAGGGAAATGGTGATCAGTATCAGTTTCTTCAGCTCTTCAGGAAAACTGTGTATTATTTTGTGCACAGTGGCTCTTCTCTCAGTGTTCCCAGGTTGATTTCCCCCTTAAAAGGCCCTAGAATAGTTTGCTAATTCAGTGGAAGATACTTTCTGGAGATTAATAGTGTCACGTCATTTACTAATGAAACAAAGGCATTTCCAGCTCTTCTGTGCACTATAATACTAGGAAATGTCAGAACCCTGAGTACTGACATACTACACTTTACCTGGTTTTCTGATACCCAACCAGGCTTCAAGTTTTAAAGCACACAAATGCATGTGATATTAAGAGGTTTGAAGTTAGATGCCCAGATACCCAGGAGCGAGTCACATCATCAAGGATGCTTTTTATGACAGAATGCAGATGGGGTTTTTTTGTATAGGGAAGACAGAGGCACACTTTTCTCACTGGAAAAGCAGTGAACACAATGTAATGCAGGAAATTCCATATGAATGTCAGAACCTTTTATATTATGAGTTGGTTTAACACTGGAGCAGGTTACCCAGAGAGGGTGACTCCATCCATTGGTGTTCTCCATCCTTTGAGATTCTCAGAACCCAATTGGACAAAGCCCAGGGCAACCTATTCTAGATGATTCTGCTCTGAACAAGGGGTTGGAGTAGATATTTCCAGAGGTTCCTTCCCACCTCAGCTATTCTAGGATTCCTCAGAGAACAAATATTTGGTGTTGATTATGTAATGATGTGGAAATATTAAATATAGGTATGGGAATGCAATACAGAAGATAGACTCTGCAAAAGGTATAACAAAGAGAATTTGCACACTTATTATCACAGCTGATGTATATTTGCTCCTGGAGAGAATGTTGAGCTTACTATCACCTCTGAGAGGAAGGCCAGGATGTGAGCTAATACTCAAGTCAGTGCTTAATTAACCAAGGAAAAATATCAATAGAGGTGCATGTGAATGTCACAGATAATATGGAAATACAGTTTCTAATTTAATGCAGTAAAGTCTCTAGGCATGCCCACCCCATATAAATGAGATCTAGGCCAATATTAAACAGAAAGGATGATAAAGCAGGGAAAGAAAGTCTAATCTGGAACAGCTTACTGCAGTATTATCAGAGATGTACTGATAGGGATCATCTGTGTTTCTGAACAAGTGTACTTTCAGTTTCATAAATATTGTTATTAAGGAGTTAATTTGTCATTCAGACTTCTAGTTATAAGTCAGTGCTCCACTTTGGTTCAAACAAATAAAAGAATAATTTTTTAACCTGAAACCATTGGATTGGTAATGTAATGTAGCTTGCAGAGTAGGAGCATCTCTTTCAAAGCTGCAGTGAGGCTGGCCTGTCACACCCAGCAAGGGAGGGTGCCCACACCCCATCTGGTGTCTGCAGTATCCAAATCAGAACAATTCCTCACCTTTTCACTGCAGATCCTGTGCCGCTCCATTCCTGAGAGCGGTGCTGCCGTATGGCTTTGGTGATACACATTCACTCTGTGTTATGTGAGCATCTGAAGTAATGTACCTGGAAGGAGAGAAAGGTGTTCGCTCTGCTCTGCTGTTGGGAAGCGCAGTGTGGCAGAGAGCTGATGTGGTCATTGGCAAGAGAACCTGCTACCTGTTCAAACATTCAAACAGAGCTCAGTCTTGACGTGTGCAACGCAGAGCTCTGTGGTCTTGAAATAACCCCAGTAAATTGGGCACTGCTGTTTCTTAGCAGATCTGTAACAGCCTGTTATTTGGAGGTCAGATATGCTTCAGTGGCGAGGATTTACACTGAATTTCTGAGATGTCAACACTGCAGGCTGAAAGGAAATGGCTCTAAAGTAATACCCAAGATGCTATGTTTCCCTTTTTTATTGCTGTCTAAATAATCCATCCTACTTTAGTTGTGTCCTTATTTTCCTGCTCTTGAGCTCTAAGCTTTGCATAGCAGCCACAATGTTTTCTGCACAGCATATCAAATGGGTTGTGTAGTCCATAACTGCAGCATCTGTTTCAGTTTTTGCTCTAAACCTCCTTATTCACTCAACTTCATCCTTCACTGTGACTTCTGGGGACTTTTTTGACAACAAAATAGTAAATCTTCTTTGATTTGATAAATCTCTCTGTAAGCATGTGTTCTGTTCATGAATGGTCCTGGGTAGTCCTGGAAACTGTACACCCTTCCCTTATTAATCAAAGATAGTGTGGGCAGTGATGATGGATATTCTTCACAACCTTATGCACAGGGGTCCAGTTTTCTAAAAATAATGTTAATACGAGCTGGGGGCTAAAGAGTTTCTACTGTTTGGGTGCTATTTTAGTATCAGTGGGAACATCCAATCCTGCCATACAAGGCCTTGATATTATCTAACACTATGTAAATTAACAGTTCTACTTAAAAGTAAACCCACTGGTGGTAGTAATTATAACGGTCAAGGGAAAATCTATCAACCAAGAATTCCCAGAAGTATACTTTCCCTGAAATCTGTGGATTGCATGGGATATACTCTTTCCCCAAACATCTGCTGCTGACCACTGATGGAAGGAGGATATTGTGCTGTGTGGGTTCTTGCTTGGCCCAGTGCAGAAGCAATGTCCTCAAATCAGCTGCCTGCTCAGGGTAAATGGCTGTTTCAAGTAATCTAAATTAATTTCAGCCAGCAATTTAATTTTCAAATGCTCCGTGTTCCATGACTGCAACACATAGTTCTCTGGTTGTGTTAATGTCTATATTCAGTTAGGTCAAAACAGTAAAAAGAGTAGCAAAAGGAATACACATGGAGAGTGGAGGATGTGTAGAAAAAAATCAATATTTTACAGCAAAAGAGCACCAATATTATTGGGAAAAAAAGTGGTTTTTCAGACTCACTAATAAGAAATACAGTATGTGAAAAATGAGGAAATATAGAGATGACTGAATCCATACAGTTAGGAGAATGAGTAAGCATCATTGAGTGCTTCTGTCTTTCACACCACGTAATTGATTTTTAACTAATTCTACACCCAGAGAAACTAATCCCTGTGTGAAAAAAAAAAATCATTGAATCTAAGCCAGTTTTTATTTGAAAAAACAGGTCACCCTCTGTACCGTCAAATATTGTCCCAGGGAAGCATTTACTGTCATATGGGTACAGGCATGTTGGTGTCCACCGAGCTTTGAATACAGGGTCTGACTGTGCACTACCTTCCCAGACACCATTACAGTGTTGTATTCAGCTCAGTCAGGACAAAATCACACATACTGGGAGGAGCATGAGCAGCAGGTTAAGGATGCCCAGACCTGAATGTTGCTCTTTGTGCTGCAGTACCTTAAAGCTCCTTTTCTTTGACTGCCCTTGTCTGAAGATGTGACGAAGTTCCTCTTGGCCATGATGGGCTCTGTGCCCGCTCCCGGCTCCTGTTTGCCTTCACTCCAGATGGAGCAGGGTGAACAGACTTCCTGGCTCAGCGTTGTTCTCTGAACACCCATTCCTCTGCTCTTAAGCAACAACACCAACCTGTCTAATAAGGTGCCCTGCTGTGTGTTCCCTTTTAGTGCTTCATGCCAGCTCCCGGGCAGGAATATCGCATCACTGCACTCTAATGTTTCCATTAATATAAGTGCGATTTCCTGGTGCTCCATATCCCTTTATCTTGTGCTCATATGCACAACTGCCTGTATCTGTGCAGTGCAGAAGGATGCATCCAGAATTCATTTTCTTTCTCACATAACATGAAAGGTATTTCTGAAAGAGTAACTAGTGAAGTGATGAGAATCCTCCAGGCTTTGAAGTCTAAGCTTTGCTGGTGTGATTAGTTTAAATGACTCATTTGCCTTATAGGGAAGTGGTATTGATGGGCTTGGGTTTCTTCACCCCCCTCTTCTGTTTTGAAATTTGATATTGCCCAACAAGGGCTATTTGGAGCAAGCTCAAAGCTGCTGTTGTGTTTCCCAACAAGAGTCCTCCAATATATGTGCAAAGAGGAAATTATCTGGCATTTCTGAACTGTTCTTTTGGTTGCTTTTGTGGTGTGCTACTTTACAATAAAAGTGTTTGAGAAGGTGGTGGTGGGTGTATAATACAAGCTTTCCAGAAGCGTAGGGCACTTCTCAAAATACGTGTTTCTGACTCACAGAGTTAGATAAGAGCAGACTCGAGTTCTCTGTGCACTCAGATGGACCTTTTCTGCAACAGTTATTCAGCTTCTCAGATAATCTCCCACAATGAGGATTTGTCTTGCTGATTGTTGCCTCAGTCTCATCTCCTCCACACTAAAATGAGCTCTCAGCCAACATAACCAAAGCACATCTGCCATCTGCAGTCCAAACTTCCCTATGGCTGGATATTAAGAGGGACTGTAGGATGAGAAAACTCACTTATGCTGAAGAACAACTTGATTTACCAACTCGCAAAAAAATCCATCTTAAAACTCATCATAAGAAACCCCTTAAGTCTCTCAAACCCTCTTGTTAGTCAACTACTCTGTTTCTGTTTTCAGCCCTGGCTGGAGTGTTACTTCTGTGTGTTTGACTTGTGGAAAGCCATCTGCAGGCTGACAGTCCAACATCCATATGGATTGGGTCCAGAAAGACTTGCCAGAGCATCACTGTTGGAACCTCCTATGACTCTGCATGCAGAGAGCATGGTCTGCTCTAGCTGAGCAGGGTTTCATTGCAATCATGGGATACTTTAAGTCAGGCTGGGCACTTTATCTTCCCTCCCAACAACAGCAAAAACAAGCTGCCTGAATGAGAGTCTGAGGAGGTAACAGCTGGTCTATGGCTTCTGCTAATAAAGAACACAGACTGTGCATACATACATTTAGAAAACCTACGACAAAAGAGTGTTAAAATGCAAAGTTGACAAAAGTTGAGCTTTCCTACATTTCCTGTGCAGCATTAATTCATCTATATTACACACTTGAATGTTATTAATCTGTAATTATGGGATTCCACATTATATTTTTTTGCTTGGGACCTTTGCTTCATTTAAAAGATGGGGTAATGAAATGTGCTCCACAGATAAATCAACAGTTTGCAGGGAATGAACACCAAAGCCTATCCTGTTTCAGAAAGCGAAAAGCACAAAACCAGTGATGCAAGGATCTGCAGAAGGGAAAATGATGGGTTTGTGATGGCTTTTTCCTGTGGCCAGTGAATAGCAGAGAAATGGATTTTATCTCTATATGCGCCAGAGATCTCTTGATTCTGAGCATCCTCCTCACATCAAGCAAAACTTTTCAAGGCTGTTTTCTACTTGTGAGTTCTCCTGGTTTTTTGGTACACAGCTAAGATCCCAGGGTTGTAAACTGTGTAATTGTTGAGCAGTCACAGTTCCAGCTGAGGTCACTGGCATCTTAATCTTGAATATATGAAGTACTGTATAATAGTCTGAAAACTCAGGTTTTAAACATCTTGTGTTGGGTACCCAAGTTTAGCTGGTACTTCTTACTCAGTTCATGTTCCATAAAAATGGCAAAAACTATAACCTTAGCATTCCAGAAAGTTTATTAAAATGAATGCATTGATGTCTGAAGCATTCATACTGTTCTGATAAGCACCACAGAAAAGCCTATGAAGAAGTGAATAATTCTGTTTTCAAAGCAGAATCTGAATAGCGTGCAATAAATAATGCCTGGTGAGAGTGAATAATGAAGGGAAAATAAACTATTGAAAGCTACACATTAGTTGAACATTGTTCATTCTGCACACTGAATGAGGCAAGGGTCTTATGGAAACCAGCACATGTGACAGTGTCATTTACAGTGCTGTCGTGGTGCCTGTGCACGAAGCACATGAATTACTGTTTCACAGGCAACCACACCATTTTATGTGCTTGATTAGCAGCCTTTATAATGTAAGCATAGCATACTTTTTGTGTGCAATAAATAAGTTACATGGTTTTTAACTCATTTGAAGTCCCTATTTCAAGATCTGAAGACTCTGAAGCCTTTTCAGTTAAATGGTTCTGGGGTTATTCTATTCTTTTATGTGGGGGAACAATTCATTCTCCCTGCTTTAGTTCCCTGAAATATGTGAACTATTTTGTCTGAAACTAAGAAAGAAAATAAAGAGTCAGCCTGGTGCAGGTATTGCACATGACGAATTTTATTAATATTGTAAGTGAGAACAGAATTCTGTCATGGAAAGTGGCGGGCAGGGGCTAAGACATCCATTGGTAACTTCAGTGTTTCCAGTTCTACCACTGTTATTTAGGAACATGGTGGTGATTTGTGCACCCAGTAGTAACTGGAGATGCCAGACTGGTCTTTTCCCTGGCAGAGTCACCAGGCTTGTTTAGCTATACATCCTATGCTGCTGTTACTCACAGAAGGAAAACGTGTAATTATCCCCCTTCAAGGGCAGAGGGGCAGTCTGGTTTGCCTCCAGGTGCTGAGAAGGAATCCCCTGGTTTCATTAGTGGGTTTTCTAAAGGAATACTGGTTAATACCAATAGGACTTCAAGGAAACTCTATGTGTAAGACAGCAACACATTGTATTGAGATCTGAGCAGGATGGAGTGAATCATTAGAGGGGTTCAGGTTACGCACAAGGTTGTTATGAGGATGGATTTATATCAAGTTTGCTGCTGCCTAGATAAATATTAGTGCTGCTGACACAGACAGGTGCCAGAAGATGATGGTCACTCTGACTTCCACGTGGCAGGATACTGATGATTTGGGATTTGATGAAAACCATGAACAGCCTCAGGGTCATCAAGTAATAAGCTCCTCTCCCCACAGCAATAGCTAAAGGCTACCATTCCACTTAAATTTTGCTTTTCGGCCTTTTTTAGGGGTAATCATCAGTTTTTATCCACTGACAAATTCCGATTCTGCTGTGCAGGACTCAGACACTGACTTATTTCAAGATAAATTCTTCAGTATTGGCATCTCTTACATCTGAATCCTTGTGCACTTGGTTAAAAAAAAAACAACCCAAAACACCTGTTGTACAATGTAAATTGTTTACTCTTCCATTTAATCACAGGAACAGTGTCCTGTCCTTTGAGCTTCCTTTGGAGATGGATGAATTCCCAGAGATGTCTAAAACAAATGAAGGAGCTTTAACTTAACATGAGAACAATGACAATTTAAAAATTTTATAAGGGTGCCAACCATGCTGGTTTAATTTTTGATAAGGGATGATACTACAATTCTGCATTTTTAATAAGGAGACTGACAAAAGAGTCACTTAAGCTACCTAGAAAGACAAACTTCTACAGCAGGACTGCAACCAATTCAGATGTTAATGGTAAAGATACCACGACAGTCCGTCTTAAAAGATCATCATGAAATACTCATCAGTGTTGCCACATAAAAGTCAAAAGATTACTTTTCATTTGCAGACTCATTATAGAAGGCTTTCAGATGCTAAGAATTTATTTGGAAATAACTTCCATATTTTGAAAAGCTGATGGAATAAAATCCATGAAAATATCACCCCTCACTGCAGGTAAAACCAGAAAGAACAACCCTTACTGAATTTCTGTTTGCTAAGGAAATTAGACTTTGATTTTATATTACCAGAATTTTTCATGTGTTTCAGAAAGATAAGTAACCTTACATTACTAAGGTCTCAAGAATAAAATGTGCAAGAAAAGATTGCTGCCATCGGTACAAATTTCATTTGCAAGTGTCGGATATATGTTAGGACCAGTAAACAATGACACAGGCATATAAGGCACAGCAATATTTGATTTTTTTTATTCGGACTGTCTAGTTTTACAGATTATCCTTGCTTAGGAAGAACTATGTTTATCCATGAAACATTTATATTGTGAGGACCACTGCAAGGAATACAATGGACACTTTCTCTCAAGGCTGTGTTTGTGCACTTTGGCTATTCTGGGGGGAAGCTGAGTTGTGAAATGAGACCTATCCTCATCCATGCATCAGATCTGCGAGATGGGTTGAATGGTAAGAAGAGCAGTTCAGTTGATGGGAATAGGGTTTCTCATAGGGTTTTGTGCTAGTTGTGTACTCCCTCGTTGCAAGGCAGTGCCATGGCCTATGAACCCACTCTGTCTCCTCTGCAGTGGATCACAGAGCCATGGGACCATCTGCATCCTGCACAGGGAGGTCTCAGTGCAGAGCTGCCTGTGGATCCCACACACACCTCGCTGTGGGGAGTGTGCAACAGGAGATACCTGCACTGCCCTCAGCTCTGTGGGTAAGAGGTACAAGGCTGTTGGTTGTCTTTTGTGGGCCTGTTCAGCCCTGCCTCATTTTTCTTCCCCCTCTCCTGCATAAATTTTCCTGGCCTGGCAAATTTTTGAGAGGCCAATAATGCTGTCAGACCCTCGATGAACATGAATAATAGCCTGTTTGCACAGCTGATAACTGAGCTGTAAAAACGAATCTGCTCCCAGATGAAACTTGACATGCAAAATTTAAGCTTGGGGAACAATTCTTTGTACGTATTCTGAAAAAAAAAAATTACTTGGACTGCTTAATTTTTATTCATCCTTAAAATAAAAAACCCTACAGGAGGGTCAGCAGAGAAAGCGCCTATGTTTTGACAAAGAACTTGGAATTAGCTTTAAACATAAAATACAGCAAATGTTTAATCTGTAATAAAGTTGAATCTGCTCATTTTGAAGAAGAACAATGACTGAGGGTCGAAGCCTTGGGTTCTGCAGTTGCCAGATGGGACCATTTCCAAAAGGGAATTTGGATGGTAATCAGTGTCCACTGGGATCCATGCCCACTGCTCCAAGCCCGCGTGCCACAAAGGAGAGATTAGGGGCAGAATGAGAATGTGCAAGGCTGGCACGAATCAAAGGGACTCCCTGTAAAACCTATTACATCTGTGCTCTAAAAAATGCATAGAGAAACTGACAGTCAGGAAAATGCAGTTTTGATTGTGCTTTGATGGCTGGGAAGCTAAAATTGTGTGGGTGGGTGGCTAAGTGTAACTCCATGTCCATGCCAGCTTTATTTGACTGGGAGAGCCGGAGTCAGGCCAGTTTTCATTGTCCTGCCACGACTTTCAGAGCAGCAGGATAAATAAAGGAATGAAATGGGGAAATGAATTTATAGACTTTGGGTGTCAAATGATTAACAAAAGGCCCAAACCTTGGTGTTTTGTTCTATTGATTTTGTTTTGGCAAGGCAAAGATAAGATTGTGAACCTGTACAAAGGGAAGTGGTCTTTACTTCCCTCTGTGCCTTTGTGATGGCCGGGTAATTTGCTGAATTGAAGTTTCACTTTCAGGCTGAAAGCAGGTGTTGCTCTACACTGAATTATGAGATACAAAACACTATGCCATGTTTTTGGGACCCACAGGGTTGGTTAGTATTAAATCAAAATAGATCCCCAAACGTTTGGGTGGAAATATCTGAATTTCTCCAATGCCTGCTTTGTAACAGTAAAAGAAAAAATCCACTTGCCAAATCAAGTTTCAGGTGAACTACACAAACCTCTCGTGTCTTTGGGAGCCCATGTTAGTCCTTGAGGTGTGCCCTTAGCAGGTGAGTGTGCCCATGGTTTGGGTCCTAACCAGCTGCCTAAACCTGATCTGGCCACAGAATTTATCATTTTCCAGAGAAAAGGAATTTCCAGCTGTGCAGGGCTGTGGTGTTGGCTGCAGCCCTTCAGTGCTCTCCTCCAGTGCTTTGTGTTAGCCTGGTGTTGCCCTCCTGAACATCTTGGGCTCCTGTGCAAGTACCAAGACCAGCCTTTCCTGACTAGGGGGGGACAAGTATCCAGCAATCCTACAACTGTCACAGGTTGTATTGCAACAGAAAAGTTATTTAACAAACAAACAAACAAACAAACAAACAAGAGCTCTGAGATTAATTTGGACATGTTTAAGCTTTCTAAAGTGGGAATTAAAGCTTGTCAAGGTCTTTCTGAGACAATAGATTAGCTCAGTTGGTTAGAGCATGATCATGCCAAAGGTGTGGTTTCAATCCCTCTATGGGACGTGCACTTCAGAGTTGGACTCGATCCTTTTGGGTCCCTTCCAACTCAAGATATTCTGTGATATGAACAGGAGCCTCACAAGGAAAAATTAAGGTGTTTTGACTAACTGTTGTGGAAAGTGCTTGTGGAAGTTGAAACTGTCTGACAGGAGCTGAGCAGACGTACAAGTGCATCAATACTGCGCTTTATCACAGCCGTAGGAGAAGGCAGGGGGCTGGAGCACAAGAAGTGCAGCAAATCCAGGACCAGTTGAATTAGTAGGTTAGTTTAGACAAGTATATATATGCCTGTAGCATATAGCTACTAGCTTGATCCATCTGGTTAGAACTTAACACCTGTGGACCTGAGAGAAAATTTTGCCTTTGAAGAAAGAATTGGGGATGGGGCAATATTTTGAAGGGTGTACTGGAAAGGGTAAGAGGAGAGCTGTTTTATGCTTCTAGAAATTCTGTCTCTAGGACATGTTATTCTGAAGTGCATCTATCACTAGATGCTTTATGTGATATGACAAAATGCCACAGGGATTGATCCGTCAACTGCTGTTGTTTCAACGTGGTGTAACAGGCAGCAAATCTGAAAGGACATGTTTTCTGAAACTTTCTTGAAAAGGGCTGTGGCTCTGGGAGTGCCTGTGTCTATTACTCACACACACATGGATTCTACACATGGTATGAGCTCTGTTCTATCATTTGTGAGAAAAGGTTTCTCAATTAAACTTCAATGGAACAAGTTTTTCACAACTCAGCTACACTGATGGCTCTTCTCAAATGCATGGGAATAAGGCTGCATTGTGTGACTCCAATTCATCTCTAGTGAAACCATACATAGAGACTCCCAGAAGAATATTATCATTGACTGAGCAAAACATCACGAAAAGTGTGGAGATATTTGAGCATCAGGCCTATATTTGCAAAATGATAATTGGATTATTTTTCTGTCTGGAAAAAAGATCTCTCTGTGTTTCCCTTTTCTTCCCCTCTCCCCTTCATCTTTTTGGGGGAATTTTAAAAACTGATTTGATTTTTATCTACTTTGAAAAACAAATAATTCCCCTCTGACCAAGCTCAGATCTTTTGGTTATCCTCAAAGCTCCATTCATTCTCTTGCCATTTAAGAATTTAAAGTGATTAGATGGCAATATTTAATGGGATATCTTGAAAAAAATTATTAAAGACAAGCTAGTAAATTGAAAAAGAAAGCAAGAAAAAAACATACAGGATCCAACCTTGAAAAACTTGTTTTTAATGAGTTTTCACTTTAAAAAGGAAAACAAGTTCTGGGTTCCTATTCCTTCATAAAGAAAGACAGCCTTGTCAAGCAACTATAAGAATTTACAAATTGGATGACAGACTGTGCCCACTGCTTTAGCACGAAGGCAATAGATCCAGTACAAGCTTGAAAGCAAGATGGGTTTTAAAGTGTTCTGCTGTCATACAAAATCCATACCAAAATAATGAGAAACATTCCATGCAGACATCATCCTAAATTCCCATTTGGGTATTATTTTCTCATTGATGTTGTAATTAATGCTAAAATAATTTGTCTGTGAGCCTTCAAGATGCTTAGAGCTTTCCAGAGGGCTGCTGGGAGCTAAGGGAATTTTGTACCTCACAGAACCAGACCTTGTCTCTTCTTCCGGCATCCACGCACAAAACACCACTTTGCACCGTTGGAGCCTAAACAAATAAGGGGTGTGAGAAAAACGGAGCAAGCGCCTAGCTAGCAGCACTTTTTAAAAGGAAAAAAAATCTAATCCAGTCTTGGTGCTGCCCCTGGTTTTCCCTGTTTGTGTCTAAGCCCTTTGGGAGCCACAGAGCAAACAGCAGCCTGTGGTACTAATCTGGTGCTTTACAGCACTGGTATATGGTCACTGTACAGCTACACGAGACACTGTCAACTTCAGTTTTGCTCCAATTCATGATTCCTTTGTTAGGAGTAATAGGATGAACAGTTTGAAGTGAGACATCTTGAAAAAATCCCACTGTACTTGTTACTAACTGTGGCCTCAAGTCTGCATTTTTGTCAGCTTTCACAGTGATTAGTCACTGTACAACAGCAAAGAGCAGCTCAGGCTATAGCAGTGCTCCTCTGGCATGCAAAAGATCTTGCCAGACACCTAATCCTTACTTTTTTTTATCCTTAGTCCTTTCATTCATATAGTCATTAAAATTAGTGGAAAAGGTCCTCATTGTGATGGTAGGTTTGGTGGCACTCAGAGATTCATTGTCTAGGGATACTGCTATTGCAGGATGTTCAACCTTGGGATGGGAAAGAAGGGCAGTTCTGTGTTAACTCCTCCCTAGCTGAATAAAAACTTTACCAATGGACTCCAAAGCGTCTTTTACCTTCCTCCTACTCCCTTGAAAGAACTGCTATAGTGAGGTAGGAATGTGACCATGAAGTGGAAGGAGACGGATTTGCTGCCATACTGGAAAAGTGCTGTGAGTGTGGCAGCACTCTGCAGGCAGCCGTGTTCCCAGGGAGCTGCTCTTCCCAGCTGCTTTTACGTGGTCGGAGTACTGCTGCAGGGTGCTGGGTAATATTTCAGTTGGCTTGCTGAGGAAAGCCAGGAGGTAGTAGTTAAAGTGGACTAACAAGTATTGCAGTTAGATATATAAAAACACATATAAAATTGAAGAGATTGGTTGTCAGTCGGAATTGCTCTGAAGACAAGAATCCAAGAGTGTGAGGTACGGATTGTTACCTACGTGTGTGTAAATGTGGTTATTGACTGGTTTTACATTTCAGTGGAGGTTTTGGTCACTAAACACTGCACTCATACCTGGATGAGAAGTGCCCCTGAGATTTTGTTTGGCCACCAGTGTGGCAGTGCTGAATCACACTGCTGCCTCATACTGCTGCCTGTGCTTGAGTACAGGAGAACTGGGTTTTAGGACAAAGAATAATTATGGCTATGGAAGTGAGGGATTCTGGCTTGTAGGGGAGATGATTCTTGGATGATAAACTGATGAGGTTTGTAGTTTGATTTAAATCTGATTGTGTGATGTCCTCCTTTCTTTGCTGGGCCATGAGCTAATTAAAAATAAGGCTATCATTAGAAGACTTAGAGCATGCTAAGAGTGTTAAATTGACCTTTTAGGCATAAACCAAGCAAAAGGAAAGTCCCAATGGCTGTGAAAGATCCCTAAAATATGAAAAGGGAAGGTATATCCAATAGGCAAAGTAGTACAGAGCATGGATTTAAGTAAGGAATATGACAAGCAAAACAGCAAACAGCTGACTTAGGGGATTGGAGTTCTCTGTAAAGAAGTTGAAGTTAAAAGAGAATAAAATTAAGCTAAGAAACAAAGGAGATTATAGAAGACATTGAACAAAGCATTTTTAAACAATAAAAGTTCCAAAAATAAAAGCATAGAAAAAGGAGATCAAAGAGACACCATTTAGTCAGATACAAATAAAAATATGAATTGGAAAAAAACCCCAAAACCCTAAAGAATTAAGAACCCTCACACAAGCAAAAAGGGATTTGTGCAAATAAAAAGCAGTATCACCTGTCACTAAAGTGCCCTTACAAATAGACAGATGAAGATGGCCACAGGGCTGGAGGGTTAAATGTTAATGTACAGTGATGCTACAGTAACAGTGGTCAAATGCCTGAATCAGGGGAAACTCCCATAGCCACATGGACAAGAGTAGAAGGATTTAAGGAAATTAGTATGGGAGAACTGGAAATCAGTCTAGGGAAACTATGAAAAGAGAAAAAGTAGAAGAAACTTTTCTGTGCAGTTCAAAACGGGCAGAATTTGAAGAAATTCACCAAATGCAAAAGACTAAAGTATCTTAACAGATAAAAACAGTAAGTAAACCATTTAAAAAAAAATTAAACAAAGTACAAACAAAAGTAGGTTTGGGAATCCCAAAAGTAGGAAGGAAAGTTGTGAAAACTCTTGGTTATTTTGAACACAGCAGGTAAAAAACAGGAGCTATGTAAGAATCTGAAGGACAAGTCTTGATCAGAATTGAACCTGTATTTATGCTCTGCTGGGCTTGTGGTTCATTTTGTGCCTCGGTAGAAGAAGTAGAAAATGAATTTTAGTTTTAAATGTGATATACAATACTAGGTATAGCTGAAAACTCACAGTAATTTTGGCAAGAGAATTTTATTTTAAAATGTAAATAATATTGTGGGCACCAACACATCATTTGGCAGTTTAAGGGATGTGGTCACTGCTGCATTGGTTCAACTAATTTTAATTAAAAGGTTTAATTTAAATATCTTTTTGCAAAACATATTACATTAGCATATCTAAAAGCTGTGATGGGATTAAAGGAATTAGATTTGTCTAGTTGAAAGACAAGTCTGAAAAATCAGCCTAATGGACAGTGGATATTTTCAAAGGTTATTATACCAAGAGAGAAGAACAGTTTTTTTAAAATGTTCATTTGAAAGAAGAAGGAAATATGTGGTAGATGGCCATTAAATTGTTTTGGGGAAAATGGAGATGGGGAGGTGTTAGCACAAATAACTCAGGAAACTTGGTCCCCATGGCTTGAGAAGTTCAGTTGGATAGACTGGAGACTTTCCACTGGAAGCCCATATACATGTACTGTTTGGCCAGATGTGTTTGTGCTGTTGCTTTACAGATTTTCAATCTGGATAACAGAAGCACAAGTTCCTGTTTCAGTTTCTGACTCGAGAGGTGAGCTCCTGGAAGAAACACAGCTTGGGAGGTAAATTAACAGTCTTAACTATTGGAACATAATGGATAAAATTAGATTTCATTTCTCTTTCATAACAAATGGCTTACATTGCCCAGTTTACTTCTCCTTTAGCACCTCTAGTTTCCTTCTTGCCTGTGCAATTCCTTGGAGATACGTATGTCCACAAGATGGTACTAGGCTACCAGTAGCCCCTACAATGGCTGGTCAGTGAAAGCTGTTGAAATTGCTGTTGGTCAGGTGTCACCAGAGAAGCTCACTCAAGAAAATCTCATTCGTGTTGTTTCCTAAGAGAGGCATTAAGGCCAAAATACCTCTTTGTTTGGGGTTTTAAACCAAACAAAATTCCAGTAGGAATCAGAGCAGATCATTGCTGTGACTGATGCTCTGCACACTCACACCTGTTTCATACCAGATAGCTTCATTATTGCCTTTGGAGTCACTTCCAATTTAAACTAATAAACTAATTTAGGAAAGAGAAGAATGAAGCCAGGTATTACAGTAGCTTTATGAATCTGTGCTTTGGCACATTTAAAAAAGAGAAATTTCACCTAATGTATTATAAATACCTCATTTGCTTTAAGCAATTATTGTAATCTATCACATTGATGCAGTCAACACAAACATGCACTCCATTTCTCACGCTAAAAAATTGTTCAAAAAGGCTTGAATAAATTGTTAATACTCTGTGAGATGCTAGTGGAATAGCTCAATGATTAGCTTTTCTCCTCTTCACATGATTCAAACGCATTTAGTGACACTGCTGACTAATGACTTGCAAAATTTTTGTTAAAGACACAGGTGCATTTTTAAATGGTAGCCCAGTTCTGAAGTCAATGGCGTTTCAGGCTTTGAAACTGTAAAGCTTTATTACATTGGTTTATGTAAAATTAGTGCTTAATTTTTTTTTAAATGACACTCCACATATAATCATGTTAATTCTGTTGTGATGTTAGATTGAAGTTACTCTCAAAAAATATCTTCTCATAATACGATTACTGAAATACTGTTAATCCTGACTGTATGAACAAGGCTGCAGTGTTAATTAAAGACGGTGAACTGTTTTCTCATCAGCATTGTGCAAATGTAGTGATAAACAAGGCCCCTGATAGCTTGTAAAGCATTTGTCATTACTGATCAGACCGCATGTGCTTAGGCAGTAGAAAGGGTAAGCGGTCCCTGTGAAGGGAGGTGCCCATCTTTAGCATACTTGATACTTGTTTCACTAATTTTAATACAATTAAGTGGAGATGACCACATCAGTATGGTCATAATGAAATCCCTCAGTGGGAAATCTGAAGTAATGAGGACAGAACACAATTTGTGACTCGAGGCCATTTAAAGGAGTCCGTGTGTTTAATTGGCTTAATAAAATTAAGATCATGAATGAGGCTGTCATTGTAACAGGGCCCACGGAGGGAGGCTCAGGACCTGAGGGCCTGCCCCAGTGTGGCCCAGTAGGGCCCAGGCCTGCCTATCCCAGCGAGAGCTCCGGGCTGACCAGCCCGGCCTGGGAGCGCGTGTGCGAGCGCGGCTGTGCCATCTGCGGGGCTTCCTTTCGGTGGCCGGGGGCGTGCCGAGGGACGTGTCCCGCAGGTGTCCCTGCCGCTGCGGCCCTAGCGGCGCTCCTCCGGGAGGCGGAATGCCGGGGGTGGCCGCGCTCTCCGGGGCCGAGCCGAGCGGGGCCCGCCCAGCGGGGCGCGTCACGGCGCGGCGGCGGC
>WBMZ01005093.1:0-32661 GCA_013400975.1 Atrichornis clamosus
CCCCCGGGTGCCCCCGTGCCCGCGGCCCCTCAGAGCGCCGCTCCGCCCCGCGGGCACCCGCGGCTGCGGGCGCTTCCCCAGCGCGGCGCTGCCCTTCGGTCGGCGCTGTTTTCTTCGTTTCTTTCCCTTTGCAAGGGGTCCTGAGGCCTCCCGCCAGCATGGAGGACAAGTTACTGAGTGTTCTGTGACTGCGAAGAGCCTCACCGACGCTTATGCACTGCAGGGCGCTGACACTTCTCATTGCCAGCCGGGTTTCCTTTGGTGACCACACAGCTGAAGTGGGGTTTAATTCTAGTTTTTTCTGCCCTGTGCACAGATCACAGAATCACTGAATCAATAAGGTTGGAAAAGACCTCTGAGATTGTCGAGTCCAACATGGAACACCACCATGTCAAAGGAAGCATGGCACCAAATGCCATGTCCAGTCTTTCATTAAACACCTCCAGGGACAGTGACTCCACCACCTCCCTGGGCAGCCCAGTCCAATGTCTAATCATGCTTTCTGTGAAGAAATTCTTCCTACTACCCAACCTAAACCTCCCCAGGTGCTGCTAAAGACTATGTCCTCTTGTCCTGTCACTGTTGCCTGGGGAAAGAGCCTGACCTCCACTTGGCTACAGCCTCCTTTCAGGGAGATGTAGAGAGTGTCAAGGTCACACCTGAGCCTCCTCTTCCCCAGGCTACACACCCCCAGGTGCCTCAGCCACTGCTCATCAGACTTGTTCTCCAGTCTCATGCCAGGAACCTTGGCAGCCCCGCAGTCTGGTGCTGGCTCTGCCTCCCCGCAGTGGGCACGTCATGCGACCATGTCTGAGCATCGCCTGGTGGGAAGGTGAGCACCTGGATGTGGTGGAGCCTGACCTCCCACCCTGGGTTTACTAGGCAGAACCCTGCAGCATGACAGGTGTGTGCTGGGGGCTGGATGCTGTGCCCAGGCACTGGCTGGTTGCCAACACACGTTGGATTAATGAATAAAAATCACACCAATGCACAGGCATTTGATGGGCGGTAACAGCCTGGTAGCAAACCATGGCACAGCGTGGAGGCAGGGGTAGCATTCTTGTTGGTGACAGCTTCAGAAATACCTGACAGGGGTCTCTTTTCAAGTCTATCACTGGTGTTCTGTTCCCAGACTGCCATACAAAGAGTATTACAAAACATAACCTTTCACTCAGCTGTGGCTGGAAGCATCTCAAGGAGGTGAAGGAACAGGAGAAGCCAGAGGAGAGAAGTGTTCCCATCCTTTGGAGGGCAGCAGAGCAGAGCATACATGAGCCAGTCCATTCCGACTGCTGTCCCGACAGAGCAATCAAAACAATAATAATAATAATAAAAGCAAAAATAGGCCAGACTAGGTCAGGCCATGTACTGGTGTAACCACAGGCCGCGTCTTAATTAGAGCTGCAGAAAATGTTCCGCAGCCCCAGAGGCTAATGTGGTCACCAGAGCAATTCAGGCTTTCTGCTTTTTGTCTGCCTTGTCCTCACAGAGAACTGTACGGCTCTAATTTGATTGCCATGGAGAGGAAGACTGAAGCAAACAAAAAGCAGGAACAAAGAGAAGGGTCAAAACAGAAGAGTGTTAGGAAGGGGTGTAGGTGACCTTCAGATGGAGCAGCAAATACAGGTTGTAAGATAACTGCTGAAAAGGAATAACTTGGAAAAAAGTCTTCCTGAGCCATGGCATGGTCATAAAATTTGTTTTCAAAGAAACACAGTAAAGAAAAAGGATAAATAAAAAGCCAAAGGTAGTATGAACTAGGGGCTTGAGTAGTAAGTATCAGACAAGGGAGGGAACTAACCTACCCTGGGAAAGGAATTGTTTCTCTGGCTTTTTAAAGCATAGTAAAGCAAAGGAAACAGGGCTAATTTAACTCCTATGAACTTTAAAATTCATGCAACTGGCATCCAAAATCACAAAGCTGCCTTGAAATGATGTACTTACAGAAATGTTATATGTTCTTTTAATTTGCTCTGTCTATGAGACCACAAGGACTGGAAACATTTTTCTCCTTTATAGGCTGGAATTCTCCTTCCTCTGGTGTGTAGTTAGGAAAGGAAAAAGAAAGGCATGAAAATACAAAAATCTATTGTCATTACAACTCATCTTGGATCACTTGAACCTCAATAAAATACTTCGCAAAGACATTGCTTCCTAATACCTAATTGTGATGCAAATTCACTCAGTTACCCAGACAGAGCCGTTGTCCCCTATGACATTCAGATAATCAATCTTCTAAATACCAATTAGGTTTAAAAGAGTCCCAAGAGGGGTACAATCTAAAATAGAAAAACCTCCCTTCCTTCAATTTTAAAATTTTGTGCTTGCAAATCTCTAGCAGATTCAACTTGGGCTTTGTTTTCCCTTTCCCTACTTTATTTTGATCCATGAAGGTAAGTGAGCTCTGGCTCTTGGTGCAGCTGCTTTAAACAATCCTGTCTTGATTTTGCAATTTCATTAATCTTGATCCCACAAACCCGAGCTAAAGAGCTTCCTCCTTTTTTTTATACAGCCATGTTCAGCCTGGACTTCTGACAGTCACTTCTTTCAGTCACCACCGAAAATGTAACAATAGGTCTCAATGTATCTTTTAGCACATATTTGTTTCTTCTTGTAAGAAGAATAAAAATGTGAGATGCATTTGTAACAGCAACAGCAAGGGCGCCACTCTTTGTAGGGCAGACACAGTTAGATAAACAAAGTAACTTAAGTAACTTTCCAATTTTCTCTATGCTGAGAAGGCCTAAAAGACATTTTTTTCTCTAAATTCTGCATGGTAGATAAAATAAAGATTAAGTATAACTTCCTATGCAATGGTCCTTTGAACAGCATCCTTTTGTTAAGGGTACAATGTTCTTTGATGTATACCATAAAACAAAGCGTCATGGACAGATTTCAGAGCAAATGGAAAGGATCTCAGTGATTGCATTGGACTCTGGAGCTCAGTACTGCCATGATTGCATCTTCCCAGTTGTATTCCTGTTTACAGGAGAAGCTGAAGATATCTGCAGCAAACTAAACCCAAGCCTTCCAAAGTCAGTATCAAATTTTGCTTTGTTTTCTGTGGCTCATATCTTGGGTGAGCTCTGTTTTCAACCCATTTTGTTGCCTGGCAGCTCCCACACAGAGACCACGTCCATCCTGATCTGTAAGAAATGAGTCCTGCAATGAAGGTTTTCATCCAGGTTTCTGGAATTAGCAATACTGTCAGCCACAGCAGTACTATCTTCCTCTGCATGCATTTGCTCTTCTTTTAATTTGTTGTCTTGTTTGTATCCCATCTCCTTATCGTTACTCAATCTATTTCCTGAAGTGTAGAAGGCATAGAGAACCATACAGTAGGCAATTGCAAATTCCCAATTGTCATCAGTGGAAGTGAGACTGTGCACTGTGAAATGAAAAAGTCACAGACCTGTTACAGAGGCCACTGTTAGAGGCTGCAGCAGACCATTGCATCCCATCAAACCGGCTGAGATGATTCGCAAGGTATTGTGCCCTTTCAGCAATTGCATATAACAGCAAATAGTGATGTTTTAAACATGCTCACTCTCATATCCGTGGATGACATTCAGAAGGTTCAGTCCAGACCAGGTCCCTTTCAGTCTCTCTTCTGAACTCTTCCTATTCTCAGCATTTAACAGTTTAAAACATACAAGACAATAAGACATTTTTTCCTTGAAAATTATGTTTGTGTCATTTTTAACATTGTTTTGTTAAGATTGGCAATATGAACACAAACATTTTCATCTCACTAACCAAGCTGTTATCCCAACCACATCCAAGGCAAACACAGGCAAAATAGGTGGTAGTAATGGATGTGAAAAAAGAAGAAACTCCTGTTCATGGTCACCTTCTTGGTAATGGAGTTAGCAAAGGACCACACAGTAGTTCCTTTTTCAAGCAGCAAGAAGAGGAAAGACTTTATGGCCTGTGGAATTTGTAGAGGAAAAGATAGTCTGATAGTGAAAATATTGAGGTTCTGGTAAGAAAAAAAATCACAGCTCTCTCATGGTCTACATGACAGAAGTTGACAAAATTGGTGGCTAGTTCTCTCTACAATTTCATCTGTGCAGGGTCTAGAAGTCTATCTGGAGAATAATGAGAATATTTTTACTAAGTATATGATGAATACTAAAGTTTTCACCAGACTTCTCTTTCTGCAGTGGCATGATTTTGATCACATGACTCAAAGACTGTGTTCAGAGGATGAAAGTAACTAGTCATTTTGAGTATTTCAATTTGTGAGGAACTTGTGAGAGGCTTCATTTTTAGAGAGTGTTACTGTGGCCCCTTTGAAAACTGGGCTCCTGAGGACTTTCTGTTTCTACATGGATACACCCTGCAAAGTCCAGGCAAGGACAGGCACAGCACACCTTGACACAGAGCAGTCACCCACAGTGAAGTTTATCTGAGACAGTGCCTTTACACATCTTCTCTTCTGACAGTCTCAAGTCATCTGTAGCTGTTGTGCTCAAAAGAAATTAATCTACAGGAGAATTAAGTGGGCCCTTCTAACTCACATATCATGCATGGAACTGTTAATTAAGTCTGATTCACTGAGCCTCAACCTGAGAAGGAACAAACAAAATGAGAACCTTTGCACTTTAAATGCATCACGCAGTCCTTGATTTGGGCCAGGATATTAAATTTCAGATCCCAGCTCTCTCTGTGATGCTTGCACAGTGAAGGAAGGTTTTGCTGTTTTTATATTTAGACTGAGCAAATCTGATTCGGAATTGTTAAAAAAAAAAAAGCCCAGCAACTTATACTTGTGAAATGTAAAATTTCTCCAAACAGAATCTCCAGGAAGATTTATTTGATGTTCAAAGAACAAAAGACTACAGGTCATTGGACTACTGGTTTACAAATCCTTACAAACGGGCAGAGAGGTGTATCTTTTCACTGTGGATTTTTAGGCAAAATATATGAATTTAGCCTTTACCTTCTACATGTCATAATACTATGATACATCTTTCACTTAAAAGAGTTGTAAGAATGAACAGTTACTTTCCCAATGGAGTGGGGTAATCTGAAACAGTAACAGACTTCTCACAGGTATGCCTCACTCCCAAGGGAATGATGATCTAAGGTGGAAGAGTTTCTTTGGCTTTTCTTCTTCCATGTTGATGATTTTTTTGAAAGAGAATTGAAAAGGCAGAGAAGTGGTAAGAGGAGCAAGAGAAAATATCAGTGATATAGTGGTAGAAAAGACAAAAAGGTAGAGATTTGAGGCGAGCACTGGAAGAGTAACCTTGAACAGAGCTAAGCAAAAAAAAGGAAAATAGCCTGCAGAAAAAAATAAATGGCTGTGTACTATCTGGGTAGATATCAAGTTTAACTTGAGTAATTTATACATGTGTGTGTTCTGAAATAAAACTGTCCTACCAAGCATTGGTTTTTAGGAATTTTAGCCTTACTGCAACTTAACCCTAAATGAGAAGCAAATTTTGCTACCATTCACTCCTACTCCCTCTATCTTCAGACTACTTCTAAGCAGTGGATTCTGGCATAATCCAAAACTGCCAGTAGAACCACGTGTCTTTTTAATAATCAAATCTTGCTTACACTCAGGCAAACACTTAGACGAATGGTGGAAGAGCACCATCTGGTGACACCAGGCACATCGCTGTATTCTGCTGCCATTAGGAATACACTCCTGCAGTACAGCCTGTGCTCTGGAAAGCCTGCCTCGGTGTGTTTTAATATGTTTTAATTCACTGTTCAGTTATACATAAGGAGAACAAGAGTGAACATTCTGAAAACAAATCAGGGCTGACAGTGACCTTATTTCTACTGTCCCTTAAATCACTGAGTTCTTGTAATTTGAATCAAACATTTTCTGAATTGTTCTGAGACATTATTTAGGAGGCTTCGGAGCAGGTTTTATGGGCGCCATGAAATGCAGTCCCAAGTTTTATTGCACTGGACATTTCAAGGCTTTTCAGTGTGTAATCCAAGTATTTTCTTACAGTGTTCTAGAAACTTGGCTAAGCTGTCTTGACAAAGATTTTCTTTTTCCACAGAAGCAATTATTAAGAAAAATGAATTACCTTTTGCTGTTCTAGCTATTCAGAGGTGAGGAAAAAGGATGGATCTTAACCTAACTATTATTTGCAAATCATAGCTAATTCCAGCACAAATTGAACCCAAATATGCTAACAAATAAAATACATAATTTTTCTGAATAGGTTCTTTGCAGTGATAATGGCACTCTTTTCATTAAAATTCAGGGGCAAGCTAATGTGAGTTTAGTTAGGAATTAATAAAAGCAGTTAGTAGTCATAATAAGTTTACAAAACACTTTCTGGAATTTTTGTCTGCAAAGACGTGGTTTTCTAAGGCTGTGGTTTGTGCAGACTGATTCACCCACACTTCAAAAGCTGTGCAAACCCCCTAAACATCAGGGAACCTTGCCAAAAACTAGATAAAGGTCAAGAATGTTGAAACCATGGAAGTTCTTAAGTGTGATGTGTGATTCAAGTATATAATTCAAGAAAAAATGCTCATATAATTACCAAGTTATTTTTTAATTTATCACATGACCCTGGTCCACATAATATTGACTTAATCTTGTATTTGATAAGATAATACAGCATTACATCTCCAAAGTGTAAAGATAATCATCAGAATGTTGCCTAGCATAAAACTGAGTAGCATGTTTGAATAAGTCAGCACACGGCTTATCATTATTATCGTGAAAGAAAAGTGATATGTTGTACTTCCTCCCATCATCTCACAACAGTGGGCTGATAAATCTTCATTCAACCTGTGATGCCACCTAGAAGTGTTAAGTTTGCTTCAATGTTGAACATGCTGTAGCAGAAACACCCAACTGGTAAGTCTACTGCTTTGTGCAGTGAGGAATATTAAGGAAGGTTACAGTAGTTGATGACTTGGAGCAAAATTACTCATACTAAGTGGTAACTTAGGAATCAGCTCCATAATTGCCCAAAAGAACGAGGGAGGATAAAGTTACATCTCCAAAAGGTTTAGCTTTCAATTTGTATGAGATTTCTAAGGTTTCTTAAAGTGCAAGAAGTAAAAAAAGAAAAAAAGACCCAGGTTCCAGCTCAGTTATTAAGAAGCCACCTGTTAGGGTTACATGCACAGTAAATGTTCAACAAATTCTGCATGCTCTACAACTTGGAAGAAGCTGCCTTCTGCAGAGGCAATAAGCACCCTGCAGTGACTCATGAGAGCTTTCTCTCCTTTCCAATGGCAAAGGCAGGTGCCCACTGTGGCCAGAAAGGTTTGTATTGTTTACAACTGAGAGTCATCTTTGGTGGGAACTCTTCCTTCTAGACTCGTGTGTCTGAATCCAGTCATGCCAAAGATCTAATGTCATTTACCAGAAAGGGAAAATTCCTCTTTGGCAGATGTATGTGTTTCAAACAAGGTATTTTCTTTTGCATGTGCCAGAGTGATACCATTGGCATTACCTTCTGCAGCTAATGTCAGTCATGTGGCAACTCAGCCTGGAAACAGCCATGGATGCATGCTCTGTCTGCTTAACTGCAGTCACACAGGTAACATCAGCTATCAGTGCTACCTGCTTTTGGTTCCTTCTCAAGTGCCATCACAAAGGAATCAACTGACCTGAGCTTGGGTCTGAAGCTGTCTTGTTGCTAATTAAAGCATGGGTCATTTAAAAAAGAAACCTCCACTTGGGTTTATCATTAGTGTTACTAAACAATAAATATTAAAAATTCAGTCTGCATAAATAATGCAGTCAACTTATCGGGTGCTTTAATATATCTAAATCATACATCAATATGAAGGTTCTTCTATCTGATTTTCTGGGGCTTTGCACCCTTGGAGATTTAATGTTTTTCCAACAACTACAAAATGAAGAAAACCTTTGTTTCTTAATTAAAACAGAGACTTTGACCTAATCCCTCGATTCTGGGAATTGGGCTGTAAACAAACATCAAATACTGCAAGGCTCATAATAAAAATAAGGAGAATTGTCAATGCCTTTTTACACGGCTTCACATCCTTTATGCAGGGCCACTTAGGAGAAAGATTTACCTCTAAGATTGTCAGCATTTTTCTTATCAGTCACCTCAAAAGCAGCAGTATGACTGACTCCAGTGACTATGTTGGATTTTTTTACAGTTCAAGGCTAATGAAGCCTTTTGTTGTAGAATTCTCCTAGCAATTTCTCCACTGTCTCCAGTAGTTCATGTTCTTTGAGTTTGAAAGGCTGAAAGTAACGTTTGGAGTGATACTGCTTGTCCCCAAAGCATGCCCTCTTATCAGGGACTATGCCCTCCAGAAACAGAAGGTGGAAAAGGATGCCTTGTAACTTCCATGACTTTTGAAATTAGGAGGAAAGTTTCTACAGCTACACAAACACCTGGGATATGCCATATGCTGTCCAGTTTGTTTAGAATGGTTATTAAAATCACAGCTCATTCACAAAGCAAGCATTAAATCTCCAGCAAGCTCTGCTTCCCATTGCTACTGCCCTCTTTCTTGGGATCTGTGTTACTTCTACTAAGTATAAGAAATAGAAGTGCAGCTACATCTTCTCTCCTAAACCTGCCTCTGTAACAAACCATGCTATCAAACTCTCCATTTCCTAAAGACTGACTTAGCAGAAATGACTTCCTTCCACTTTGGGAAGCCTGGGGCTGGTGGGAAGCTGAGCAGTGAGCAGGGAGCAATGCTATAAACAGGCAGTTCAGCACAGTCCACGTGGAGTAGTAATGACTGAATTCAGGAATTGTTTCTATGGAGGAGGTGCAGTTGTCCCCATTGATTCAGGGACTATAACTTCCACCAAGAGAGTAATTAAGCTTTTACCTTGACTACTGTTCTACTGAGCTTAAAGCCACTTCTGTTTTCATCTCTTCTGGTGAAACTGTCTCCTGGCTCCCTTTCTACTGCAGATTTAAAGGAAAATCTGACAATGCATTTTCTTTTTTTGTCAGTCTTTACTTCCCTAACTGGCTGTCTTCTAGTCAATCCATCCACTATACTCTTCCCTTTGTATAGCTGAAAAAAGTACTGCAATTTTTTTGATGTAGAAAGTAGGATGAAATGAGCTGCATATGGTCTATCAGAACATCACATCAGGATTTGCCAGCCTTTATTTCTGGAAGTGTATGTGAATTGAAGCAGCATGTTTCACAGTGGCTCAGAGAAAACAGTTTTGTGCTGGTCTGTGAGAGAGAGAAATGATAAGTCTGCTTTCAGGAAGGCAAAGTGAACTGGGAGTTCCAGAGTGAGAAGGCAAGCAGTGGCTTTCATGCCATGCACTAAGTCAGAACTACCAAGTACCGGTGATTTTCCATGAACTTGAAGAATTTCAAATGTTAAGCCAGTTCTGAAGAGATTTTAGTTTATGAAAGTCTGCCTGCATCTATGCTGGGTGGTTGTGCAGAAGAGTGGATGTTCTCAGGAGAGCATGCACTTGTTTCATAGGAGAAACTGAGGAAACAAAAAAATGCAGGGTGAAACGGTTAGAGTCAGAACAAATATTTTAAACATTTTATGGAGAAATGAAACAAAGGAAAAAAGCAACATCTCTGGCCTTTGACCATGGTCAGCTCTAGTCCAACTTCTTTCCAAAGTGTTCCATGTCTCATACTGAGGTTTTTCAGGAGACCTGGACAAGAGTTTGACTGTTACTACATTCTGCCCACCAGAACACACTCCCGTGCTAGCAGGTTACCAAATGCTGGACAGGACTTTTTAATGTAAATCTTGTTGCCCTGAGGAATGTTGTTCTACTAAGGAACTGGCATGTTGGTGTTTCATTCTGATGCTTCTTCACAGAACTCCATATCAAATTCACTCCATTTATAAGGCAAAATAAGATTTTTCTAACTGCCCTAACTGTCAGGTCTGTGCTTAACACAGTATCTGAAAACTAAGCTACATTTTTTCTGCTGTATAGTTCATAATGTGGCTTTGCTAGCAACTGATATGCTGAGATCAGGACTGAAATGCAATTTTATTGTTAGGGCTTAAGAGGAGATATACTATATCTTGCTTTTTCTACAGCTGTACTGATTATCAGGCCTTTTAGTAATTAAAAAAAAATGAATCAGAAATGGAAGGAGATTGAAAGTATTGCCATGAGGAAAGAGTTAATACCAGAGTAATAAACTGCTACTGACAAGAGCCTATTCTTGACATTGCAGAGTAAAAATATACTATTTGTAATAAATGTATATAACTGTAATATAATCATTTGCCTTTCAAGGCCATCAGATTAATTATCGAAACACAATATTTAGGTTAATCTTCAAAAATCACTTTATCTTCCACAGTAATTTTGCTGACAGTCTCAACTAAAGCCTACTGTGATCAAAGGAAAGTTTTCTGTTGCTTTATATTAAATGAGGCCAAAGAATTCAGTCAAAGCTGGATACACGTACATAGAAAGTAATAGAAAGTGTCATGCTTTTACAGACTTCCTGTCTCTAACTGCAACCATCAGTAACAGAATATATTCCACTTTTAATATCTTTTCCATAAGCAAACTATTTTTTCAATTCATAGCCTATATATATTTATATTTCTAGAGGGTTTTTTGAGGGGGTGCTGTTGAGTTGTTTGTGTGTTTGTTTGTTTCCTGGATGCAACCCATTATCCATACTGAGTTTTATTTGTTAGATGCAGTGAAAATGCCATCATCAAGTAATTAGACTGGAAGAAACTTCCTGACATACTGAGTGACAAGAGCTGATGCTCCATCCGCTCCAGCACTCTGCCTGATAAACTACTGGTGCCTTCATAGCGCAAAATGAGAGATGTTTTAATTACTGATTACTTTTCAAGCCATTATTCCATGTACTTTTAAGCTAGGTGGAAAAGATGGGATTTTCCAGGATCTGTTTAAAGGAAAACAGGGCAATGATGCTGTGAAAAGAAACATGAGGAAGACTTTATCTCTTGAGCAAAAGGGGGAGGAAGATGCAGAGGGGAAACGTGCCCAAAGAATGGTGACATTACTTAGGTTGGTGTTGCTGGAGTCTTCACCAGATGAGACAGTGCTGAAACACTTCCTTGGGTGAGGTATGTGGATGCACAGAAAGGCATCAAGCAGCAATCTGCTAGGGGCCAGGCTTGCTTTGGCTCTAGTCAGGGGTCATTTTAACACTTAATTCAGTAGGACACAGCATCTTCTATTCTATTAGCAGAACTCCTGGAAATTGTAGGGATAGCATAGTGTCCCGTGGGACATAAACCTTATGGACAACTATTTCCTTCCTGTCCTTTACAGGACATTAAAATTGTGTAAGACTTGGAAGTGCTTTGGCAAGTCATACCTGGGCACATCACAACCATTTTTCGGGCCTGGGGGCCAGGTTCCCTTCCTTAACAGCAGATGGCAGTGAAGTTAAACAAATGAGTGGAAATCAGTCGGGAAAATATGTTTTGCCTGGTGGGTGGTGTTGCTGCAGATAGCTCAGAGAGCTCCGTGCACATTCAGGCAGTGCAAGGTTCATTTCCAATGCAGAGCTTTCCTGTAGCGCATTCAGGAGGCAGAAAATATTAATTCGTCCATCGCTGCTTGTAGTCCAAGTCATGTTTATTTTGTTTGTGATGTCTTTGGTGATGGAAACAGTAGAACAGATAGAATCTGTTATCATTCCTTTCTTACGTCCATCTTTCATACATTTAAAATCTTTGCATAGCTTAACAGATGAGAATGAAGCTCAGTTTCAAGTGAGTAAAATTTTATGCTTTATTACGTATCTTGTGCTACCTCTGATAGAATGAAGATATATCACCATGGGTTGCTTTAAAACTTTTATATTGCCAATTTTTTTTTTTGCTGCCAAAAAACTGTGTGAAAGGGTTAATAAGATATCAGTCTAAGGCCACAAGAACAAAGAGATTGAAAGTAAACATTTACAGTCTTGCCTTACACTTTAAATTAATCTCAATTCTGCTGGCAGAGTGGGAGAGGGGGCTGTTTGTTTCCCAATTTCCAGCAGGCAAATGATGGAGATGTCAGTACAGATATTTGATTGCAACTTCTAAGTTCCTTGCCTAAAGTGAAAAAGGAATGAAAAGATATTAAGGATATCCATGTAATGTCATTAATACCTTAGTTCCATGGCAGTGCCATGAAAACAACATGTATATGCATTTTAATACTTTAAATATGTCTTCGATTTCCAGTCAGATGTTAGACCATCAAACAGAGCATCTATTTCCCTTCTTTACTGTTCAGCACTCGATCCACCTGAGGAAACCCACCACGACTCTCCCTCCATCACATACTGAGGTAACTACTCAATCCTGTAGGGTTATGCAAAGCACTGAGGAGCGCCTTGAATAGGCACTCAAGGCCCAGATCTTCATTTCAAAACCTGTTTAAGACAAAAGCAAGCCCTGGGTGAGGTCTTCAGCTGTTATCAGTGCTGACCTGGATGTCACTACTGCAGCGGCAGAAGGAAAGGAACCAGAGTAAGCTTTCTTGCCCCGTTCTTTTGGACCATTAATGCTCTGCAACACAGACTTGGACTCGGCATCCCTGTTCCTAAGAGAGGTACCAAGCCAGTGGAACTGCTCTGAGAAGAGAGGGCTTCAAGGCTGCTCCCAACAGTTTGATTGCCCTTATCACAGCATGCATAACTACATATTTTCTTTTCAAGTTCATATTTACACATCCTATACTCTCAATATGCTTTTAATCTTCCCGTTGTATTAAAACTTTTAGTTAAAAAATTCACATGACACTCAGCAGATATATTTATAACAAGCAAGGGCACAAGTCTCAATCACTTGTGAAGAAGCAGCCCTTCTTAATCTGTCAATCAGTCCATGCACAAAATTCACAGGGCATCAATTTCTTTTTAGGCTATTCACTGTGACTTATGTATCTGCCAATAAATCTAAAATACAGGTCAAAGAATATGTAGCTCAAGTTAATCTATAAATGTAGCAGAAAAGCTTCACTAACTACCTCAGGTTGCCAAAGCTGAGGTCATTTCCTTGTTGTGAAAAATACTGAGTCCATAAATTACTTTTATCACCTCTGGGGCAATGCAAACAGTTTCCCACAGATGCTGAAAGTATGATATGTTTTTTATTTAATATCAGAGCACCACTTTTACACAGCTCTTAAAGTATGAAGTCCAAGATTCTGCTTGTGCTTTAAGGCCCCAATTCAGCAACATATTAAAACAGATGCTTCAGGTCCTGACGTTAAACGCGTGCCAAAGTGCTTTGTTGCATAGTCATAGATTGCTGACTTGGAGCCTAAAGACAAAATCTTTCTCCCACAAAACTCTGGATTTACCTTCCGTTTTCTTTCGAGGAAAACAAGGCATTTATTCAAACATGATATACATAAACATTCAAAAACATTTAAAAAGGCTTGTCTTGCAGAGATCACTGGGTGAGCCATAGCTCTGGAGGTAAACCTTGGACAAAAAGGGATGTATCATTTTTTACAACAGTTGAATTGGTGTTTACTTAAGATTTACTGTTGTTTCCACAAATAAAATAAAAATACTTTGAACATGTGAAGACATAAACATGAATGGTGAACGTCCTACAGAGAACTTTGGAGAAAACACCACTGAATTAACTTACAGTACATTTGTTAAACATGAGCAGCTCTAATAATGACATTTCATTTAACAATGCCCTTTGTCTTTTCAGTTCATCAGTTACCTATTTCAGTAATGAACTGCAGTCATACCATTCTGATTTTCTCCTAATGTAAAGGCTGAGATCACTTCACTTGCAGTGAAGCGTGATGCTATTATTCTGTTTGTGGCTTAGGAAAAAAGCTATAGAATATATCACAATTGTAATTGGCTAACAAATATTAAAGTCTGTGATCAGTAAGGAGACCAATAACTTTGTTAGCTACTAATGGAAACAAGTAAAATTTAAAAAAAGTAGACAGAAATGGTTGAAAATGCTCAGCATATCTATCTCATGAGCAGAGCAGTAAGTATTCAGCTGGGAAAAAAAATGAGCCACGCATTAAACGTTATTTTAATTTTTTATCAAGAATCCATGCATAGAACTTAACAGCAACATTTTCAGTTAGGATGGATATTCGCAGTCACAAAAATAAAATGGAGTTGCCTGCCCTATGTAAGAAGGATTTTCTAAAGAACTAGAAGAAGTCAGACTAAGTGGATAATATCCCACTTTGCACTATGTAAACACAAGAGATATAAAAAATATCATAGGTCTACTTGATATGATCCATAAGTCTTACAATGGGTAATGGAGCTTACTTTCACTCATTTGCCTACCTCTTTTTTGGGTTTCCCAGATTTCAAAAGCATTTTCATTGCCTTTCTAGCTGCGAGAGAGATGTTTTAACCAGGCTGCTGTTTTCACTTTCCTATTCACCGTGATCCATTCAAAATATTTTCAGAGCTCACTAAAAACATTTAATTAGCATAGTGTCCAGCATTTCATAATCTTTTTCCAACTGAACCAAATCTGCACAATTTACAATAGATCTTTGGAAAACTGCTTTTTACTGTGTGCTGCATCTATAGATCTCTCTCAATTACCCACAGTAAATTTAGGCATTGTACAAGAGCAAATTTTACAGTCCATGAAGAGATGAAGTGAAATCTAGATGAAATTCATTGTGACAGATTCTCAGTTAGTGCCCTGATGTGTCTGTATTACAGAAGATAGACATTCTATTAGCATGGAAGCTCCCATAATGGACTGTGAATCATTTCAGGTAATAGAGATGCCAACTGGAATGACTGAAAAGCACTATTGAATTCCATTAGAGCTCTTTGTTTTTAAATCAGTCATTTCTTTGTGAATATCCAACTATATACTTCTTGACCTTAGCTGAGTGTAATAATTGTGAACTAATATTACAAAACATTAATCTGAGTTACTGTTCAATTAATGTTTCTGTTTGAGGGTTATTTTTATGCTGCAAATGTGAAGGAGACTGTGGCTTGTATTACAAATATGTATTTGGACTTGAGCTAGTGCAGAATGCAATTTTCAGTTATATTTCTGTCTCCACTGTATTCAGTCTCATCTCATTAGCTGGAAAAGGACTCGGGTATTGGCTTTTCTTTTTCCATGTCATCCTACCAGAATAAAATAACTATAATCAACAAATCTATAAAGATAAACATTTTTATAAGAGATGCCACAAATAGTCTTCTTTCATTTAGGTGCTTGGTTAATTATCAGCAAAATAACTAACACCATATCTGGTTACCCAAACAGCCCCACCTTATCTATCAATCATGTATGATTTATCAGACATGATAATTGCTTGGATAATTAACACAGAATTTAAGTTTATTCAGTGTGCTGAAACCTCAGAAATGCCTGCATAATTGCCATTTGTGTAGTAGATGAAGTTATGAATAATTCTTTTTCACATAAATATGAAGGCTGGATTGCAGGCAGCAGAATTTCCTCACGCACAGCTATTAATGCAGATATTATGTCACACAAGTGCAAAGGTGTTGTCACATGTTAACTATATGTATATAGTTAAAGTAATAAAAATGCATATTCATAAAAATAAGGGGAAAATCTTTCCCTTTGTTTGTAGGCACTGCAAGCTTCTCTCATGAAGAAGTACAGAAGGAGAATGAAGGAAAATTAGTCTACTTGGTACAGCAGCAACCAGATTTGAATGCCTGTAACATTCACACATAAATCCTTTGGGAAGTCTTTAAAGAGAGTAGGTTCTGTATCTCCTGTCTACGATCATCTATTTTCACATCAGAATGAGCAACATTATCCTTATATACCAGAGTTTCTGTATCTACAGCTTGAAAATGAGCCTCTCCTTAATGTTGTAATGACAGGTGTAAGATTAACTTTGTTAGGTGTCTAGCCACTCATGCAAACTAAATTAAATTAATGGAACAAATTTCTCTCATAATTAAGATAAAAATTCATGTCAGCTGTAACCTTGCTGTACACTAATTATATACAAATGATTTATCATCTGCTTCGCCCAGAATATTAATCCTCAACTCATTGATAACTGCAGCCAGTGTTAAGAGATGAGAGTTGATTAACTATGACAGATTGGGCAACCACAGTACCAAGTGCCTGAACAACCAGTGAAACCAATAATATTCAAATAGCACTTCTTATTTAAAAATGCATTCCCATGGAAACAGATGCATGTTTAATGAGGGATACGGAGATTATTTCAATAACGACTGATATTGGAAGAGTGGGCAGAACTAATCAATAATAATTAAGTCCTTAGCCTGGATAAGATATGGTTTTATAAAGCAGGTTATGTACACATTAGCGAGGTACTAGTTCAGGCCATGGTACATCTAATGTCTTCATGTATCGCTGTTATTTGTTTTCCTACTGCAGCACATATTGCATATTTTACAGATGTTAAAAAGTCTACAATCGAGTCTTGGCTCCCACCAGCTCTAATAAAAAGAAACTCATGCCACCAACAGTCCTTTGAAAGTCAACTCCTGTGGTAATAATGCTTTGGGAAATTTCTTTATGAAAATATAATTCTACAAAAAAGCAACCCAACCAACACAAAAAAAAGCCCAAACAATACTTGAAGCATCATCTATTAAGCAGGACACTCATTCATCTCTTGGAAGATGATGTTATATTTTTACTTTAAATGAAAACTATTAAAATTAACTTATAAAATCTTAAGTTATTACTTTTTAATATGTGATATGCATTTTGGGAAAGATTGCTAGTTAATAATATATCCTTTGTTGAATAAAAAGAGTAACAAAATTCCAGACATCTTGAAGATTTTCAAGTTAGGGCTTGGGCCTTTTTACTACTAATTCTCTCTCCCCAGGACAGCATTTTAAAATTAATTGCTCATCTAGGTTCCAAGAATCCCTGTCAGAAAGAAGAAAAAACCCAGTCTTGTTCCTAGGCACTAATAAGGCACAACCAGGCAGCTGAATGAACTAAGTAATATTGCTGTAAATTAATTACTTTCCTGGAAAACTGGTGTGTCTGAAGACAAGTTATGTGTGAGAAGGAAACTTAAATACTAATATAAAACTGAAGACAATTGCAAGCCCAACACAGAGCGTGAACCTGTTATTCCCACTGGTGAGGCGGGACAAGCCCCGTGAAACCCTGCGTGGTGTTGGGTGCAGGGATGGACAGCCTGGTCTGCAGGGAATGTAGTGATGGCAGAGAGCTGGAGAGAGGTCCCCAGAGCTGCCCCCCTAACCAGGCACTGCAGACACAGCTCAGGCTTTACTGTTGACCAGACTGGCTTGATTCTGACAGGAAGGAACAAAATCCAAGAAATTGGCTCCTATCCTATGGCTGTTTGATGCCTGGGTTTATGAGAGCCAAGCCTTCTAAGTCTGCTCATTCTTAGTATGGGGGCACCTATTCCTTTGGAACTGGAAGGGCATATTTCACATAGGCTACACCAGAATAATGCCTTAAATGTGAATTTGGCCCTTTCTTCCGCTCCCACATTCCTTAACACCCACTCAGCCTCTGACTGAACACAGGTGTTCCTGCATAAGTAGCTCCAAAGCTTGACTTGGATAAAAATCTGAACTCCTACTATGGACTGTAGAGCCAGCTGAATGCCAGCCCACGGCAGGGACAGGAAGGACACCGCAGCTGCTGTGGTGCTGCAGGTTTGTCAGCACTTTGTGGGGACCTTGCAGCAAGCACACAAACCAGGCTGGCCTCTAGAAGCTCAGCACTGCTCCCAGCCAAGCTTCAGCTGCCAAGAGAACCGAAACACCACAGCCCAGCCATCCCAGCACTGGCAGTCTCAACGTGTGCATAGAGACTCAGCCTCTCATAGAATATTTGCATCACCAGCTGGGAAGCAAATATTCTATTTCATGATAATGGTCCTTTTCAGCCTCCCATCCCATGAGGGACTTCCTTTTTTTTTTTTACTTTTTACATTTGTCTTACGTGCTTCAAAAGAAATTAAAGTTCCACTTAAATGGAAAAGAAAATGTGAACTTTATGGGAAATAAAAATTCAAACATTACTTTCTCTACATTTCTAGCCATTTCAGGGCTAATTGCCTTTGAATTTGTAAATGCAGATAATGAGAAGAATCGTATGTATATGGAATTGAAGAGAATATATGCAGAGCGCAAGTCAACTACTTGATATCCAATTTAACTTGGAGTTGGCTATCAACTTTAAAAAAGGAAAAAGGCCTTGAGTTTTTTTTATCATCTTATCCTTAGGGGATACATATCTGCTGTGAACCTAATCAGCTACAGAACATCACGGATCCTCTGTGCCAACGCTAATGAATGAACATTCCAGTGGCAGAACAGGAATGGATCATCAGCACTGCAGGTCCAACGTGGTGACCAGACATTGCCCTACACACTTCTATAAAGATTCAGTTGATGCAAAAGTTTATGTGTAAACTGCCTTTCAGGACTTTGGGATCGTTACACAGAAGCAAATCATCAGTAGAAACAATTTTTAACGAAAGCACAGAAGAAGCTCCTCACGTAAAGTGACTTTTCTGAGCAACTGGAGTGTGACATGCAAACCTTCACTTACCGAGGCTAACAACATCTAGTAAGGAGGTGAGCTATGTCCACATCAAGGCCACAGCAGAAAAGGCTGTACTGCAGCTGCCAGAAACACCCTTTCCAGCAAAGCAAGCAGCAGTTCCCATCAATGCAATGGTCCCATCCAACACTGTGGTCCTACTGCAAATAGAATTATGTCACTGCTCTGGAGGTTGGAGTAAATAGCTACCTGTCTTTCCAGAGCACATAAGAGTTAGTGGATCAATTTCAGGGGAAATGCCAATGTGGAAGAGAAGTAAACTAAAAAGAAAGCAGCACTAATTAGAAAGAAGGCATGTGGTCATTTAGCACATCTTTTCTAGCGGAAGCTCAGCACAGACATTTGGCAGTGAGAGTGTCTAAATGCAACCTTCTAGGAACGGCTAAAACACGTTTATATTGATTAGTGCTACTTTGGCTAATTGCTTGAGGTAGGAACTGGAAACCCCCGGGTAGCCCTCATTGCTGCCAGTGAGAACTACAGCTGATAGACCTAAATTTTGCTCATACTGACACAAACAAAAGTGCACCACCTTCAGTAGAGTTCCTTCAGTTTAACAGGCACAAGGAGAAGCAGATGGAAAAAATGGACGATGTTCCTGTCCTAAACCTCTTTTGCACACTGAATTGGTCTTACCTCAAGTATCTTCTGCTCCTTTCACTCAGAGTAAAAAGTGGGGTTATGCTGCTTTCCCCAGCAGTATCACTTCATTCCTTTGATCAGGCTCTGCAAACAATGCAATTATTTCAGAAGAAAGTACAACGAGCACTAATGTTGCTACTTCCACTTATTACTGAGAGCATCAAACTACCCAGCCATTTTCCTGCAGCTATCTTTAAAAAAGGCAATGATCTCCATGTGCTGCTAACCTAATGAGGGCTGTGTGTGACAGAGCCACAGATACATTTTCTCACTAGCCTAATGAGCAAAGTGACAGACAGTGAAACAGTTCACACTTGAGTAATTTTCTAGTCATCAGCAACTGCAGTGTTCATGGGAGCAGAAGCCAGAGAAGGGACAGAGAGCTATGCAATAAATACACACTGGCTCCATTGGCCAGAATAAGTTATCACCAGGATAGAGGTCTTGGGGCAAACTCCCTTAGGAAATTCAAACAAAAAGAGTCAATTTAAGGCATCTCTAGCAGTGCATTCAATTAAAATTAAATTTAAAACGTAGGATCAGCTGTTGGGCTGTTAGGCCACCTGCCCAAAGGAAGAAAAAAATTAGAGATGTAACGAACCTTTACTCCTGATGTCTGCAAGCTGCTCGTGAATCACTGAATAGTACCAGCTTCTCACAACCATCCATTCAGCACAAAGTCCAATTCTCCTTTGTCTCCCACTCCAAGATGGAAACCAGCAGCAGATAGCTCATTATCCATATTGACAGGAAGCGTTTGCATGAAAAATGCTGTCCTTCTTACATTTTTAATGTACTGGCAACTTCTGCCATTGAAACCATTATTTCTCAAAGGAATGCTACTAGGAGCCAGGCCTTGAAACACCCACTGGCACAGGCTCCAGCATAGATACCACAAGGAAATAGCAAAAGCCATTCAGAGTTATGCAGTTCCCAGCACCTCCCACTGCCCTGATGATCAGGTATAGGAGTGGAGAAGAGACAAAGCCCAGGTGCAAGGAAAAGAGCCCTTCCCAAAGATGCAAAAACCAACTGGTCCAAGGAGAAGCATTTCACCTGCCCATAGAGTGATCCAGGCCTTGAAGAGATGCCACACCGGTCCTTATCCCTTCTTCATCCCTCTTCTCGGATATTGTGTGTTCTACCAGTAATAAAATATTCTGCCTGCCTCTTTTCCTTCTTCTCTCAGGTGAAAAGAGCAGACATTTGATGTTGCTGGGACAAATAAAGCAGCAGATGCACAGAGTCCACCTCACTAATCCCAGAGCCATCCCCCTGTGAACTGGCCTGACTCTCTAAGCAGAAGGGGTCAGGAAATGAAGAGTCTTGTGGTTCCTTGCTTGGATCCTTCTGACCATTCCTGCCATGTGTGGGAACCAAAACGTGGGCGGAGGGACGAGTCCTGTTAGCATTCTAACTGTGCTGGAATCTCTTCATGGAGAGCTATAGACATGGTTTAGAGGTGCAGTAATCAGGTGTGGCAGAGCTCATGCTGCCCTTCAGATCTGGCGCTGCTCTGCAGGCACCAGTGATCACCACAGCTCCTTGTTAGAGCGGCCCTGTGGGGGCTGGATGATGCCCAAAATGCCCAAACTCACCTCCCGCTGCACCAGGCACAGTCAGCTTCAGTCTATGGGGCTGCCTGGGCAAGTACACGGGCTAGAGGGTGGATCTAATGCCTCCAATGACCTCAGCAGCCACAGATGAGCCCCTGTGCAATTCAACCCGACCCTGCAAGAGCCTGGGGAGAGCACAGGTCTCAGGCTCTACCACTGAGGGCAGAGCAGCTCTCTGGCAGAGCTTTTGCACAGTGTTAATTAGCTAATTCGCACAGTCACTCTGTAAGTCATTGCTGCCCAGCTTTGCAGGCTGCTGAAGTGAAGGACTTTCCAGGAGTCACCAGAGGCACAGGTGCAGTTAGCCAGGAACCAAACCCAAAGATCTGGGCTCTGCTCCTCGGTGTTGGCTGCTTGGCCAAAACCTATTTATCCAAACTCAGTATGAGCTTGGCTGAACTGCTTTCTCTGACATTTCTCCTTGCACGTGTGAAAGAATCCCCTTGGCTTGTGATAGAAAGCCTGTGGTTCAGGAGATGAACGGGCTCTGAGTCAGGTGCCTCTGTTCTACTGGGTCAGCTACTCCTTCCCTGGGTCACCCAAGGCAGGGTGTTTAAACCCACTGCATTACACTTGGCATGTTGGAAGAATCCAAAATTGCTTCTAAAATGTTGTTGTATCAGCGGGGGGAAAGCCAATAAACACAGGGATCTTTTGAAGTTAGGGAATTTGGTGCTTTTCTCTCCCTGACTTTCACTGGGGCTCAGCATTCAATTCCCTTAGGCTATTTTAAAGATCCTTGTCTAGGAAAAAAACTTGGCATTTATGGGCACAGCACAAATATTAAACTACTTTGAATAACTCTCCATGTGGAACTGCTCATGTGCAATAAAAATGGCAGTGTTTTCCAGTATAAATAATCACTAATTTCTTGAAATCATAAATCATTCACCTTTTGAATTATTTGGATGTCAAGGGATAAACTGTTAAATCTATATTTAGTATCTAACTCAAAGTCCTGCCTGATCTTCAGAAGTATTGCATATACTTCAGCTGGGAGAATTTGTACATCAGATCCCATGGACAAAAGTGCTTAAATTTGAACTTCTATGCTTACATTTAAAAACTCCACCCAGCATTTAAGAGAACTGAAAATTAATTAAAAGCTGTTCTGAGCATTTTCAAAAATTACACAGTGGAAGGCATTCTAGCTGAAAATGCATTTTAACCAATTTTTCATAAATTAGTCTTCCTTCTTTTAAATGCTGTCTTGCTCATCACAGATATTCTGGAACATGATATCCTGGCTCTGGCCAGAACTGTGCTCTGGATCACCTAACAGAAGCAGAGAATGAAAATCCAGGCTTAGGGGGAAACCAGCCAGCTGTGCCAGGGAAATGGGACATCAGGATGGGACAGAGGCTGCGGAGCAGGGCTACAAAGGAGAGCTGTACCATCCTCGTGGTGGGAGATGCCAGCCCACTGTGTAACCCTCACCATCAACATGCTGGATTTGACAGGTCTGTGCACCAGTAATGGAACTGCAGCCCAGGTGATTTTAATGCCCTGAACCATCTGAGTGTCTGCTTAAAAGTCTGTCCTGGACTAGATACGGTGCAGCACTTTTAGAGGGGCCTGTGTGAAACCTCCACTCCCTGAGCAGAGATGGGCACACAAAATCTGCCAAAAAAATATTCATCCAACCAGAAAGTGTCAAGAGGAATTTACACAGGAAAAAAGACTAGAAGAAACTCAGTGGTTAAGGGAATGTTCATTTTACTTTGTAATTCACCTTAACTGATCCTGTATGTGAACCAAAACCACTGAGACAAGAAATGTGTGCAAAAGATATAAACCTGTGAAATGGTGGGACAAATAGTTCCTCCTCCTCTGTTAAAATGAAACGGCAGCTACTTCGGAAGAAAATCCACGTGCCAAATCTGTAAATATGCTCTACCTCTCTTTATGCAGCTGCTATAATTAATGTAAGAACCTTTAAAATTCCTATCTGATACTTACACTTGTTATAGCAACATATTTAATTCCAGAGCTACATCCTTTAGCAGAATCTTTTACTTCATTCAAATTACTAATCGTTTAGATTCTCTCTGAAAGTCTTTCCTCCCTCACTCCCCATGCATGCTTAACCTAATTAACTATAAATGAGAAAAAATGCTATTCACATAAAAAGAAAATGTTAACCTATAAATTATCCACTGCTCCCTCCTGAGGCTGGCAACGCCTCTCACAGAAAAGCTCAAATGTTGGTGCAGTATTCTTGGCTTCCTATCCAGTTTCTGCCACCCAAAATCATTTCATACAACACATTACTCTGCCATTTTGTACATCTGGCAACATTTACTGATACTAAGTCCTCTCCCGTGTTTTCAAGATTATACGAAGGAGGATTTCTAGGATGATTAATTGGAGGGAGAAAATCATTCCTTTACATTTCAAGGAACATTTGCAGAAGACTAATGGTCATTTATGGAAATATGGCCTCTTTATACCCATTAATGTCTTCCAGTGCTCCCTGTGGGTCACACAATTAACCACCCCTTTGTGTTTCTTTGCTGCTGTCATCCAAAATCCTCTCAGTTGTTGTCATCCGTTGAAAATCTTCTGCTTTGTCAGAGCCAGATCAAAAGCACACTCGGGTTCATGGGACTGAGCCATCTAAGAGACATGATCCTTACTCTGTATGTTTCTCCTCAAAATATAGTTTTTTCCAGAGATTCTCCACTGCATTTTGCCGAATTCGACCCCTGATAACCATTTCCAAAAGTATTTGTAAATCCAAATAAAAGTAGAGAGAGACAGTCCTTGAATTTCTAATTCTATTCCCTTGCTTTTGTGATTTTCTTCATCCCACTCTCCAGTGGTGATGCAAAGGGCTTTGCTGTGCCTTGCACAGTATTATTCTGATCCATAGCTAGAGCTCCAGATACTGTTGTTTCTTATTGCTGTTGTCACCAGTGTTACCATTATTCAGACTTAAACCCTCAGTTCCAAAGAAGCCTGACATAACAGATCCCTGTCCAGTAAAGGTGTGCCCAGGTCACATCGCGGGCACCACCAGGGATGCTGGGCCCAAGTGAAGACTGCCACTAGGCACATCTGAGGCAAATGACCTTTCCATCACATTTTCCGTGGTTCCCTGCTCTCTGCCCCTATTTCCCTGTCACTGCAGGACTTTTGTGCCTGCGTCCTGAGGGCACTAATGGGCTTTAATGGCCCAGGGGCTGGTATGACACACTATGCTGCCCAGGTTTTTTCCCTTTTGCCGATGAAAGGAGACTGACCTGGCAACAGCCTCTTGCCAGGAGATTTGTGTGCACTCTATTTTGGAACCGGCATCTCACCAGCTCATGGTTTAATTTACCACCAGTTCCATCACCAATGTTTACCCCATGCACTGTCTGTGAGCAGCAGAACAGCTGCACGTTAAACTGGGAACAGTGAGGTGCTTATAAATGAGCTAGGAATTATGGGTTATCCATATCCAATCTTTTATTTCCTTTCCCTGTTTGATTTAACAAAAGATTAAAAAAGTACACGTATGTGGAATAAAAGGCGCAGTGTTACCAAACTCTGCACGTGTAAGTTGTATTACACTGGATAACACCATCCCTGTAACGAGCCTGCGGTCAGGAAATGAGTTCTCACTTGTTCCACAGCCACACGAGGGGAAGATTTCTCTGTGGAGACCTGAAAATGAGAAAGATGGTTCTGAGGACTGAAGCAGACACTGACACTGTCAGCTCTGCTCCCCTCAAAGGGCTGCAGCCACATTCCTCGATATTTCCCATATCCAGAGCTCAGACAGCATAAGGAAGCTGAGGCTGTGGTGTTGTCACCTTCCAGTGGAGATGGCTGATGCCAAGAACAACCTCTCTTTCTTTCCAGAGAGGCAGAGGAGCTACAGCTGTCAGCCAGCACCAGGGATGGGTATCTGCTGACAGCTCTGGTTTGCTACAGTTTCCTTTGCAATCCGTGTAACTTGTTCCAGCGATTTTATGAAGTGAAAAATATCAACGCTGGAGTTTTTTTGCCCTTGATATCAAAAAACACACACCCAAGCATGGAATAATATGAGAGAAAGAGGAGAAATGAGGATAGCATTGATAAAAACAGAGAGAAATGCCAGACCAAAACACTGTAAGTTTAAAAAGAGACAAATTGCTTATCTGTTCATTCCCAATTCTCTGAAATTTTCCCCATTTTGATGGTGCTTGATCACAAGCTGAGAAGAGATAGGCCTTCCAGCTGTGAGGAGACAGCCTCATACCACAACAGGAAAGAGAAGCATAACCTACTTGCTATTCCTGAATAGAATAAAAGAAAATTTCAGGAACTGCTGGCATTTTGCTTTAGCTTCCTGCACAGCAAAATCAAGGCAGATTTAAAGAGTGTGTTGCATTACAGAGCAGGAAACACTGTTACCATTACACAAATTAGTTGAAATTTTTATGTGAACACCATTCTGCTAAAATATTCTTATTAAAGGTATGTGTAAAATTCAGGAGAAGATAATGCCATCCAATCTTTTCTGACTAACATTGCTTAGGGATGATTTACAGCACTTCAGCAGAAAAGTACAAGAGCTGTGCATGTACATTCACTCCTCTTTTTACCCTAATTTTCCCACAGGAAGCCCCGTGCTCTTTTCTGTGGTCACTCAGAAGACTGAATCAGCACCACAGCACCTTGCAGATGGACCCCCATCAAATCTATCTGCCCCTCTCTGCCTACAACCTCCCCCACCCTCAATACCTGCATTTAGTGTTCCCTGAGCCTCTCCAGTGCCATATTTATTCCCTCTCTCCCGCTTCCCATCAGAGGCTGAGCCCATTCCCCCAAGCCCTTGCCGAGGGAGCACCAGCCATTCCTGCCCTTTTCCACAAACCCCTCATTCCAGTGCGTGCACAAACCCCAACCGTTGCCTTTCCTGTTCGCTGCCGAGAGCCCCTTTCATCAATGGGTCTGCAGCAATACAACTGCTAAGAATTTTAGTTAATTGGTACTAATTATAGTTACAGGTAACTAGGGGCACATTCACAAGGGGAGGGAGGGCTGAAGAAGGAGAAATATAATTCAGTACGCTTTCAACTCTGTACACACACTTAGCTGAGCAGGGTTAATAAGAGCATCAGTCTGGTTCCCGAGCACACAAGAGGTAAATAGAAGCCATTTTTCATGTTTTATTCTGCAGGCACAGTTTTACCATGGCCTGTTTTACAAGTGAGGTAAATGAGTCATAGAAAAAGCAAGTAGCTTGACCAAGGCTTTGCAGTAAGACATCGGCAACATAGAGAGCGCCCTGCAGGAACTACTTTCCAGCCCACTTGATCCTCATGAGAACAAAATCTTGCTTTATTTTTATTATCATTATTGCTGTGTAATAGCTACCCGAATCTCCAGGACCAGAAATTTTAGGCTAAGCTGTGGCACAGTTGCACAACTGAATTTGAATTAATCAATCTTTAATCCCTGATTAGGTGAACATGGCAAGAAGAAAATATCTTTGGGAAAGAAAACTTCTATCAGAAATGAAATTATTACTTGAGAGGCTAACATCCTGCATTAGTTTACAATTGATAAGATTCAGTATGCAGCAGCGAAAAAATATTGGAAAGGCTATTAGGAGACACTTAGGTGAATATTGTGTTCCAACCTTTAAAATCCAAGCTGTGCCTTAAGATTGTAACTATCTTTTTGCTCCAGAACAAAAAAAAATTTGAAAGGCACGACTATTAAGCAAGGATAAAGGTTGAGTCATAAGCAAATGTCATGTTATAGATTTACCTACCAACAAGAAGCCAGCGGGGTTCAGGTCAGAGGTTAATGAAAGACATCCAAAGGTCATTCCGTGATTATGTGAGAGCATGAGTTTAATAGGGCACGGGGACGACAGACACTGACAGAAGATTTATACCAGAGGTGATGACACTGCTAGGAATAGTGCTGATAAAAAGAGCCCCAATATGGGCCTGAACAGAATGATGAATGGTGCACAGGGCCGCTCACACTTCTCATTATAAGCTCCTTCACTCATGGTGGCACTTAGCGGCGTTTATTTACTGGGGTTTGATGGCACTGAGCAGAAGCACAGTATATCTAATACTTTAAATGTAGACTTGCCATATAAAAATGAAACAAGAGATAAGATTAGACCATTGAATAATTGCCCAGCTTTCCTGCAGAGATTATATTCACTAGTGCTAACATTATTTTTTCCCTAATGTTCTAGTGTACGAACAGCTCAAGTGAATTAATTTTCTAAGGCAGAAGGTCAAAGGAAAGTAACTGATAAGCGTTGTGCCTGCTATAGAATATCACGTTACAATATTCTCACCTCCTCATTTATCAGATAGAAAGAGATAATATAATAAAGGTATATAAACATATTTTTTGTCACGACGAATTTAGTTTTAGTTGTCCCAAGTGCTATTTTTCCTTGTGGCTCTTAGTAGGAAAGGGATCAGAGAAGTCAGCCAAAAATGTCAAAATAAAAAAAAAAGAAAAACCCAACAAAAAATCAACAACAAACCTTAGGACCAAACCCAAGGAAAACTGAGACCTGATAAATAACATGCACTGCACCAAGAAACTCCTTTTCAGACTGTTATATATTTATCAAACCACTGGAGTGTGAATTTATGAATAAGTCTTATCATCTTTCAGGCAGCAGGGACAATAAAAATTAGAACTACAGAAAATTGTGGGTATTACGAAAGATTATTTCTATCAATTCATATGTATCTGCAGATGGGAATGTCACACCAGAACATTCTGTATGTCTTTCCACTCGTACCTTCACCCAGAGACAGAGCAGTACTGCATGACGTCATATTTAACATTCAGTTGGGCATGGAGCAACAGAAATAAATTCTAACTCTGTGCCTCTCTAATAATGTTGTGATAGGACTTCCATCTTAAAACCAGCACACAAGAAAACCCTCCTAGGCAGCTGCTTGTGGCCAAGTTTTCCCAAGCAAGAGGGCGAGTGCACCCCAGTTACGGCTTCCAGCCACTCTCTAATTAAGGCACGAAATGTAAGCATTCCAAACGTGGAGGAGTATTTCCAATACACTTTGGAATATTCCTTCACCAGACAAGAAATACGTGATAAACAGGAAAAAAAACCCTCCCTGCATTTGAGAAAGAAAGAAATATCTCCTGGGTTACCTTAAAAATCACATATCTAATATCTAAAATCTATCTAAAATCACGTATCTAATACCTGAAGGGTGTCTGAAGGTCCAGTAGATCCCTCAGGATAAGGGACTCCAGAAAACCAGATGTGTCAGGCAAAAGCTGCTGAAGTGTCACATCTAGTTAATGGAGAGAGGAATTACAGTCACTTACACTTCTGCGTGACTGGGAGGAGTGAGAAAACAAAGCAGGTGTAAATAACACCTTATCCCCGTGCAGCACAAGAGACCTCTGCACTGCGTGAGCCACGAGGGAACACGAGTGGTGCTGGCTTTGTACCAGGCTTCTGCAACGTGGCAAACTCCAACCTGAGCAGAAGAAATGTCTTTTGTTACCAAACCAGGTATTCCACCAACTCACGGCCCTGATAGAAGTCACAGACCAGCATTTCTCAGTCACGTCTTTCATCTATGGCCAGAGCAGATGGACATATATATACTTTATTTTTTTTCATTTAAAGGACCTCCTTCAGTTTTCAAATGTTTTCCAAGTACTGCAGAATAGTTTATCAAAAATACATTTAACCAACGTTTCTCAACAGAAGGTTGTTTATTAATCTTTGACATCTGGGTACCTATTTTCCCCTTTAGAAAAAATAATGTAATCAGTTTTATCTGATAAGGCTTTACACTGGGCTAATCACTAAAAAGTAATAGAAATATATCCACAAGGCCATCAAAGTCCAGTATGGGTGCGGGGTACATTCAGATCTACGAAAAGGCAGGAAGCAGAATGGTTTTTCTTTAAAGCTCTCTAGACATCAGTGACATGCTGTCATTCAGCATGTTTTATTGTCCACTTGAACCAAATGAACAGAACAACCTAATGGAAGCCACAGTGTTTCTGGGTAGGCAGTGTATTTGCTACTGAGGCAGACAATAAAATGTTAGCAAAGCATCTGAAGTGGCTCTGCACCAAATGAGGATGAGATTTCATATTTATGAATAAGAAAAAAACACCATGAATGACACTCTTTATTTATTATGCAATAAAAGAGAAAGCCAGGACGATTGAAATTCTGCCTATAGAGCAAACAGAAAATGCATCAGTTTTCTAGCACAGCCACAAGAGACCAAGTTCCATCTGAGGATATAAGATGTAAGATCATTGCTGGTTCTGAAGTTAAGATCCCTTTATCTGAAGCAGCAGAAATTCACTGATGACAAAACAGTACTCATTTTGTTCTGGTTACAAGCATGTCAAACTACTTTTAATGTCTCTAATAATATATAGCTAAAATCTCATAACTGGAATAAAACATTGTCTTTATTCTGCTGCACCACAAATTCTGGAAAATGATCTAAGAGTCCAGAAATTGTATAAGCAGATTACTCTCAAAAACTGGTGCATAAAATTCCCTTTTTTAAAATAATATATTTGGCAACTGACACATGGCTTTGAATTTATTTGGAATGGAAGATCTTCATATGACTCTCAGGAAGCTGGTGTCCTTTCCCAAAGTAATTATGTTATTTGGAGTCCAGTGTCTGCTCTGGAGATTCAAACTCAAAACAAATTAATTATCAGATAATCTAATCTTCCAGATTTAGATCCAATCTCTAGACTGTAGGTATATGCATATATATTTGTGCATATATGCATGGACAATATTTTTAGTTTAACACCCTATGAATTTAATTAATTTAGTTCTTGAAAAAGCTTTCTTCCGAGAAAGGCCAGAAAAGAAAGTACTGTGACAACAGCCATAAATCCACAGCAGAATATCAACTGGGTAAGGAGCATGCAGCACAAGTTGTATTTAAAGTATTTGTGGTTACTTTGGGTATGTGTGCTTATCTTTATGCAAGTCCTGGCCTGCTCAGAGTACTTCAATTCCTGGGTAATGGAAAGACCATCAGAAACCTGAATCTCATCATCTTGTTTCATAAATGAATCACTCGAGCAAAAAGGAGAGAAGAAAAAAACCTTACAAAAAAACCCCAGCATGAACCATCCAAACACAAACACAATACCGAGATTTTGTCTCTGCAGCATGAAGGCCAAATTCTTCACTGGGGTAAATTCACAATGCCAGCAGAAATTCACATCCAGAATGTGTAGTGTAGGAGTAAAGGGCTAAGAGAAAATCCAGGAGCCAGTTTAGGCTCGTCATAGTTCAGTGTTCCACATCAGCAACACAGTTGGGCACATATTTTTCAATATGTGTGAAGTTCCTGCGTACTTTAGGTCAACTTGTGTGTGATAATTCTACTAAAAGAGCTAAGAATTAAAAAAATACCTTTCTCATTAAACCTTCTTAAGCCTTCCTCATTAAACCTTAAAAATATGTAGAAGACAATATAACTGATCCTGTTAACAGATCCATTTGCCATTACACATTAAAATATAAGTTCAGTAGGTTCATACCCTGTGTTCTGGTTGTAACACCAAATCTTACACAACACAGCTAAGTCCCTGCTTTCATCAGAAAAGGTCAAGTTGAAGCCGTAGCTCTGAAGTCCAGGACAGCCTAACAATTCTTTGCTGACACTAACTAGTGGGTCGCTACAGAAGAAAGAGAGAATTCTTTATCTTTGCACAGAGATTAGAGCCAAAATGGTAAAATCATTATGAAGGAGGAAAAGGTCTGAGAACTCTGCAACACCAATTCCATTTACATTATATTACCATAGAATCATAGAATGGATTGGGTTGGAAGGACCTTAAAGATCATCCCATTACAACCCCGCTGCCATGGGCAGGGACACCTTCAACTAGGCCGGGTTGCTCAGAGCTGCATCCAGCCTGGACCAGTTATGTTCTTGTCTTCCTTCTCCAGCACACGGCTCTCCAGTGTTGCCTCTGTGACCCTGAGACTTAAAAAATAGACATCATAATGCTGACTCAGGCAATTATTAACCCTCCTTGTCTTTTCATAGCTTCGGGGAGACAGTTGATTGCTAGCTACCACTCCGTTTATCCTGGTTCCTTGCACAATCAGGTTGCCCAACAACAGTTTTTCCTTGCCAAGCTCGCTGTGGCTGCATGCCATGTGCTCAGAGTGTTCCCAGGACAGCGTGGGCTCCTGCTGCAAGTGCCTGGATTGCAACCTGCCTCTCGCCCTGGGGCTTGGCACGGAGGCAGTGGATGAACTTGCTGGAGGTCACAGCATGTAGCTGCCAGTGCAGGAATTTCTGGCTGCTCTGGTGTAAAATAAGCAGAAAGGGCCAAAAGTGTCATGAATTTAGGGTGAGACTCAAGGACACTACGCTGCTGCCCTGTCTCCCTTATCAGGCTCTGACAGCCCATTAGTAATGGCATCAGATGGGATGTTTTATGGTGTGAAATTGTAGAGATTCTGAGACTGGCTGCCCCGCTGAGGGTGTGCAGTGCTGTTCTAGGTGCCCCGGAGTGTCCCTCCCCAGCCCTGGCCCCAGCCTCAGGAAGATAAGGGTCCTGCAGTTGGCTGTCACATCCCCAGCTCCATGCAGGTGTCCTGGATGCCTTACAGTATTTCTAAGACAGACCATGAATCCTGTGTTTAGGCACCTGAATCACCTACTGACTGTCAAAAGCAACTATGGCTGATGGAATATACTTCATTAAAACTGCTTTTAATGGAAAATTGTGTTTCTAAGTGAGCTCTTGGTTCCTTTACCTTTGCATTTGCATCATGTGCTTTCTGAGGGAAAGGTCAAATTTGTGAGGAAGCTGAATGCTGCAAAATGGAAATATTTGTTGGAAATGAGAACTTGTGGTATTTGAATTGTCACTGTAAATCTGCAGATTTCCTTTGGCTAAGAGAAACAGACATTTTTCAAACTGCTCTGTAATGTGTCCTTCCCAGCACTGTCAGTGCCAGCAGTGATTGCTGTCTGACAGAAGCACATGAGACTGCTGCAACACAAACATTCCTCAATGCTGACCCAGATAACCTGTGCTGTTGAACAAATTACACAGGATAACATCATTATCTCCTTATTCTGAGGCCTAAAAGTTAGATGTCTATGAAGTTTGGCACCTTTTCCATCTGCAACAGGTGACGGAAAGAAACAGGCTTCTCCAGAACACAATTTTCAAACTTAAAATAGATACATCAAATGAGCAGAAGGATCACTCTGTGTGTGCAATTTCTTTCTACCACCTGCAGAGGAATCTGCTGCTCTCTCTGGACTGTAAACTCTGCAGGAGTTGCCTCATTCATAGAAACATTGAATATCCTGAGTTGGAAGGGATCCACAAGGATAATCGAGTCCAACTCCTGGGCCTGCACAGGACCACCCCAAGAATCACAACATGTGCCTGAGAGGTTCACACTCTGCCTTTGTACAGTGAAGGGCAAAATAGGGGTGGGCTATTGCCCTATCCCAAAATAATTTAAAATGAGTTGTTGATACCTTTTTTAGGCCTCAGCATAAAGTCTGTATCTCTATAAATCTAATGCCAATTGAAATAAATTCAGTCAACAGTATTGCCAAATGCAATTGTCAATGTGATTTCCTGCTAATGACATGGCAAACCTTGGGATACTGGGCAGAAGCTTTCAAGTGCAGTTGTGTGAATCTTTTCCTTCCTTGTGCATCTGAGATGCCACAAAGGGAATGAAGGAGAAAGAGAGGGAAAGGGAGCAAGAAAGGAAGGGAGGGAAAGAGAGCAAGAGAGGGCGGGATGGAGGGCGGGAGGGGAAGGAAGGAAGGACGGAAGGACGGAAGGAAGGAAGGAAGGAAGGAAGGAAGGAAGGAAGGAAGGAAGGAAGGAAGGACGGAAGGAAGGAAGGAAGGAAGGAAGGACGGAAGGAAGGAAGGAAGGAAGG
>WBMZ01005094.1:0-94607 GCA_013400975.1 Atrichornis clamosus
TAAATAAATAAATAAATAATTTATTTATAAATAAAAACCACATTTTTAAATGGAATCACAAAATTTCTTAAGGGATATCTCTTTTTAAAAACACATTTGATCTATAAATTTTAGGACTCTAAAAGTAAAATAAATATAGTTAAAATTCCTTCATCTTGAGAAAAATAAAGGAAATTAAAAGTTCAGGTTCAGTTTGACAAACCATTTACAACTTGCAATACTGAATCAGTGAACCCACTTTAAAAGAATTAAAATGGGCATTTCAATATTAAATAAAAGCTCTACTGGGAAGAATTCATGGAGTGCTAACAGTATTCCTTAGAAAAGGATTAATTTAAAGGTGAAAGGATAAATATATGCTAGAACTAAGGAAAGGGAAGGAGGGATGGAAAGAGAAGTATTGCCAAAGCTACACTGTGTTGCAATTATAGTAACCTAACAGCTCTGTTCCATTTAGTCCAATTCTCAGTGCTAGAGTCAGTTTATTCCCACTGGAAGAATAAGTATTACAGTTTCTAGTGTTATAAGCTCGTCTCATGTTACTAGGAACTCTATAAACATTACAGCACTTTTAAAAATTTTGGCCTCTACTTTTAAACAAGGTTCTCCATGTTGATAGGAGGTCCCAAGCAAGTACTTGTTGACAGTCGTGGAGCACCAGATGTTACCAGAGCTTTGATTTTGATTTCAACAGTTTGTCAAAACACACTTTTGCTGTTGCCAACACTCCTGCTTTTTCCAGCCATACAAAAACATTTATGACTACTGGCACTTCAAAATAATGTGCATGGTCACAACTACAAGTTTGTTTGAGGAAAGTACTGCTTGTCATACTAGCCCCTTTTCTAAGTTAAGAAACTCGGTTTGCCTTCAATCAACCTAGAAGCATTAGGACTCCCTCCTCAATTGTAAAACTTTGTTTCCAGTTTGAAGTGTTAATGCATGTTAACAAACACACATTTTAGTCTGTGATGCCATTATACAGATGTTTGCAACTGAAGAAAGTATTTTTTGGATCCACCTTGATTACAATACAGGTCTATTTCAATGATTGCTTTTAAGCAACTAAATATTAGGAACCTAGTCCAAGTGCGTCACTTGGAAACCCATGAGTGTTTTAGAAACAGAGAAAGAATAGGAGGAATTTTCCACCAAAAAGCATTTCTTTCTTCAGTTTTTCCACACCAAGACAGTCCAAGAACTTAGCTTGGACAATGCTCTTCATTTCTGTGACTATGACAGGAAATGCTTGTCAGAGATGGTAGGAGAGTGGTTCCATAATTCAGTGGTTCTTTCCAGAACTGTAATTAAAATTAATTTTATACATTTTACAGATAAGAAAGGGGCAACTGGAGACTGTTGTAGAACATCTGTAAGTGAAGTGAAGTGAAGTGAAGAGAGGGGGAGAAAAAAAAGAGAGATAAGAGACCATTCTCAATAGAATAGCAAATTGAGTACCAGCAGTGATACAAAGGAGGTATGCAACACAGGCAGCACTGGAAAGCTGGGTTTACAACTTTCCAAAGGAATGAAGACAAGTGAATTGGAGAAGATCTGTTTAAAGAAAAGAGCAGGCTGATCTAACAAAACATTTGCTTAGTTTTAAACATAAAGACCAGCTTTATGACCTTGCTAGAAGGATATTTGTTTACTGCTCAGGTCTATACTGTTAGAGAAAACAACCTGATGTGAGTTTTGCTTATACTATCATTTAATTTTACATTTCCTTACTTATTCAGGAGGCATTTGCAGGATATAAGATATATTTGTAGCTTTCACACAAAATGCTGAAAAGGATAAATGAAAGTATACCATTGACCCAAGTGTGCTGTACTGACCTACACTACCACACTTGAAAAAAATGGTTGTTCTCCCTGCATGTGAATCTCTCTGCTCTCTCTAAAGGCATGGTTCTGTGTTAGTTTTCTGCTTTCTGCTATGTTTGAAAGTATTAAACCTGCAAAGGCAAAAACTTGAAAAGTAGGAAATTTCATAATTAAAGTCACATATAAACCTTTAAATCTACTGCTCCCCCCTGTGCACATCTGGTATGACCACTTTTAATGCCATACCCACACATTACTTTTCCCAAAGTATGCCTGTTTCATCTAATGTTTCACAATGGATATTGTTCAAGATATTCCTTCAGGAAGTGGTTTAATATTTTTGTGAAATTATAATTCAATTTTCACAAGCTTTTCAGCCCATCACTCAGGAACTTGGAAGTCTGTGACCAATCATTTCATCTCCAATATGACATTACATACTTCACGACTGAAGAAACAGAGACAAAGTCTTTTGAAGGCAACATATGGGCTCAGCAGCAAATGAAGGGTTATCATTTAGGACCACCTGACTGTCAGGCATGTGTTCTGACATGATACATTTCTTTCAAATGTGATGAACATAAGGATGTTCAAACCAGATCAGACTGTAAGCTCGCATCATGTCTCTGACCTTGGGGAGCCAACAGGACAGTCTGTGAGGACCGAAAAAGCCTGTGGTGATATAAATACATTGTATTTGTAAATATTGTCATATTTTCTGGAGACTATTTCAGTCTCGAGTGATGTCTGACTGTGAGACTTTCTGATACAGAGGTGGTGGGTTTTTTAACTTATTAGCCATTAGTTTTCATCTATGAATTGATCCTGGTGCTTTTTGATAATGTACAATATCTTAAGTCCTAGTAAAGTGAGCTGAATTTGTCCATGCTCTTTATTTCTGTTGTGAAACTGTGGAATCTGAGGTCACAATGTAGAAACCTGTAAAAAATGTTGGTTTACATAATTTCTGGGCAGGATGATGTGGAAACTGTTAATTGCAGATAAATGAAAATGTTCAGTGAGTTTCCAGAGCTGAATGGAAAGAAAGACCTTGGTGAAACTGAGATCAAAGTCTGTATTAACCACAAAACCATGGATGCTGAATCTTTTTTAAACTACAAATTAGATTCACTGTTCTGTCACCTTGCTCAGGGAACAGACAGATAAAATTACTTGGATAGAAATAAAGACCTAAAAGGGAACCCACCCAGAACATACCCTTAATTTTTTATTTGCTGCTACTGCTTTCTGCCATTTGGTGCCTCTTTAGCTGGGACCCTGAGGTCAGTTTGAGTCTGGATACTAGATATCAATATTCATTCAGCAACAGGTCATGCTTTTTGTTGGGATTATTAGCCTGGACACAACTTCACTGAATGCAAATTACTGCAATTACATGAACACACAGATACTGCATTTGAACTTGTCTGGTTAAATCCTAAATCAGAACAGCTCTGGTGCATCAAAATTTGTGAGTTAGTGCAATTATTGCAACACTAACACATTTAGCACACCTATTCAAAGAGTTATTTCCTTTAAATTACTGACTAAGTTTTGTATTGAACCTTTTTCAACTGCTAAAGCAAATGAAGCAGTGATGCTACAGACTGTCACTGGTCACCATGGCTCCCACACACAGAACAGCATGAGACTCTCCTTTGGAAAAAAAGTTGTGATGAAAAAAGGTGGGGAAATTCAGATGGCATGAATAGCTTACATTCTGACAAGTAGCTTGATACTTTTCATTTTGAAACTTGCTAAATATCTTTTATGTTTTTCTTCTTTAGTTGCATCTTTTTCAAATAAGAAGAAAAAAGGTGAATACAAACTCTCTTAAGTTCAACCACAACAGCATTCCATAGTGTACTCATTAAAAAGCACTTGGACTGTAAATCATGGACACATCACTAACATATTTTCAGTATTGCAGACAATGACCCCCTCACCTTTTTTAACACTTTTCTTTTGTGGGAAACTGAAACACACAACTAAGCATTTTGATTTTTGTGCAAGACTTTTTACTGCTGAAAAACTAAGGAATGTAATAAGGGATGACGTACCAAGCATTTATAATACTTCCTGCCATGGGTTTACAAACAAATGTGTTAATCCATGCTAATCTGGTTCAGTGCTTTGAAAACTATTATATGTTTTTTTACAGCCCACTTGCCATCTCTGCTAGTATTACAAATGCCCTCCATTGCATATATGCTTTTATTTTATTGCACCTTTAGGCAAATTTAAAGCAAATAGAAAGAGATAATTATGTGTGATTAATGTAGCTTGGTGGTATATTTGTGTCAACTAGTCCAGTGTCTATAATTTTTTTTTTTAGTTTTATTGAGTATGTACAAGGGATAAATAGATCTTAGAAGGTGTTGTGTGCTCTACTCTGAAGACCTTTGTTCAATTTAAAAGAAATGATTGCAGTATTATAGAAAAACAGGAGAGATGTGCACACCTCTGGTGGGTGATTTCCCAAGACTTAAACTACCTCTCAGAGATGCCCACCTGTCTCCATTGATTATACAGAATATTTAGGAAAACGACATGCTAAAATAGACTCATCAGCTTTATACCCACATTGCCTGTAGGTGTTGAGGTGGTGCTGGCGGTGGTGACAGGGGTGGCTTCTGTGGGATGTGGCTGGGGGCTGCCCATGCCAGACACAGCCGTCTGCTACCAGCCCACTGCAAGGCACAGCTGAACCCCTCAGCTATGATGGTTGCACCTCAGGGAAAGCAGATTTCAAAAAGGCTAAAAATGCCAGACAGGCAAAGGCAAAAACAGAGGGAGAAACAGCTCTGAAGAGGCCAAGGCCAGAGAATGGGGAGAATGTGCTCCAAGCATTGGAGCAAGGTCCCCTGCAGCCTGTGGGGGACCCACACTGGAGCAGACTTTTCCTTGAAGGACTGCAGCTCATGGAGATTCCACACTAGGGCAGATGAGCAGATAAAACACATGAAAGGGAGGTAGGAGCAGAGATTAAAACTTTTACATGGACCATACCCCCTCCTCACTCTCCCTGTGCTGCTCAGGGGTGAATAAAGGAGTGTGGAGTCTGGAGTGAATCTGAATGTGGGGAAGGGGGAAACAATTAATTGTTTCAATGTTTATCTTTGATTTTTTCTATTCAAATCTATTTTAATTGTGAATAAAATAAATTAATTTTCCACATTTTAATTTTGCCCATGATGGTAATTGGTAAGCAATTTCCCCATCTTCATCTCGACCCATGAACTTTCACATCACATCTTCTCTTCAGTCCTGATAAGTAGGGAGAGTGAGAAGGAGTCCAAGTGGGGGTCTGGCTGCTCTTCAAGGTTAGCCCATCACAGGAATGATATCAAGTAATAAATGGGGAAGACGAGGCATGGCAGCATCCAATTTATGAAAAGTATTTGCATCATTTTTCTGAAAAGAAAAGCTCTGTGCCTAAGATTAAGGCATGCACTGCATCATTCTACTATTATTTCTGATTCAACTACAATTAGGAAAGAAAGCAATTCTTTACTTCTGGTAAGACATTGTTTTCCATTAAACCTGTTTGTGTGACATCCCACTGAACATGAGATATGCCACAGACCAAAGATGTAATACAGGTTTGCACAAAATCATAAAGCCAGAAGACTGACTTCGTCAGATCCTTAGTGTTTTAATTTTCTTGAAAAATATGTTTATGATTGCTAGCACATAAGCACACTAACAGAAGAAGCAATAAATGAGTTTGTGGCACAGTTGGGCACATTCTCCTTAGAATATATGCAGGACTTGAAATTTTACAGTCTAAGTAACTAAGACTGAGCCAGTAGGACAGCAAAGATCCCTAATGTAACCACATACTTAAATCAAAAATGCTGGAAGACCAAAACAAGACCCTAGCTATAGTCTAGGTCACTGTTGCTCTCCAGGTTTCCAAATTAGCTGAGTCTGTTTTCTCTTTAGTAATGATATATGCTCTTCTACCAATATTTGTACAAGATAAAAGGCTTTGTGTCTTTGGAACCACAGTGTGTTAACAGATGCACGATTAATCTAGTCAGGTTTCTTTTCCTTAACTTTTCTTGATAACCTTGATGAAACATACAGCTGCTGCTACATTCCTCTGATTGCCTGTCTCATTAAGTATGTACTGAGTAACAAGTGACAGCACTAACTAAGATATGTTTTATGGTATAAACATACGAATATTGAAACAAGTCATTTTAAGTGCTTCAGAAACAGTTATTTTCTTCACGTATTTACTTTTAATTAAAGATGCATCCACTTATAAGAACATTCATCATCATGATCATCATGCTACTGGCAAGGAAATCCCTCATTGTGAGAACTCTACTTTTACTAATCGGTTCCTTCTGGGAAAATTTGAGGAGAGATTACTAGAAATACATAGAAAATTAATTTCTTATCATGAGTAAAATTTAATGATTTCATAAATGTCACCACTCCATATTGGACTTATCATGAAACTTCGTAATTTTTCACCAGGAAAGAAAAAGAACAAAACCACCAAGTTGTAAAGTGCCTTTACAAATGATGGACTTCATTTCAGTCCCTCATATCTGATGTAAGTGCCATAGCAGAACACATAGTGGTACAGTTTAGAGGAAACTTGCAGCTTCCCGGAAAACATTTCAGTTGTAATGAACTAGCATACCCTGATTATAAAAAAAATTAAATAATTCCATCCAATTCTCAAATGTGTCTAGTGGCACATAAGGCTGTGGAGTGCTATGATGGACAAGACAGGAATACATGTGTTCTGCCCCACCACAGATTCACTTTCTAGGGAAAGTGAGTTTTTTTCCTGCACTTTTGTGGCATGGAGGGAGAATCAAAGATCCTTCCTCCTCAGGATTTCCATAAGCCAAGTTTTAGGCCAGGACTTCTAATGCCTTATCTTCCTGGATCAGTTTTGCTGTGAGAATGGAAACAGCATTGCTAACATTTGAAATATTTTATTTTAAAATAAGTAGTCTATCTGCAATGGCGTAAAGGTTTGTAGGAGAAGCAAAAGCAGATAAAATGTTTTTTAAGACCATCTATCTAAACCTTCCACTCTATGCAGGGTCCAGATTGATCTTAGGTATTTGTACTCATTCTTCCAGCTGACTTTATACTGTCTCACTGAAGTTTGCAGATTTTATGTAGGTAAAGTTTGCCGCTATTGTTAAGTTACATTGACATTTGTCTTATTAACGTTATGCAAGGTCTGTGCTTTACAGCGTGCACAAGTGCAGGCATCAACATACGGCTGGAATCAGTAATCGAGCAGTGCTATAAAGGTTTTATTGCCTCTACGTCACTTGTGAGTTATGTAGGTCATCCCAAACAAGTGGCAAAACAACTTTTACAGCAACATGAGCGCTTATATTTCAGTCATGCCACATGGAGTATATCACAGCAACATTAAAGAAAAAAACTTAGCAAGCTTTTAAAATAAAATGTTGTTATTGAAACTGCTTTTATGTGACCCTCCAACTGCAAAGTGAGTTGCCTTGCTTGCCCACAAATCCCAAAGATTTAGGGAACTCTTCGCCTTGGTTGCACTATTCACATATTTAGTGAAACTATAATGCTGTCTACTTCTTTTTATGTTCACTACCTTATCTTTGTTGCACAGTTTAGCTTTTAAGATGTGTAATTATACATCCATGTTCTTAATGACATAAAATCCTACTTTGATTCCTCACAAATCAAAATTACTTTTTCTGCCACACTGTTATTTGCAGTTAGGCTTTAAATTTCACTTGTTGCCTTGAGCTAAAATATATGTGAAGGGAGGTGCAAGGTCATCTACACAGGATATTAACGTTTTTACAAAACAGGAACCATTTCTACCCATATCACACCATGCTTCCAGTCCTATGGTATTAATAAACCCTGCTTACACACTGTAGTTATATCAAAACCTATTAAAATGCCAGGGATCACTTATTCAAACAGGGCTTTTATGGTTAATCAGGAAATTTAGCATTGATTATACTGCATCTGCTTTTAAATAAAATAAATGAAATTTGCCCACTTAAGAGTCATAATCAATCCCTTTGGGACACTGAGAGGAATTACCATATTTAATTACCCTGCAATGGATTCTTTTTTCATTTACTTAATATATAAGACATATTGTATTACTGCAAAAGGTGACTACCTGCTTTATGAACTGCAGAAGAGACCTGGTGTGGCTGAGAGGAAGGGGACTATTTTATTTCACACTGCTACAGGATGATGAATATTTTCTTCTACCTATCAAATTATTTGATACCTAGATTATGATCTTTGAGTGGGGACATGCCTGAAAATACATTGTTACTAATAGTCAATGAGGCTCTGGGTTAATTAAGGAGTGGGCACACTCTTAAGAAACCACATCTAGGCTTCCAATTTTAGCCCCCTTCCTCAAATCCAACCTCCATTTATATTTTTGATAAAACTGGAACTGTTGCAGCAATGCCTCTCTGTGTGCACCTATGGAGGTGTACAGAAACAAAGCCAAGACCTGGACCAAGGCCAAATTCATCTCCTTTCCACATTATGTGATGCAGAAATGTCTTCAGGGCTGTCTTTGCAATAACTGGGGTGATTACTGCAAAAGAGTTCACATACTCCCTAAATCCCACACTCAGTGGTATGCGGGTTATCCTGGAGCACTGAGCAGTGTTTCTCTATTTGCTTTTGCGGTGATCTTACATGATCAAAGTTGGGCAGAAAAGGTGGCCCTGAGTCCTTCCTAGAAAGGCAGATATATCACCTTAGGAAGAAGCTGAGAGTCTGCAGCGCAGTTTGCACATCAGTTATGGTGTTTCATCCAGCCCAGGAGTCAGCAGCTCAGCTGCATTGGAGAATTAGAGGTGGTTCGTGACACCCCAGCTCTGAAATGCGGGAGTGTGCTGGTTCAGCCCATAGCCTGCTGCCTCTGGGTCTCCCTGCACAGCCTGCCCCACCAGAGAGCTTTCTGTGTTGAGCCCTTGGTCACACTTTCTGGTCTTAATGCTCATTTTTCTTTCCCCCCACAGGCTGATTAAAAATGAGGGAAACGGTCTTTGCCATTTTATGAAGTTTTCTGTTACGTGAATACCTCATCTACACTCTGTAAAGAATCTCTTAAACAAAGAAAAGGAATTGGAGTTTTTGTTGGTGATTATTTCTGGATTATTAATTACCTTTAATTACCTTGTAACACCAAGATTAAAATGCATTCTAAAACTTGACACTTCAACCTTATTAGCTTACATCAAGAGTAAGGTAGTTTCTAACAATTCTATTTATCAAAGGTAAACCGCTTATTAAGGCCTTCTAATTATTAAGGTAGTGTAATCAATCTTCAGTAAAATTCCATTAGAGAGAATAAGCCCTTGAGGAAACTGCTTGTGACTCTTATGAACTTGACCAAGTCTGAAATGTGTAAGAAATCTCTTTTCTCCCACCGTGAGTTTCCTATATTCAAATTTTCTACCATGACTCGTTAGAAAGAAAGGCTTTTGGTTGATTGTTGATATGCCTCTGGAGTGTTTTAATCATCTTGTAAATGCTGATGTTCTTATTATTCATTTTTTGGTAAAAATTTTATTCCACAAGCAGATAATTTGATGACAGGGAAGATAATTCATAAATGCATTAGAAAGCACAATCTTTTCCCCAACGCATTTACTGTCTAAACAGTTTAGAAATACTATTCTGCCTCTAATTTGCCTCTTTAATGCATCACCTGGCTATCATCCCCCTCATGTTACTTATTCTACTCACGTTTTCAGAATACAGATGGACATTTTCCTTAGGTCATTCACATATTCTGTAAAAGCCTAAATCTCATCCACATTTTGAGTTTTTCATGTGTCTTACCCTGTATGTTCATTCTGGCTATGTGTGTATTTCTGGACAGGAAATCCTTTCCATCTGCAGGTGTGTGACTTACTTGCTAATACCAGGATGGGAGGCAACCTGGGCTTGCAGATTTGTCCCCTCCACACCCTCAGAGCCATGTGCTCTGACCTGAATCTCAGGCTGCTGGGAGGTTGTCATTTGGTAGTCTTTCTTATGTGAAAAGAAAGTAGCAAGCTTTTGGCTTTTAAAAAAATCTGTCCGGGAGAAAGAGCAGAAGTAACTTGTTCAGCCTACAAAAGATAGATATAAGCAGAGTTAATTCCAAACAAAGCAGTTAGTTCCTTTATCCCAGATGAGCTGTGACCCTCAGAATCACAGTTACTCTTTTAAAGATTTGTTCATCATGGTTGCAAGTCATTAAACACTAAGCTAAAATGTTTGCTTTTGATTTCTCCCATTTTTCTCCCATTATCCAAATCAGATTGTATTTCTTTCACTTTACACCAACATTCACATTCAACATCCTCATCCCTGCCTGCTAGCATTTACCACAGCATTCTGCATTTCTCCATCTCATCAACTTCATACCCCTCTAAACCTCATCAGAAATTTTTCACCTTCATATATGACTCCTAATAAGCTGACTCAATTTATTTCTTATAATATATCCTACAGATGAATGTTTGTTTACTCATCCCCAAACTAACCTTACAACAGCTCCCTGTAATTTTTGGTACATAATTTTCAGCACTGTTAAGAAAATAAATGTTTTGGAAAAGTAGAATGTAAAATGATACAAAGGCATATTACTCATTCTTTGCAGTTTTTACGACAAACTAAACATGAAAATGATCTTTATTTTAGTGATTATTTTAACAAGATTTTACAGAATAAGTCTCCTGCTTAGAGAAGAAATAGAAAATTGAAATATTTTCTAATTTTTTAGATGACTTAAAATGCATCAGATTTTTATGCAAGAACATTGTCTACAAAAGCAACATACAGCAATTCTTTTCACTTTCTTCCATCACAGAAACCTATCAATAAAAAACTCATTCAACATTAGAAGAGACTGATAACAATTAGATCGTTTTTAACGTCCTTCAAGAGAAATTAAAGTTCTATTTTATTATGGATACCTTTGGCCTGTTGAGCCTGGAACCTGTTTTTCTGACACCTGGAAAAAATTCAATGTTTTTCATAGTATTTAGGGAGGTATTCTTAACATAATAATAAAATTTTGGGATGCAAAAGGAGATTTGTTTATGTTTTTCTAAAAGCATAAAAATATTTCTACTATAGATTTTGGCTTATATTTCTGGAGTGTCTTTTTATTTGTGTTACATTTGGTTTAATTAGAAAACTAATTTTGTAGTAGTTTTTTATTTGAAGTTACTTCAAAGCAAATAATCTAAATAAGACACATATACATTAAAGACAATGCAAGAATTTCCATTCTGAGATAATCATAAATGCTTTGAGTCATCCTATACATTTTAAAATCTAATTTTTACCTTCTATGGTATAGAATTTAATTCCAGTTAAAGCTAGATACTTAGAGTCAGTAACATCATATTGCAGATTTCATTAAGTAGGATCTTGCAGTATTGCATACAAATATCTGCTAGATTTCTGCAGAGCCCTGCCTGGTTCTTTCACACCTATTGGTACAGAAAGAATGCAATTAAGAAATCAGATGTATTGAACGAGAATTGTTAGTAAGGTACAAACAGGTAACCTTTTAACTTTTTTTTCCTTTTTATACAGCTTCACCGATATTAAAAAGCATGTGTCATAAACAAGAGTGAAAAATTCTGGAATGTTACAAAATAAGAGACCAAAGGTTGTGGTATTTTATGCTTTTGCATCCTCTTTCTTTATTTTATGAGCCCCCACTGGTCCCTGTATTATTTCCCACTGACAAAGTGATGTATTCTTTCCCTAGTACACAGACCTCTTCAGATTTGTCATTCATATAAGTAAGGGTTTCTTATAAGCCATTTTCTGCCAAGTTAATACACCAAAGCTTTAAAGGTGGAATACAAGAGCTTTTAAAAATGTTTTAGGATACCTTCTTTCATACTGTCAAGAGTAACTGCAATCCATTTAAGTCAAATGCTTAATATAAAAAGAAGCATTTACAGCAGCTGGGTTGTTACAGAAGTAGTTTATTTTCTATAATGGCTTTGGCCCAGCCCTTTAGTTTTCAAGCATTTAACTCAGAGGCAGAAATCTTAACTTTCTCCCTCCAAAGCATAAGCGACAGTTTCTTATGTAACAGTCCTCAAAGCTTGAATGACTACAAATACTTATTCAGGCCTTGTTATTTGCTTCTGACTTGCTTGTAATGACTTAGCATTGTGATAATGCAATTAAATGCTGTGACTTACTTCAAAGTAATGGAACATACAATTGCCATGTGGTTTAATTTGACTGTGGAATATGGCCAGTGCTTGTAATGGATGCTATTATTCAGAGACAAATGTGAATGTAAAATCACAAAGTGCAGGTAATAACTGATAGTCAGAACATCCATTCTCAGGAATCAGATCAAAGAAATATCACTATCATTATCCAATCAATTACGTTAGGTATTGAGCTGCTCTGGCTCACCAGGCAAACGAGATCTAAATACTGTCATTCTCACTGCAAATATATTGTTTAAACGTGAGATACTGGAGAGTCCCTCAGGCCCTGGAGGTGCATTCAGTCTATGCACTATCTCCATCTGGGATGGAGTTGTGTAAAGGTCTCCTCCCTAACTTCTGACTTTCATAGGAAGGCTGAAGGCACGGAGATGTACTCAGGCATTTTGGGAGGAGGCAGGGTACTGAGGTGTGCTGCAGAGCACAGCTACCATCAGCATGGCCCTTGCTTTTGCCACTACAAAAATGGGCCTGATTTGGCAAAAATTTCAGGAAGCAGATCGTTTTCATCCTTCTATTTACATATTCTCTAAAATACATGTAATACATGTGGTGAAAGGGCACACTTCTTCAGAAATTTCATATGGGATACTTAGTCTTGCTTTCCTTGATCCCATTTTGTGAAGTCTTCAGAAATAGCTGACAAAGCCCTGTTGTTCTCTTGACCAAGCATTGAAAAACTAAGGTTGAATATTCTTTGGCTGGAACATAACTGATTACATGTCAATTTGGCTTCTGAACCATCTACATGCAGTGTAAGGTTACATCTACATTTTGAGAGACGTATTTTGATCAAATTTCTCTCTAGATAACTCTATTCTTTACTGCATTCTTTGGCATTACTCTATTAATTTCCTTTTAAATAAGTGATCTTTTTTACCTGTTTCAAAATGTAAAAGTTTGGGGTTTGTTCTTTTCTCCCAAAGACATGTAAATTCAGCTGTATTTTTTTGTTTCTTTAGTAAGCTCTCAGTATATACCAGATGGGAAACGACAGAACTGCATATCTATGCATAATTCTGACATCTTTAAGTCTTTTTATAAAAACACAAAGTTTTATTTATAAGGGCCTTTAAAATGAAAATATATCACTTTAGGCAAAATGTTTACAGTTTGCTTATCCACATAACAACCATTTCAGAGATCCCAAAATATTTATTTTCAATATTGAACTTCTTTTTATGGCCGATCCACTCTCTTTCAAAGCTGTTCAGTTTACACAACTAGTAAATTACTTTTCCATAATTGCTGTAATTACAGTCCTCCTTGTGCTCACTCTTATCTCCGAACTGTGCTACTGTTGAACATTCTGGTAACAGAAAACCTCATGTTTATTTAGGAGGTAACAGAGAACACTCTGTAAACTAAAATATCTATTTGGGAAGTTCTCTGTAGTTAATGTAATGTGATATTACTGCAATTTAAAAGGCTGTAGCAACACACCAACTATACAAAACGCTTTTACAGACAGCATATAGCTCCATGAAACCTTGAAACGTTAAAAATTTTCCTGTTAAAAATCAGGCTGAAACCATGGCTTTAAAAAGCAAAGGGAAAATAGGCTAATAGTAAGGGGGGAAAGAAATTGGTAGTAATATAGTCTAGGTCATTCCTACAGAACATGGGAAACCCCCATTTCCTGCTTAATCTCTGAAGAGACTGTAACAACTCAGGCGTGCACATTTTCTACTTTGACAAGAAATTGTGCTTTACCCTTCTTGGATAAGTTTCATAAAAAATGGTATTTCCTCATGTGCACAGACTCTTGTCATTGTGTTCTAGTTCTCCCTAATATCTATACAAAGAGCAACCTAGTTACTGAAAGCATAGCTATGAGGAAATAACATTTCATTACCTGAAATAGTAATAATATGGAAGATGGAGAGGACTTCTTCTTTCTAAATTACAACCTTTTTTTCTTGTGCATTTAATTATAGCTTTCATCTTCAGCTCCTTTAGCAATGCCTTCCCTCAGTTTTGCTGTCAGTGCCAATTATCCAAACCTGCCATTAAGGTTCTGAATTCCTTACTAAAACACCTCAAAAACATAAGGAAAAGGATTGATAATTCTGAGATGGGCTTAAGCTGCATTTCTCAGAGCTTTCTGCACTGTTGGCCTGTATTCACAACTACTTTGCTATTTTTTCATGGATACAATGAAGTGAAAATATATAAAAACGGCATTAATTTCAGTATCCAGATTAAAGCTGACCTTGTGTAATAAACTGACACATTTACTGCAAGGAACCACACAGACTTTGATTATGCTTCATATTTCACAACTCCTTCTGTCTAATACCTTCTTATTCTCTGATTTTTTTTCATTTTGTTACTGCTAATCATGCAGAACCCTTCTTAAAGACAGTTTTTGCCATCTTTGTCAGCTTTCTTACATATCCCTGCTTAGCAGCCCACTGTTCTAAATCCCATAAGAAAACTTTTTTTGGTATCCTTTTCCATTATTTTAACTGCTCTTTTTCTCACCTATTTCTTAATTATTTCTAGTTCATAAACACAGTTAAGCCTTTAAACCATTTTAAGTCTCTAAAGTACTTTTATCCCTAACATATAGGAGGATGTAATATACACCACATTTGCATCTTTCAGTACTGTCAGAAGTCTTTCATGAGATCACTTGAAAATTAAAATAAAGCAAAATCACAATATCTTCAGACTACAGCATGAAACAATATGAATGACAGAAATGCAAGAGCAGAAATTTATACATAACTAATTTTCTCCTTTTTAAAATGGAACTTTTGAACTAGTTCTCTAACAATTATTAAAACTAGGACAATGAAGTGACAGTTTATTTTCTTTAAGGAGATGCATGTTTTTTTCACCATTGTGCTGCATATAACTCGAATGAAGGACTAAAAGCAGACCCTTAAGATGGAGCATCAGATAAGAGCTTTTACTACCTGGTAGCGTTAAAAGGATAGAAGGAGATCCTACTCTCTCACCCCATATCTCATCTGCCTTCCCTCTTGTGAGCACCCACAACTTTTACGTTGGCTCTAGCATGCACTGGATGGTGATGCAATAAGCCAAGACAACTCAATAGTCACACAGAAAATAAAACCAGTTTAAAAAAAATAAATAAAGGGTGTGGCATGATTTTTTTGATTATTTCATGCTTGGGAAACGATTCTGTTCAGAAAAATGTCCTATCAGCATCAAAGTGCAAATACGGAGCCCTATGGGGTCAAAGGGATGAAGGAGAAATAAGTGACAAGACACCTTTCAGCAATGCTGACCTCAGTGATCTCATGTGAAGTTAGGATTTGCATTTCAACTTGGGTTGCCCACTCCTTGGGTTGATGCTGCTCACTAATCTGCCTGAGATTATCAAACAACCTCCCCCTCATGGTTCCTTTTCTTCCAGGTTAGCAGGCTGAAGAAGCTTGGAAAGGTCAGCAGAAGGGAAGCAGAGGGACAACATGGCTGGAAATGAGCTTCCAGCTCTTAGACTGGCTCAGCCTTCTCAGGACCCTTCACCTTAGGGATGTTACTTCAAAATGCACCTAAAGATCTACTGATGAAGCTGAAATTAGCATTCTCGTTCTTGTCCTGAATTATTTCTTTCCGCCATAAGTTCGTATTGTGGTGTGTAAGTTAAATCAGGTAGCTGAGGCCTATCGCAGTTGAAAGCCTATCTCAGTTTTATGGCTGGGTTAGCTTCCTGTTGGTCCTGGTCCCACTCAGCTCTCCACAGGCTGGGTGCTCCACTGCTGCTGGAAAACACACGTCAGAAACACATGGCAAGGACAGAAATGTATCTGACCTGTTCACAGCAGCTGCCCATAGTTTCATCTCTCTGTAGCATCAAACGAATCTCTTAAATCACAGCCTGGCTGATATCTCAATTGACATCACTGGCTTAGGGAGCTCTTTTTCTCTCCCTGTCACCCTCTCCTCTCACTGGCTCATTCCCACCACACTGCCTGTCCCTACTCTGTGTTGACAGTGCTGTTTGTCTGTGTGGAGGACCTCAAGATCAGGGCTCTGGCAAAGGTACAGTGGTACAAATCCTGGTACAGATGGCTGCTGTGGGGGAAGTGCCTTAACTGGCTTAAGCAGGATGAGTGCCAAAACTGAAAGCATGACCAGACAGCGATTCCCAAACGTAACTTGCTCAGACACCGCCTTCACAAGTCTAGAAGTGTTTTCTGTCACACCTTCCCACTTCGTGCCAGACCATATGCTTAGGAGAAAACATGGCACCAGCCCCAGTCGCCCCTTCCATACGAGACAGTAGTAACAGCAGCGGCAGATCCTTGTTCCTTCACCCAGCAGGACCCACAGCTAGAAGCTTTCAGGTTCTCCTTGCCTCCTCTGAGGGAGTTCAGTTGTTAGTTTTCAGGTATTTTCTTGACTGAGTATCAAAAGGTGTATCTTGAGTATCTTGAGTATCAAAAGGTGACCACACCACATCCTACTGAATCCCCAAGGAGGATCTGGCTAGACCTCCTTTTGCTACTGTGAGGAAAGAGGACTAAAAGTTTTAAATTAAAAAGCTAGGGGAGTTTTGGTTATAAATGAGGATAATTAACGCAAAGAATTTAGAACACATAGCATCTTAGGGTGTTGTTTCATTATTTTTTGATGTCTCCTAGCTCACCATACATCCCCTTCCTTGCCATGGTGTCGGAATCCACTGGGTCACAGAGTGAGACAAATCAGAGAACATACTCAGTTAAGCACACTCTTTGAAAAAAGAAAAGAAAGTAAAAGTGGTTTTCATAGAGATCAGCTCTCTGGCCCCCAGTGCTGGGACTGGAACAGAGGAAAGTGCAGGGAAATCTATCTGTCATCAGAGTTTTCTGAAGCAGCATCATCAGGTCAGCTAATAATGAAGCCACACTTCAGGCAATGTTCAGAATTTTGCATAAAAAGCATGTGAAAATGCACATCTTACTCCAGTGTCTGGGTACAATCTTCATTGGTCAGCAGCTGCTCAGAGCCCATGAGATCTGTATTGTTTGCTTCCTGTGCTCTTTTGGATCACTGCTTCAGATATCATGTACATAGTGAGTTTCTCAGAGGAAAAAAAAATTCAGCTGTCTCAGGTGAGAGCTTCCTAAAGACAAAATTACCCACAGTGATCAGAAATTTCAGATAGTCATGATAACTTCTCTGAATGCACATTGAAATCCAAAAATTTTGGCCTTAAAATATGGCAATTGAATTTCAGATTGAAAGTCAGTGATGTACAGACAGAGTCTGAATCCTTCTGGGAATTTTGGGATTCGTTGTAGCAGTTTATGAGTACATAAGCCCTAAACTGTGATAATTAATCTCTTTTTAGGTTTATACCTGCAGGAATTGTACATATTGGAAATCAAACAGATTAAGACTGTTATTCAACATCTCTTCTTGCCTGTGCATGCCTTTCCTTAAGAAAATAAGTCTCTGTAGCAAGAGGGAGGATGGTATTCTGCTTAGAAATATCCACTCCAGATTTACAGATAATAGATGTGACTGGGCCATCAGAGAACTCTTAACAGGTTACAAGACCCACTTGGGAAATACAGATACCAATCCTAGGCTCAAATCTGTGCTACCATTTTATATTGCAGTTAGTATGTAAACCAGATTTTAGTACCTAAACTAAATAAAGCTCAAGTTGCACCTTAACTGCAGTAAAAAGCTGGGGCAAAGCATTTTATTCATATCTGTGTTTAATGCTCTTTTAGCAATGAAGCTTTTTTGGTGTGACCTGAATTTTCAACCCATGCAAACGTCCCTACTCCAGCAAACTGTTTTGGGAATTGACATGTGTTGATAAAAAAAAGGTGCCATTCTCACTAGGCAAACAGGCTCCCATTTAAGGTTCAAATAGTGGGAAGGGATGTGTAGGTTGCCACGGCACTCCCAAATGACAGCAACTGCCCCCCACAATTTGCTGCAATAATTAGAAAATACTTTGTGTTAATCCAGGTGCTCTGTCTGATCATCTAGATGACTCCATGAATGCTGTGAAAATTTTCTAGTTTATGTATTAGGAAAACAGGATGAAACCTGTTGTTCTGCTGGCCTATGGTCATGTAAAGAAAAACGGTGATTCCTAAAGGCCTGTTTTTTCATCCTGCATTTCTTTAACTCACTCAAAGGTGACACATACTACTTGCAGTGTTGATTCATTCTTTTTTTCAAACAGTAGTATTGTAAAAAGATGTTTTGGTTGGGATAGTGCCTATTCATATTCTTGGCACTTCTCTAAAACCTATGAAGGCATTTGCTCCATTTCCCCCAAATAAACAAATTACAGCTGCTATTCTTCAAGCATCAGCTTGCTGCCTCTGCTTAAATACAGCTTTTTAACACAAGATCATTTTAACATTTTGAAATTTTGTTAATTAAATATTTTGTAACACACTCCTGGGAACTCACTCAGCTCTCACACCCTTTCGTTCACTCAGTAAGAAGTGAAATACTTCCACGTATATAAGATGGAATAGTACAACTGCACATTTTCTCTTATCTTTCATACACATTTACCTAAATTCTCCTAATTTTCTTGAATGAGGTCACCTGTAATTGTTTGAATTTGGTGAGCTTCTTTTATATGCTTCAGAGAAATATTCAGTCATCCAATAGAAATCAAACAAAAGAAATTTCTATTTTATTTTTATCTATTTAAATTAAAGGAGTCTGATAGACAACCAAAGCTTTGAATAGCTGTGGAATTCAGACTCAAATGAAGGAATTTCAATAGCTACCCACTTTCCATTGAAAATAATGATATTTCATAACTAACCTATTTGCCTTGAATCTTAACTGTTCTGCAAGGAGTTCTATGGCAATATAATAGTTATTTATTCTATTAATTTCAATAGAATTTTGGTATAAAGTAATGAAAAGTAGAGGCTGCACATCCAGTAACTACTAATTCAAAATCATTTTTACTTTTTACTTTATACTTATTTTTACAAGGATTGAAAAGCAATTTGGTCTACAGGAAAAGCTAATTAGTTTTTTCATATTCACATTAGGGATCTTCAGTGCTTGGAATAATACTTTTATGCCTGAAAGTCTTTCAGTCTACCCTGAGCAATACTCTGAATTGGAGGGAAAATTTTCAGAAAATCTACCCTTTTCCCCTCAAAAAATCCTCTTCTGAAACACAGTAAGTCAGAGATCTGAGTGTCTTTCATCTCTTTTATAACAGATTAACACATATGTGTAGGATATATTCAGAGTCAGTTTCCAAGAAAAGGATGCTGTAGTAATGTCTGCAGATAAACTGATCTGGAATACTAAAATAACACATGAGGTAAATGAAGACTGATTTTAGGTGGAACTTTTTATTTTGTATGGTATTCCCAGATCTCTCAAACTTAGAGTAGATTTATTGCGGAAGCATTCAAAAATTTGAAGAAAAAAGACTTCTGATAACACAGAGATTTTGTGACCAACTTAAAAATTGAAAAATATATTACCCTTCCTCATAAATGCTTATTATTTTCATGCATAGCAAATGCAATGTTTTTCAGTTTAAACATTTGTTTCAGAAGTCCACAGAGGTGAAAGTGACAAGAAAATGGAATGCTTTTAGAAAAATAAGTGATGAATGATGGCAAGTAGAAACACATTCCTACAATGTTGATTAAGTTATACAAGACTCCTGTGTGCAACATACTTTGCATAATTATTTGGAACACTGAAAAACTAAGAGGTAAACAAAACTGGAAAAAACCCCTGCAAATATCATCAATGAAACTGCATATGCTGGCATTAGCTGGAAAGGACTGCATTCTTGTCACTTACAGAGCACTATCAAGTCACAAAACTACACAATTTGGACCTATATCACCATTCAGACCAAATAAAAAAAGCGAGAAATGAAGAGAAAATGAAAATTATAATCCAGTGTCACATACTTCAGAAAAAGCTATTTGTAGCCTACTGTTTCCCTCTGAGACTGTTTCTTCTCCAAAGAGTTCAAGTTACATTGATTTGATGGTTTCTCTCCCTGTAAAGAGCCACTGTCTAGAGGTTGGGCCCTGTAGCCTGTTCTGCTTGGACAAGAGCAACAAGGCAGATTGGAAATGAAGTATTTTCACATCAGCTCTATCTGGGCTTATGCTTGGGTTTAATCTGGCCAGATTTCAAACATATGTAAATCCAGTTTGAAACATCATACAAGATTATCCTTACCCTGTGCATCAGACTTTATGCAGTAGTTCTGCTTTAGACTTCATGGCCTATGTAACTAGATATTCTAATTAACAAATTTCTTTTTGTAAGGGGAGAGAAATCTTCCCACATCTTGGAACTAACAGACTGGATGGGGAGCTTGGAGGTGCTTTTATATAAAGAAAAATAGGTACTTGCTTTCCTCATCTCTCAGTAACAACTAGCTTGACAAAATGAAGTAATTTCAGAATTATTTCTTTAGAGATACATTCAATTCAAGTGGAATTAGATCTTCATGTATTTTTCACTGACATATTTCCATTAGCAAATTATTTGCGTCAGTTAAAGTTCTGCCATGTGGCCCTTCCTGATTTCAACCTGAGTAATTTATAATACTTTTATTAAGCTTTCATAGAAAAGTTTGATCACAATAGACATTTCAGAGGATTTTTAAAATGACTTGCATATAACCATAAATCTGCTTATTTTTAATCTTTAAAATATTAATTTATATTTACACTGCTCAAAACACACATAATTCAATTAAATAGGTTCTATATGTAACTTTCTAGCAGCTGCATTTGAAAATAAACCAAACCCAGTAAGCACTTATGTCAATGAAAGACTGAAAAATGCTAGAATATATTAATCGTATACGGAGAAGACAATCAAACTAAATATTATGAAATGCCTCAAAACTGTCTAATAATTTAGAAGTTATTTATCTGGGTGCACTCAACATGCTAAAATGAGAATGTCAGTCATTAATATCTGGAATAGATTTCTGTATTACTGAAATGTGGTTTTATTCATCAGTGTAACTTGGAGCAGCCATTTCTCAGTACTCCAATGGCAAGATTTTCCTGACAGAAAATCTCAGTAGAAAGGAAACATAACTATTTCATTTTTTAATTGTTATGAAAAGCTAAGCAAATAGTAAATGCAGTATGAAGAGGAGACCGTGATTTAATGCCTTCAGCACTGCAGATATTGCAAAAATTTCAACCAGGAAAATATTAATGAATTAATTTTTAGTTTGTAATGAAAAATACATAAACTTCTTCTTTTGAGGGTCCAAATGCAATACAAATCACAAACTGTAGCTACGTGTGGCCAGAAATGTCACTCCTGTTCCTAGAGTAGACACAGTCTATAATCCCGTTTATCTGCTTACTTTCACCTACATACACCCACATACAAAAATAAGGAAGCTGACGTATAGCTAAAGGCCAGTGGATATGATCCTACATGCTTTATTAATAGAGTGAAATCTACTGGAAGACCTTTTGCATCATTTCATCTATGAAATCCAAGTTAGAAACTTGTGAGTGCTCTATGTTTTATTGTCTCATGCTCAGGATAACTTGTCTTTTTGGCATTGTCCATTCTCCAAAGTGCATCATTTGTTTTAGTGATGGTTTTCATCTTATTCTACAGCTAAACTAAGTGCAAGATGCTGTTGCAACTTGTACACTGAAAGTGAAGACTGACTTTCATCTCATTTTACAACATTACAGTGAGATGCAGTGCTTAGTTGAAAAATTGGACTCTCTTCTGAGGTCAGCAACAAATATCCAGCGGAACCAAAATTGCGTTCTTTAGTTTTCAAGCTGCTACTTTCCCCTACATAGTTATCTGTATTTTAAGAGTTAACAAGACAACACAGATAAATAGGCTTTTTGATGCTGTAAATTGAAGTCTGATATTATGAAGGTGAGCTCCTACTGGCATGGAAAATTTTGGTGCCTAAATGAAAAATACATGTTATGGGAATTTAAACTCACATAGGTTAACTTGCAATATAAATTACATTAAGGAATGTTGAATGTTATATTACAGGGCAGGTGACACTGGCTAACACAGAGAAATAAATATAAGAGTAGAGTTTTTCATATTACCTTCCAAACACATTGAAATTTCCCAAATGCATCAGAACGCTTTTAGATTTCACTCTTGCAAAAATGCTCAATGAATTTTGGCCATACCAGCTTTGTTACAGCACTCTGCATCAAAGAAGCTCTCCAGACTACAGAAATGGTAAGATTCTCTGTTGGTGAGGCAGAGAGAATGAAGGGGAAAAAAAAAAATCTATGCCTTTCCTAATATTTCCTGTGTCCAAAAAAAAATTTATTTACAAGAAACAGAGAGCTGACATGTTGCATTAGGGGAATCTATAGGACCCTTATCAGAGAGAAATAATTATTTCCTGAATCTTTTGTTTTACTAAAATTCTAATCCCTCTGATGGTTTTAAGTCTTTGCTCCGCTAAATCTGGCACTGATATGGGCTACTGGTAGGGGATCTTTATCATAGTCTCTTTGCCACATTATCAGAATTTTATAGCTTAGCCAACCACTCTTCGCCCTCTTCTGTTAGCTTAACTTAAAAGTCTTTCTAAAACAAGAAAGCTGACTGAGTGTAATCTGTGCCCTTTTATATCTGTGTGGTTTCATTAAAAAGAAAAAAAGAACATTTTGTTTACATAAAGGAACATATGCAATATATATATATACATATAATACATATATATTATAATATGCAATATCCATACAAAATTACACATTTGAGCAGGTTTTGCCATACTGCAAATAATGTTTGGAGCTTTTGGTAGTATAGGAAAATATATCTATGGCTCAAAAAAAGATCTGAATAAGCAGTCAAAAAGTAAAGAAAATCCAGTGATATAGTCTGAGATGGTCTACACATTTGAATCCTTTAACTGAGTTTAGGGCTGGGTTTTTAGTCTTCAAGAAATGCAAAATTGAAACTTTCTCTGAAATTCAAGGACTAAAAAAGCATAAGGAACTGATACTAAGAAACCCCAAAATGCCTCATTAATGGAAACTGATTAGTTACAACTGAAAATTACTCTCTCTGTGTGTGTGTGTGTGTGTGTGTGTGTGTGTTGTTCATGTGCAGCACTGGGATTTATTTGTAAGGAGAAATTAAGGGTGGTTGCCAACACTACTTGGTTTCTGTATTTCAAAAAGCAATATGTGATTCTAAATAGATATGTTACCTAAGACATTCTCTTAAACAAATTAGCCTTCATCAAGCAATGGCTCAAAATAATAATACAAAGCAAATCGATGTCAATTTTGCTTTTGACATCACTGTTTTAACAGATCACCTTCTACTGATATTGTATCATAAACTCAGCAAAGTATTTTCAGATATAACCAATTGTTTCGATAGCAACTTGTAGAACAAATTTGCTCAGAGTTGCATTTCTCTCTCTATTACATTTACCTGAATAATGGAGAACGTAATTTGACATTTGTTTCTAATCTGAAATTTAGAGAATCCAAAATAGTTGGTAGATCAACCCATAAGAAAAACCAGATCATTCAAGATTTTATATGGTTTCATTTATTTTCAGAGTATGAAATATGTTTCTTATTTATACAGTTTTCTAAAATGGATGCAGATTCCAAGACAAAATATTTTAGAAGTAAAAAATGGTGTCAAGATGCAACAAATACTTGCCTCAGATACATGGCCTTAAATACAGCTCAATACATGCAGAAACAAAATGCAGAAAAATGGACAGACACATTTTATTTCAACTACAGTTTAAATAAAACTGTCAGTACTCCTCTGGGCAATATTCTAATTATTGCAGAATTATGTTTTTCCTTAAAAATGGGAGTGTTTGCCAAACATAGAATTCAGATTATCTTAAGTTTATCGATACTGACCAAATCAAATGATAACTGAAGATATGTTTTTAGAAATAACATAATTTTCACCCTTCCTAGTGTCTGCCTCAGCACTGCCTCAGTTAAGCACAGTCCAAGTAGTAAATTCAAACCAATTAAAATGATATTTAATCCCACCTGCTTGGGTAAAATGAAAGTCACATGTTCTTCGAATGGATTTGAACTCTTTAAAAAAAGAAAGCACAACTGTATCGAAGTAGCTCTTTCAGGTAACTGAAGTGTAAAAGCACGGCCAAGTTCTGTACTCTGGGTGTGTGCTTATTCACACTCAAATGCCAGAGAGACCTGCTGCCTCAAATCCCCCAAACCAGAAGGGAAACCAGACCAGGTAAGAAGCACAATATTTTCCAGCTGGTCCCTGGCCTGTGAAACAGGGAGATCAGCACAGTGAAGTGCCTGAGGGATATTCCTAAAGCCCTACTTAAATGCAATTAATTGAGACACCAAATCCTCAATTGAAAACTCTTTTGAGGTGCTAATATACATGGTAACCTTGGACAGAAATAGCAGCACTGTGCACTGCACTCCTGGAAGAAAAAGTCCTTTGAGAAGGCATAGCTATGGACCTGGAAAAGTACAAAATAATAGTCACAGAACCACACAAAATTTGATCAATAAATAATTAACATATTTCCCATTTCTAGAGATATCTTATGTAACATCCCTGGGTTAATTTATAGCATTTTAAGGGCAGTGGCAAAACAGCTTCCTCAGCACTTTCCCTGAATATAAACACAGAGGAATTTGCTATTCTCTGCAACTTCCAAACTGTGCTCATGTGTACTAGACAGACATTTCCCTTTGATGTAAAATAATGTGAAGGGATTGGAGATGAGGAATGAAAATGGAACTAAAAAAGTCATCATTTGGGTCCAGTGGTTTCATTATGAACTTTTAAACTTTCTGACAATGCTGATCAGTCTTGTCATTTTAAAAAGAAACTGTAACATCTAATTGCTGCAGTCAACATAGGGCTTGGTTGTGCCCAGTGAAAATGCTGAGTTTGTGATTCTCATATCATCAAGTTTTGATAAGCTTTTTCCTGCAAAAGGAGAAATCATACCTTTCAAGAGAATAGTGTATGACTGCTACAGGCAGAATTCTAGAATGGCTGAATTTGGTTCTGTATTTGTAACTGTCATAGACATGGTGACGGGTGATGTGTTTCATATGCACTAATATCTTTCTAGCCTTAAAGACTATGACATAGTTAATCACCATACTTGATTTCCACAGGACACATCAAAGCTCAGAGTCCCAAGAACTCTGCTGCTATAATTCAACAGAACATCTGCATCTTCAGAAATCCACAGCCCCTCTTCAGGAGCTGCAGTCTTCAAGAGGCACTCCGAGTGAAGCCATTAGCATCCTTCCAGGATGCACCCCCTAATAACAAGCTGTCAGTGGTGTCACTGGCAAGATCAGGCCAGATGAGTCCCAGCTCTTTTGATCCAGTATAAGGAGCACAAGACCCTCATAGTCCTACAGGAGGGAATCTCCTTCTGTGACACATCCTAAAGCAAATATTCAGGGCAATGGATGCTGTGGGTTGTTTGTAAGGATCTATTTTGCCCCAGGGGGAGCACAGAGATTTGGCAGGGCAAGTTTAAGAGTCAGGTAAGAGTTTAAGGTAAGAGTTTAAGGTAAGAGATTAAGCAGCAGGCAAGTGCTGGTGCTATTTGCATTCTGCTGGCAGTCCCATAACTTCAGAGAGCTTCTCTCAGGCTGAATTCATTTCCAGATGAGGAATTACATACCCAGGTTGCCTACCCTTTATACTACTGAAGTAAGAAAAACAGTAGGGAAATAACAAATACAGTTCCCCTCTTCTACACACTATTTACCTTACTGAATGGTGATGTCCCCTTTGTTTCAGGGGTGCTCCTATAAATTCTTAGTCATCAGATCTTGGTATTGTATTTAAATTGTAGGTGGTGATCTACTACTTCTGGAAAACAAGGGGAAAATATGGGATCATGGAAGCTACTGCTTATTAGAGAATTGAAAAATTATAATACTGTAATCTTTTAATTAGGTATTGTCAAGCTGAGTTCACTTTTCATTTGTACAATTACATATTTTTAACCGGAACTGATGTAATTTTTAACAGATGCTAAGTCTGTGTTTTTATTAGCACTGCAAGTTCCTTCGTATAGGCTACCTATGCATTATGGAGACTAATGGGCCTGAAGAACACTAAAGGTTTTTTCATAAACAACATTAGATTTACATCTGCAGATCTTGTTCTCAACAGAATCTCTCCTGAGCAACCAAACTTGCAGTTGTATCACATATCAGAATACTCTACTCGTTTCCCCTTGCTTTTGTAAAACATAAGCTGAAGTAGGGAAAAGTAATTCTGAACTAGAGATCTAGTTTTTTTATATATAATCACAATGAGGCACCACAACCCTTAGAGCCATCCACCAAACCCTGACACTTAACTAAGGGAATAGATATTGCTGTATAACAATAACTACTATTGTCTGTACAGACAAGAGACTTAAAAGAAACTATTACTTTTGCAAACTCTGGAAGCACTAAAGTTTTTTTTAAGAAATGGATAGAAAAGATTAAAAGCATTAGGTTATGATAACTTTCCCTATTCTCAGATGGTTTCACTGAAGGCATCGTGAAAACTTTGATTCAGGAAGAAGGCAAGAAAGGATGATTTTAGCCTAAACAATTAAATGCTTTCTGAGCTGACAATAAAGGAAAATAAGGCTTTATATGCAGGGTTTGAGTTTTAGGCTGTCTCAACTATGAATACTGTCAGTTTTCATATCAGCACATGATGCACATTAGGAAGTTTTAGTGTCTGCATTTAAGTGTTCATTCTATGCTCATTGCTCCAGAATTGATGAATTTCTACCAGAAACTCTGAATTTGGAGTAATGGCACCCCAGGGCTGCAGGAACCTTTTGCAGTGCCTCTCCATGGAGGAAATAATATAACTTATTTTTTGTCCCCCAGATACACCTACAGGTTGGGCAGTGAAGTGATTGAGAGCAGCCCTGAAGAGAAAGACTTGGGAGTGATGGTTGATGAAAAACTCAGCATGAGCTGGCAGTGTAAGCTTTCAGCCCAAAAAGCCAGTCCTGGGCTGCATCAAAAGCAGCGTGGCCAGCAGGTCAAAGGAGGTGATTCTGCCTCTCTGCTCTTCTGAGTCCCCACCTGGAGTGCTGCGTCCAGCTGTGGTGCCCTCAACATAAGAAGGACATGGAACTGTTAGAGCAAATCCAGAGCGCCAAAGAGTGCACGAGAGGACTGGAGCACCTCCCCTACAAAGATAGGCTGAGAAAGTTGGGGATCTTTAGTCTGGAGAAGAGAAGGTTGCTTGGAGACTCCATAACAAGCACAAGAAAATAGTAAAGGATTACTGTGAAAATTATAGACTGATTTTTCTATGAACCAAAGTGAATCTTGAAGAACACGGTTTTTCTTGTAATGAGCCACTAAAAAAAGTAAAATTAGGGTGGTCTCTTCAAGCATTAAAGGGAAAATGTTTATCCTTGTGCTTGTACACAGAAGAGAGAAAACACAGAGACCTGAGGACTTTCGTAGGCAGTAAATAAAATGGATTGCATATTTTCACCACTAAAGCTTTCACTCTGACTAAGTAGTTAAGGTTTTGTTTGGCATCTTACTGAAAATGCTCTAGTTGCTCTAAGTGGACTGCATAGTATACTCTGCCTCAGGAGATCTCCTAAGGCAAGTGTCTCAGTAATACTGATGGGAAGAAAAAAGGGATTCTTAAAGCACAACAAGAAAATTTATTAGTAATGCAGAGCTGTTCCATTGACAATAAGGAAAATAATTTTAACACTGGAAGGAGAAGCTTTTGCGAAGCACTGCAGATATGATTTTCTCCTCTGGCTGAAGCCTAGCAGGACAGTGGCAGTAAGAGGTGTCTCTGGCTCTCAGCTTTGCAGCCTTGAACACTGCAGTGTGAACACACTCCATGCTGGTCTGCCCTACTACACCGCAGAGCTTGTCAAATATCGAATACACTCATAGCAAAGCCACCTGCTCTCCACTCTAAGCAGAAGGATGGCTGTGGAAATGAACTCTTGGCTCCTTTTCACAGAGAGGGATGCAATCTCTGTTACTGCACAATTTCTGAAATGTTTTCCACAATCTCCCACCTACTAAAACATGGGAGTAAAAGGCCAAAGTGAGTCTGATTTATCATTGAATAATTTTTAGGAAAAAAAAGGATTTGTAATTTCTGCTACTATAAATAGCAACGTAGTGTCAAACCTCCATGGATTGCATTTGCTACACTACTACACAGGCATTACACTTTGTCACTAACTACAGCAAGAAAGCATTTCTCAATTACTTTAGACTTACACCCAAAAAAAAAAATCAGATACAGTAATTGCTATGATTAAAACAGCTACCTGGATTTTTACCCTTCTGTTGTGCTGAATTACTTATGTCAGGATGATCATATTTGGCTCACAGTCTTGCCATACTTTTGGATTTAGTATCTATGTTTTCGTCGCAAGTCAGAAGAAACTTAACTCTAATGCTAACTGTGAAAGAAGTCCTCCAAAAAACAAATGGGTTATGGCCACTTTTCCTTTCTGAACCTGTGATTAAGGCAGCTATCAGAATGAGATGCACTTGCTTCCATGGAAATAAGCTTTTAATGGGTGTTGACTCTGAAGTTGAATGAGGACACCAAGAGAAAGTGTTGTGTCCACTGAGGTGGGCTCATTCCTCAACTGACATTCTTACTTGAGAAAAAGAGCAGTTAGAGGCAAATAAATGACCAATTATAGGGAAAGTTAAGGTTAGGGAAAGTCAAAGAATCTCAAGATAGGAACAGGGACTTAAATACAGGTTAGTAAGAGAAAGAGGAGTAACAGCATTGCTAAAATTGAATGTCATTCCCTAAGAAACATGGGCGTTGAATTTTTGTAATGGGAATAATTTTATCCATCTCTTCTGTATTTCCGTGACAGAATGAACAGTGGGATCCCTGATCCTTATTGCTGTTAATTGGTGTAGCTCCAAGGAGAAAAGCATAATTTTGACTAAATCTGTTGGGCCATGAGACAGAGAAAATCCTCTTTTTCCCACTCCACAGAACCAGTCAGCTCCTCCCTGAGGCAATCTCTTTCCTCAGCAGTACAGTTCCTCTGCTCATGCTTTTTATCTTGCATTTGCTAACTTTGCTTGAGACTGGTGCAAAGGAGATTATGATGGGTAACTAACAGGCAAAACATCAGAAGCTAGCTTTGCAAAATACACATTTTCAAAATCAGTGTGGCAGGTTTACTTTAAAATACCTCTTAAATATTTTATATAGATACCTGGAAGGAGCATTTTTTCATTACGGTTTTACAATTAGATGATATTAAAGACTGTCTTCCTTTCTCCGGCAAAATTCTGAGTTGCAGAGGATCTGCTGGAATGAGATGTGCTACATTTGGCTTTTATTGTGCAATAATGAGAGCAACAAAATACGAAAAGCCTATAATGAAACGTTACACAAAAAGGACATAGACCTTAAGGTGACAAAAACAGGAAATATATAATAAGCCATGTGTCATGCTGCTGCAGCTGTTTCACCTCTTACCAATTTTCACAGTCTATAAAATCTTGGAAAGCACCAGATGTTTAGGGGAAGCTGTCTCACTCTCCCTAGCTTTGAAAGTAGAGACAAGATTTATTAGTGCTATATATATGTGATTTCAGTCCTGACTTCTATATTTATAAACTAGGTGAAACAGGCAACACATCCTGTTGTCAGACAGCCCATTTACTTTCCTCTGCTCCTCACTTGCAGATCTTGGCTGTTGCTGGACCATTGCAGTAACTACAGCACAACATCAGGACATGCAGTCCAAACTACAGGATTTACTTAGTTACTGACAAACATATCTGAGAGTTTTCTCCTAGTACCAACTTCTGTCTAAACAACCTTGCAGTGCACAGATTATGAACTAAGCAAAACTATTTTGCAATGCACAGATTATGAGCTAAGCACAGCTATCTTTTGTATGAATATGCACTAACATTTGGGATTCCTGCCTACGCAGAGACTGTTAGTGCACAAAATTATCTTTTTTTTTTTTTTTTGCTAGTGCATGGTTCCTAGTATCGGAACAGGGATAAAAACTGCTCATGCATAATTTCCAATCTTTCATAGCTCAGTGGTGCTGTAAAATGCTGCTGTTCGTTTTAATTCAGTGAGTAGAAGTTTTGTTATGTTTACTACTAAGGGAATTGCATGTGTTATTAGAAAGACTCTGACAGCTGTCAGAGACAGAGACAACTTGCCTCACTTCCATCTTTCATAAAGGAAGGACCCTCATTTCCAGCAAAGCTGTCAGAGGCCTGAAAAATTGGATAAAACAGAATACCTTTTCCAAACACATGAAAACCTCTGTACGTCCTCTTGTTTTCCTCCCCATAAAGTTACAGAGGGGACATTGTATACTTAGAAGAAAGAGGAAATATGAATTAATGTATTTCTACTGAATACTGCCTTGTCATCACTGACCTGCAGGGATAATTGCATAGTAGCGTGCTTGACACAGTATTTAATAAATTAGCACTATGTTTTAACATAATGTACAAGCTTTAATGCAGTTATTCTTTTCTGAGAGCAAGGACAATCAAAATCGGTACGACATTGATGAAGACAAGAGCTTTGCATCAAAACTCTGAAAATCTGAATCTGTAAGCATTTCCACACTTTCCAACACATATCTCACCATGCCCAGCACTCTTACTGAACTTAAAGCACCAGAAAAGGAAATCTTGTCTTAAGACCTGAAACCTTACCTTCCAGCTTTTGATTTAAACAGCTGCTTGTCTTAATAAAAACTGTTGTTTATTTTAATTCAAATGTTGGTTTTGTTTTGTTTTTTTTGAAAAGCCTACATTATTTTCTTTGATCAGAATTACTCACATTTCAGCTCTTGCTTATTCTTTAATAACAGGGAAAGTAGCTTATGCAATGTCTTTAACAGGTTAGCATTGTCCTCCCATTAGCTCCTACTTAGCTTTCTGATGATGATCAGATTCTCCTTTTCACTGCAGCAGTCCCACGGGTATCCCTCCAAACAGCAGTGTTTCTGATGTCAACTCCTTTAACCAGTACAAGTGACAGGGAATGCATTTGTATCTGCATCATTTGTTTAGTATTGTTGTTTGCATGCTATTTTTATAGCACACTCAGTGCTCGTTTTCACTTTTCATACTCTGATTCATTTTTCATCCTGTTTTCTTCTCCCTATCCATCCTGCATTGCTGAGTAAAGCGAAAATCCATGAATGAGTCAGAGTCAAATTTTCAAAGTCACATTGGTCAGTGAGGTTTGAAATTAAGCAGAATGAGATTGCTTATGTTTTATCTTTCCAAGAATAGAAAATAAATTTCCTTTCTTAGGCTGCAATAAATAAAGTTTTATCCCATTTTTTCCAGCTGCATTTATTTTTCTGAGATCCAGTCTAGACTATGATGATCATTCGTGACTAGGGCAAGCAGTTGTTTCCATTCCTTCTATATTATCATCAGCCTTGTCTAACTCCTCATCCTGTCCTGTCATCCCATTCTATCACCAAAAGCAACTTAAAACTCTTATTTCTTGTTATATGTTACTCTTCTGGGAGGGTTTTATTTGTGTTGGGGTTTTTTTTATTGTTATTTGGTTTGGTTGTTTGCTACAGGATATCTGAATGGCTGTTTAAGGGAGATTTCTTGATTTTTCTTAGTTTCAGTGAAGAATTATGTGAATAAAACTGTAGTAGCAGTTTTCCTTAAATACATATTCTATGGTCCATTCTAACATTCGGTTGCATGTTTGGTACTTTCTATTCAGTATGCTGAAAGGCAGACATTAGCATATTTTAAGCAAGAATGGGGAATTAATAATTTCTAATGTACGTAACTTGTAAAGTTTTTTGCCTATATACTACCAGAATTAAGAACAGCAGCTGTTGTGATTTATGTTGACTGCATGTTACACAATGTTATTATCTTCTCAGCTTGCAAGAGCCTAGTTTTCAGTTGTAATACATACTATTTCTGCCATGTTAAACTTGTTATCAAATCCTCAACCAAATCTTTCTCAACATTTCACATAGACGTAATAATTCAGCTGAGAAGCAGCTGAACCACACCATTCTGTTGGAAATATGAAATGCAAAAGGTGACTGGCTCAGGGTAGGGGGAACAGACATTTCTCACTGCGAGCCAGGAAGGTCAATTAGAAAGTGAGGTGCATGTGCAGCTGCTTCATTCTGAGTATTGACCAACAGTATCTTCTAACCTCACAGAACTCTGCAGATATTTGCTATTACCAGCCATTTCCTTCCGCTAATATTTAAACTCTTCTTACCTATGAACAGATTCCACTCAGTATCCAAATCAGCCTGATTTGCTAGGCAGCCCTTCATTACATTGAGGCAATAGTTGTTGCAAGGTTTCACAGTGGGAAGTCCTCTGCAGTAAGGGCAGTACAACATCTTCATTAACGCCCGGATGCACCCTGGGGTGGGACTGACCTGCAGAGTTTAAGGCAGGGAAAGAAAAAGAAAAAGGAGGAAATCAATCTCCTGTTCTGTGAATTTTGGGATTGCTGAGATTACGCCTCTCAAGCAGTAAGTGCAGAAAGGGCAATTTGTGAAAAGAGCTCAACCCTTAAAAATACCCTCCTACGAGACTAATCGATTCCTGCCAATTATCTTCATTTAGCACAGCAGCGACTTTCAGGAATGCAAAAATCAACACTCCCCTACTGATGGGTGCTTGCCTCCCCAGCCCTCCCACGCAAAATCTACTGGAAAGCGAGGAAAAACATCCAGGGAATCACCTGCATAGTAACTGACTGATCCTAACACGGAGGATCCTGAGGAGACTTCTCACTCTTCCTATGTAAGGTAGAACTGTCAGTCACACCATCATTGGATTAAAATCTCCTCTTTATTAAAGCACAGTAAATCCAGGATAATCTTGATGATTTCTATAAAATTATTTAGAACTGCACCATGGCAAAGGGATATTATTCTGTTTTCAGACAAAAATACCCTTATCTCTTCTCAGACAATTTAATAAAGAGATCAGACAGGGTTTGTTTGTTTGTTTGTTTGTTGGGGGTTTTTTTTGGTATGCTTTCAAAATATCAAGCGGCAAAAAGCATTATAGACAACAGTCTAATGCATTTCAATTTATGTATCAGCATGGCACATGTCTGCACATGGTGAACTTTAAACAGCCAACAGAGACAATGGAAAGACACCCAACGATCTTAGGATTTTTAGTCCAAGTCATTAAAGAAGTAGTGTGTAGATATAAATTTTTAGTGATAGGTGTTACAGTTTGCACCAGAAGGGTATGGATTTCCTGTAGAGGGAACATGGAAGTTGGAAAAAGGTTTTTGCATAAGACTTCATTATTTGTAGTGATCCTTTATCTCATCTCTTTTAGTCATTAAAATGCTGGTCATCTACTCAACTAAGTGCCTTCCCTGTTCAACGGAGAGAAACAGGTCCTTTATGTGGTTTGTTGTGGTTTTTTTATCCCATCTCTTGTAGGGTAGGATTAATCATCTTCTGGAAGACATCCACCGAATCCTCCATATCCAAATTTAAACTGCACAAATTGGTCACATTTGACAAGCACATGAAGTTCCTTAGGAAAATATTATTTCCTTCACTCTCTTACTTCCATATTTCATTGTTTCATCTCAGACTTTGAAAGTCATATGTAGTAGTAAAATGTACATTTTCAGGCCAGAGATTCTAACTTGGATTAAAAGTGCACACTAGGTACTACTCATATTAGCATTTTGTCACAGTGCAGTTGTGGTTTAGCAAGACCTGGTTTTTGGTAACGGGGGGGCTGCAGAGGTGGCTCCCGTGAGAAGCTGCTAGAAGCCCCACCATCATGTCCTGCAGGGCCAATGTCTGGCTGGCTGCAAAGGTGGACATGCCGCAGGCCAATTAGAAGTGGTAACACCTCTGTGATAACAGATTTAAGAAGGAATTCAAAACAAGTCTGGTTGTGCAGTTTTAATTCCAGCCAGGGAGGTGGGGGTGAGTGAGGAGATGTGAGCTGAAAAACAACATGGAGAAGACACCAAGGTCAGGTTGGAAGAAGATACTGCAGGAGCCATAGCTGAGATTCCTCTGCAGCTGGTGGTGAGACCATGGTGAAGCAGCATGCCCACTACCTGTAGTCCACGGAGGACCACAGGCGTGCAGAGACCCACTTGCAAATGTTGGAGCAGGGGGATGCTTAAAAGGACTGCGGCCTGTGGAATTCCAGGAGTGCAGAGACCCACCTGCAGACGCTGGAGCAGGGGGATGTTTGAAAAGGCCTGCAGCCTGTGGAGGAGTGACCCACGCCGCAGCAGTCTGAGGGCCGCTGTTGCCCGTGGGATGGACTGATGTTGCAGCAGTTAGCAGAAGGCTGCTTGTGAGATGGACTTTCTAAAGGGAGTAGTTCCTGAAGAACTGCCTTCCAGAGGGGACCCCACCGTCCAGGAGGGGAAGACTCCAATCCTTGAATTATGAAGATCTGACCTAAACCACCCCTCCTTTTTAATTTTCTGTCTCCCTGCACTGTTTGGGTAGGAGGTAAAGCAGGGAGGGGGAAGTGGGGGTGGGACGAAGGTGTTTTTCCAAAAGCTCGTATTATTTCTCATTTTCTTTTCTTCTGTTCAGCTGCGAGGAGTCAGCGAGCCTAGGTAGTTCCTGGCCTCTGGCCAGGCTCAAACCAAAACAGCAGTGGAGGACAAGTTCCTCATGCTGGAGTGACAATCTATAGCAATGACAAAGGACTGAAGGTTCCTCAGTGATTTCAAAATTCCTGAACAGTGCAAAGCAATGGCACTCCTTTCACTCAACTTGTTGGTTTATGAATAAATGCAACACTTCTGATATGAATTTGAAGGGATTAAACTATTTTCTATAATCATGGCAGCTTGTGCTGAAAGCATGAATCTAACTCTGCACTATAGTGGTACAGGCGAACCTGACTGATGTGGTTTGTATTATCAGGATTGTACTAAAATTGTTTTTCTCTGAAATTTGTCTCTCCCTTTTTGATATTAAATTATTGATTTTTAGAGAACTATGTAGAACATACTCTTTAAATGGGACATATTTACATGAAAATGGTTCTGTTATGAGATATAGCATATGCTTCTGAATATGCTCAGAAGGGATTTTTTGCTTTAGTTTCCTAGGGAAATGCACTTTACTAACACAACACTGATGGTATGAAGGTATATTAATCCACCCTTTTCCAATAGCTTTTGAACCGTCAGCCAGTTTCAATCAAATTTGACTGAGCACTTCAGGTCTCAGTACATTAAGATCCTACATGTTTTTTCTTTTTAGATAGACACCTGAGAGAAAAAGAGGAGAGAGGCTCTATTATTGCCTTTATTGAGGAAAATGGTGAAACATGAGGTCAGTTCCTCACAGATATCAAAGGATCCACATTGAAAATGATGCTATGAATGACTCATTGGTTAGAAAAAGCACCAGGGGAAACTTTCACCTTATTAAACAGCAGAAAATCCAAATTCAAGAAAAGCTGGACTTTAATATTTTCACTACTCAGAACTACTTTTTAGAGTCACTTATCCAACTGTTGTATATCTTCAGACCTAGAACAGGTCAATTTTTACAAAAAGACTAGCACCAAAGCAGGAAATAAGCAGAATACATGTATTTATGGTCAACAACAGAATCTTCAAGTTTACATTGAAATTACTGCTTAAAGGCAGAGATATTTCTATCTGTGGGCACTGAAAGTTTTATCAGCTAGGTTCCTTTCATGCTTAAAATTATGCTTCTTCCCAGTTCCAGAAGTCTTGTTAATGCCAAGTTGTCAGCACCTGGTTGACTCTTAGGCTTTACTGGCGTCCACACATTCTTCCATCCACACCTTCCCAAATTCACTTTGGTACTTGTGCTGACAGCACATTTACCTATCAAATCTTGATCTTACACAAAAACTTTCCACCAATTTAATTCTTGAAAAGCATATCTAGAAGCGAGGAGACAGTCCCTGTCTTTATATTATGTATTACCTGTCTTTATATTATCTTTATATAAAACAAATATTGTCAATATTTATGTGAACCTCATTTTATAACAAATGCAACCTGAGAGTGACTAGCTATCATGTCTTACACTGACAGAGGTACAGATTATAACCCCGATCTGCTAGCACAGGACCATAAAGACCAGTTAAAATATCTGTTTACAGAGACCCTGTGAATCTTGAAATCTTGTTGCATTACAGAACTGCTTTAAGAGAATACTTCCAAACACAGTCCACAGTGAAATAGTAAGGACAATTTCCAACCACTCAAAAAGAATGAGCAGGACCCAGGTGTCTCATATCTTGCTTGAATTCCTTAACATTCCCTATACAAAATGGTGGCATCATTAACAGCATTTTACAAGAAAGAAAGAAAGGTGCTCTGCTTATGTTAGGAGAGAAGTAAGATGTTTTTCAAAAGAAGAGACCAAGAGGTGAATCCAAGCAAAAAGCAGATGGCAGTTTCTACAGAAGACTCTGACATATTATTTATATCAGCCTCTGACTCTTCTACATCATGCTCTGACAAAGACCACCACAAGCAGATCCTTGCTTATCAAGCTGGATGTTGAAGACCTTGGTTTCACAATATGCAACACTGGTGACATAAAATACAAGCACGGATCAATTGCTGTCTCTGCTGGCTTACATTCGCTTTGCTTACTGCTAGCACCTTCTGCTCCTAGCTGGCCACAACCCATTCTACCACATCCTATTGGCAAAACACCTCCTCTTGGTTTCACTTAGTGCCTGAGTGACTAAAATACACAATTATTATTTTGTGTGATTATTTTTCAGCTCAAAGTGTTTGGAATAATAGGAGTCAGCAGTGCAGGCAATGAGAGTAAAATGAAGCAAAATATAATGTGTTTTTTGAAGTGAGACAGGAGGTTTGGTTGTGCTTAGGCTATACTCTGCTGAGCGTTGAAAAGAAGGGAGGGGACTAAAACAAGATAGGTATCTTCATGCAGGTCTCTGGAGGCAGTGTCTATCCTGCCAAAAGTGCATTGCATTGAGAGAGACAGACGGAGAGGTCAAAAACACGTCTGGGAAGAGGGGTAACAATTAAGTTGTGACTTGAGCATGGGATGAGTCTTTTCTCAATCTTGCTCCATATTCACCTGTCACTTATCAGTACTGATGTACCTTTAGGTATCCAAACTGTGACTCAGGGAAATACTACCAGTAGGGCAGCTGCTTTGAAAGTCTGAAGGCTAAAAGTCAAGTGCTGTGTTCTGAACCCAGCCTTCAGTGAGCTGCCAGGTTTCAGTTCTCAGCTTCAGCTGTTTTTTCTGTACTTTTATTTTCAAAGAATATAGTCAGGTCTTTTTCTCCCCTCAACAACAGCTGAATTATCTTTAATGCAAAAAATAACCAAATTTTGCTGTAAGATTCTGAAATCTCTTTTGTTCTAAGATTTGAAAGTTTGGTAAGAACCCAAATTTAAAAAATAGCCACCTTAGAGTATAAGTATTTCAGAAAGATACGAACTCATGAAATCTGGAGATTATCACAGAAAGTTGATTTTCAGCCACCTTCCTGCTGCTGACAAATGCTATGAAATGCATTTTCAAAGCCCATTACCCACCGCCATCTTAAAAAAAAAAAAAATTCAGAGTGTCTCACACCTAAATGTGTTCCTGCACACCAGCCAAAAAGCAGTTACTAATTTCATTCAGAAGTATTCAAAACCTGCATATGGTGAGGAGACCTGTTCCTCATCTCAGGAGTTTCAGTATTTTTTCTGTAAGTAACCTTTGTGGATGGATACAGCTTGATTTTTTTTTTCTTTTTTGTCTTTTAAAATACATTGCAATTGGCTCTACGATAATTGTAGCAGAGAAATTTGTATAGACTTCATAGTTTAGAAATAACCAGTTCTTATGTAAAACATATAAATCAGTCAGATCACGCTGACTGACATAACTGGGGAAAGTGCTATAGAGGAGTCATTAATTATAGCATGCTGTCTCCCTGACTGACTAGGACAGCTTCATTTTAGTGTAAGCACACGTGGAGTACAGCACATCAGAAAAGTGCCTTTCTGAGCTTTGATTGAGCCTAGTAGCTTCAGGACATGTTACATTACTGCATTTTGTAACACTTTCTGACAGCTTCAGCTTTACCTAAATGCATGTTTTTGCATACATGCAAAAACCCCAAAAAGCAATATTCTTAAGGGCTTCATTACTGAACACTTGTTTTCCTCCTTCAGGAAGTCTAGGAGGAATATTATTTCATCTAGGAGACAGATTTTGCAATGGTGAACTTGCAAATATAAATAATTGAGGAGAAAACTTCTTTGGGTAAAAGCCAGGAAATTTTACTCTCTTGTAACACTGCATTTGCAGACTGCTTTGTTATATATTTGACCCGTTTTTATAATCAAAATCCTTGGCTTTGTCAAGTATACAAAAACAAATCTTTTTTTTTTTGATACAAAAAGTCAGACAAACTGATTAAACAACTGGTCACCTTTAGAAGGATCAAACACATTCATATATGTTTTCTCTACTTTTATTTATACGAGATTTCTTACTAAAGTAGCTGATACACACTTTCTGGTAATAAAGTATGTGTGTTCTTCCAAAGTTATATTGAATGTACCTAAATTCACAGAATAAACCCATACTCTGTACTTAGGTCGAGATCCTGTCATTTTGTGGCATAAAATAAAATGTGTCAAATATGAGCAAAATGAATCAGAACTGAGACCACATCAGAGAACACAGATACTTCCTGCGTCTCCTATGCACCCAAAGGAACTGCTCCAATTTGAAACCACAGAGTCACTCCTTAGCATGAAGACCTTGTGGGCAAAACTGCTGGGAGGAACCAATCGATTTCTAGCCAATTGGCCAAGGAAGTAGATACCCTTTATAAATGCCTCTACCCTAGTACAACCCATAGTCTGAAGGAGAATAGGAAGGTCTTATTTTTTTCACAAGCCTTACAAATGTATTAGCAATCAGGCTGCTGGTTAAAAACTGCAAACTTCTGCTTCCTTCTCATATGGTGTTCAGAATGAGGGTGAGGTATAGTCCTGCAATCCCATGTAAATGGTCCATAATTGGAGAGAATTTTGAAAGGAATCCCTGTCTTTAACACTTCAGTGTCAGCTAAATCATCCAGCTTCCCACTCAGCAAGCTGATGTGTGTCCAGCACAGGCATGGTGCAGTGCCTGAGAAACTGAGGCATTGGCATCCTTAAGTTCTTATTTGGATCTCTGCGCAGTCCATCTACAAATCAGTGATAGAAAAATGAGTACAGTTCCCAAGCATAATTTTATTCACGGCCTAATTATCTCAAGAGTTTACACAGGACTAAAGTAATAGAATCAGAGAATATGCTGAGTTGGAAAGGACCCATCAGGATCATTGAGTCCAACTCCTGGCCCTGCAAAGGACACCCTAAGTGTCACACCATGTGCCTAAGAGTATTGTCCAAATGCTTCTTGAACTCTGTCAGGCTGGTGCTGTGACCATGGCCCTGGGGAGCCTGTTCCTGTGCCCAACCACCCTCTGGGTGCAAAATGTTTCCCTGCTACCCAACGTAAACCTCACCTGCCTCAGCTTCATGCCACTCCCTCAGATCCTTTCACTGGTCACGAGTGAAGAGATCAGTATTTGCGTCTCTGCTTCCCCTCACAAGGAAGCTGAGGACTGCAATGTCTCCCCTCAGTCGCCTCTTCTCCAGGCTGAACAAACCAAGTGATCTCAGTTGCTCCTCATGTGGCTTCCCCTCTAGACCCTTCACTATCCTTGTGTAATAAAATGCTTTTTTGTGTGTCTGGGTCAGAGTTTTAACCTGCATACATTGGAGTGTCTTGACTAACTCCAAGAAGTCTCCCCACATTCTTTTACCAAAAAGCTAATATATCTGTGAAGGACTCCATGGTACAATTCTAGGGCTTCCTGTCAAAAATCCCCCACAGTTTAATTCTAGCATTTCTATCAAATATTCTATTTAAAATCAAAGGGGACATAAGGCTAAGTGGTTCATGCTGGTGATTTCAGAAGAGATGGAGGAACAAAAACCTTTAATTAGGACTTGTATTCAGCATGCTAGTAGAACTGAGGAAACTTCTCCTAAGCACAATCCCCATCATTTCTGATCACCCATCATAACAGTGATGTAACCAGGATCAGACTGAGATGTATCATGAAGCACACTTTAAAGGGTACACAAGATTATTAGAAACTTGGATCACGTATCCTAAGAGCTTTTTCTTTTATTTCATCTTTAATTAACTTCAGGACAAAGACTAAACTTCAGCCCAATCCACTGACTGTTTCTTGCCATGTACCTTTGACATTATCTTCTCAACATGTTACAATTACTCCCTATTGATTTTTGTTGTTGTTTTTATTACTGGGAAAAGCAGGTAAAACTCAGTAGGTAATGATGGTTTTGCTCCTTTTGCTCTTTTTTTTCTTCAAAGGACATTTGCTCACTGCTGGATCCAAGTGATTAATTTTTCTCTTTGTCCGTATTTTGTCTGTTTTCATGAACACTGGGTTATTGCTGATTTAATTTAATAGTCAAGGTATCAAGCAAGTTCTTTTCAGCAGATTTCAGCTGAAATTATGTCTGTACGTATCCAATTAGAACTGCATAGAGATATTAGTAAGATTTTGAATGGTCTATTGAAGTACTTCTCATTGTTTCGGACTGGCTTATAGATGCTAAGACCTCAGTTCACTGCTTTTATAGCACAATATGATTTAGAAATGGAAGTACTGCATGAGCCATACTCAGTTGGGAATTTATGTTGTAGAAGGTCAATTTGAGAATATTTGCTTATATCAACCAAAGGTGTAGTCTAATACTAACCTTCTAAAGACAAAAATAGTTATCTATTTAACAATTCATAGCATCCCAGATGACTGAAAGCTAGAAGACTTGGTTTAAGTACTACATCTTTTAACTAGTGCCTTTGCCTTCGTGCTTGAATTATATCAAACTGAAAATAAAAAACTACAGCCACTTAAGCAACAGCAAGATTCCCACAATGCTGGGATAGAATGTCTCATGAATATGATGAGATAAAACATGGTAATTTTAATATATTAATATACAAGAAAATACTTTTCTAGAAAATGTATAATGTATAATTCAATGTGTTTATTAAATTATTAGAAAAAAATTACGGCAATATAGTTGAATCTTAGAGAAGTTTTATGTAACAAAATGTAACAAAAGACATTACACATTTACTATCTGATACAAACTGTGCAGAGCTAAGAAAGAAACTAAGAAAGTGCAGAGGAACTATTAGCCATTGTTCTTGTCCAACTGGGATGTCCTTTTCCAGTATCCATGACTTTGAAATCATGAGAAATGTGGCAACTACCTTTCTTTCTAACACCTATTAAAATCTGAGGCATTTTTCTTACTTATTTGGTCATCTCAGTCATGTTCCAGTATGTGCATAGTTCTGGAACGTGGACTAATGTTGCTCCACCATTTAACATATGAAAACCCATGAACTATTACAATCCATTTATAAAGGAATTTAAGTAGATAAAACCCTAAAAGTTAAACATCAGAATTTTTGAACCTTGCCTATAAGCATCGCTCTCATCTATAATTTGCCTAAGTTATCACAACATGTAATTGTGAAACTGGCTATACGAAAATAATGACTGGAAGTCTCTAAGAGATTACAGCAGGAGGTTGTACATCAAAAAATAAATAACTGTTGGAGAGGTGAATTGTGGAATTTCACAACTTCCCTACAGAAGTCAAGAGCAAAAAAATACAAGGACAAAATGTTCAGATGTTTACTTGGGTGAGACTGAAGCTCTATTTACAGAGGAAAAGAATAGCTTCTCCTATTTTTAGGAAACTAGGAAAATTACTTATCAAATGATCTGAATACAGAAAATCTAAATTTAGAAAACCACTTGAAAAGAGGTAGTCACAAGACATTTTGTGTAAAGTTTATTTTTTAATCTCTTGATTCACTTCTGAATGATGCTTTAAAGAATTTTTTTTACATTTTACAAAATAAAATGTTTGAGCACTCAGATATAAATATTAAAATGTTCTTAAATCCCATTTTACCTGTCAGAGACATAATTAAATTCAAACAAACTGGGTGGAAACGAAAATTTATTTGACTTAAAATCATGCAAGCTAAGATAATACTCCAGGATACAAGGATTTACACCCCATGAGATATTATTGAGCTGAAAAATCTGCCCTGCAAGTTTTGTGGAAGAATATTTATCTTTCTCATCTGTTTTTAGAGTAATCCCACATTAAACAGAATTTGAGGTACAGATTCCATCTGTTACTTTCCTAGCATTTCAAGGGCAATACTAAGGTGAAAAATCTCTGAAATAATTTCTTCCATCCACTCCCAGAAGATGAAAAGTTTCCTATTACACAGAAACAAGGAAGGAATCTTACAGCTGTTAGGCTTTCAAACCCTACCATCTCTTCTGGAACATAAACTTTAAGACACTCTCTTAATAAAAAGTAGTTACTCTGCTTTCTTCCCAGAGTAATAAACCCCAAACTGCATCTCACTCAAAAGGGAGTGTGCTCATTTATTCCAGCCTCATGCTCCCGGTGAGGGGGAAAAAAATGCTGTAGAGAAGTAGGTTAAGTACTGCCCAGGTACAAATCATAAATAGAAAGGGAGGTCCTTGATAATCTGGAAATCAAACCCCAGATAAGCAGAAGGAAGAACTCTGAAAGAGAACTGTCACAGCAGGAGATAATGATCAAATCGAGCAGCTAGATGTTTTGTGCAGCAGTATCTGGATAAGAAAATGATGTGAAGAATGGTCAAAGTCAGTCCTATTTGCAACACCCAAGAAGTTTGAAATGCAGACTATATACCTGAGAGCAACCCTGCTGATTGCCTATGATTCACTGTGACAAGCAAAAAAAAAAAAAAAACAACCAAGAAACAGAGAAGAAAAGCAGTTCTCTCAGGGAGAGAGGGAGCAGCAAAACTGTTCTGATCATTCTCAAGTACTCACAAGTACCTCTCCTTCACTGTCTACTGATGTGTGAATTGTTTTACTGGCTTAAAAAGGGCACGAAGCAGTGGTGAAAAGGGCTGTGGGATGTCTTACTTGTGCGGTGTCAGCAACAACACACTCATGAGAAAGAAATAAATGCATACATAATATTGGCAGTCTTGGTTGATGATAAGTTATGCAATAATTTGAGGTGACAAGTGACAACACATTGACCCAACTTGTTCCAGCTCCTTCCTGCTGACATTAGGTCGTGATGGAAAAGACACTTTATAGTAAGATGGTCACAAAATAGTAAGGTGATCACTATCTGAATTAGTTCACAATGGCAATCTCCTAACCACAGCAAGTAAGGATATGCAGATTCCTTACAGCTGTTTTCCCACATAACTGATGAATTGTCTGGGGTGCATATCCACAAGAACAAAAGACTAGGAACTGGGTAGACTAGTACTAAAAGAAGAATATTCTTACTAGAGAAAGACCTAAAATTGTAGGAATAATGAAGCAGGTAAATTCAAGTTTGATGGTTTTGCCTACTTGGTAAACCTCATCCTATTCCTATACTGAATATTTTTCAAGTAAATTCAAATGGTAAAATTCCATTATTAGCCCTGGACTATGGGAAAAAAAGTCAAAGGAGTGTCCATAGAAACCAGATATGATTTTTCAAGTTGTCCATATTCTTGGTCCTTCTCCATGAAAATCAAAAGGCCAAATAAAGAGTGCTGGGTTTTGAGACAAAACATTCAATCTGATTATTAATAATAACAGTAAGCTGGTCACACCATGTCAGAGACAGGATGGGTACAAAAATACAGTCATCAGTTCACTAAGGCATGTAAAACCTTCTTTAAAGAGTGACTATTTTCTGAAGATCCTCCAGCCCAGTACAAGGTAAGATGTTAGTTTTCTGGGACACAATAGAATGTAATATTTTGCTTATGCTCCTTTTTAATTTCATGATATGAATTAAGCACAAATTAGAACACAATAGACAGGACAGTAAAACAAATTCTGTGTGGATCATGTGCAAGTACAGAGATCGAAAGGGAACATATTTAACTATTTTCTTGAGTTCCAAAGGGTAGAAGAATGTCAGATCTTCAAGGTATCCCAGCAAGGATCTGGCCAGAAACATTGCTGGGTTCTAATAATCAGCCACTATATCTTGGTAATATATTCAGTGTAGCACAGAAGCAGAGTGATACTTTATAAATAGATCACAATCTATTTATAGGATCCATAAATGCCCACTGCATTATGTGGGTCCAAGTCATGTGAAATCACCCTATAGCTCCATGTTAACATTTCCTCCTTTATGGTCTTTCAAATACGTTTGCTAGGTTTTCAGAGAGTTACTTGTAAATATAAGTACCATATATAAAATATTTAACAGATGCTCAAGTGTACCTTGGGATGATGACTATGGTCTGGAATGACCTGTTTATGGCATGTGTGCCCACATTTCTGCTGACTATTGCACTTGCAGTTTTTAGAACTGCATAGTTGTAAGTAAATCTTTGTCTCATCATTTTATTTTGTTTTATTTTCATTTTAATCCCTCCCTCATAGCTTCTTACCTATAGACATGCAATGTGAAAACAGAGGGGTCCTCACTAGTGTCTGTGTGTCCTACTTCCAAGGCACTGTAAGACAAGCGTAGGGAGGTGATTAAAACAAGAATAGTTAGGGGAATTAATGTCTCCACAGCAAGAACAAGGATTCTTATCAGCATTTTGTCTCTGAGTTGTACACTAAAGAAAAACATGGTTCAAAGTACTAGCACTGAATGACTACCTAATATGAAGTCAAGTACATAATTTCCTACCGAAAGTTTTACAGGGTCATATTAAAACAAACTAGACCTGTGTAAAAGATTCAACTTTCTTCCTTCTTCACACTCAGATCCACATCAACATAAGAAAACCTGAAATTGTGTATGTATAAAGTAAAATTAGATGCATTGTCTTGTTCCCCAATAGCAGAAGGGTGAACTGCAGCAGCAAATTGCCTTTATGATACCTAGTATTATAAAATTATACTTTAGGTACCGTAATTTTTGGAAAATAATTCTAATGGAAAGTAAGGACATGGTAGCATTGGTTTGAAATAAGCAAGTACCCAGTGAAAGAAAATTTGTTGAGTTTAAGCTGGTTATTTGTTAAGCTGGTTATAATGTTCACACTTGCAGGAAACAAATCAAACTTATTCTATTAAAATATATCTGACAATCAGATTAACTTTTCTTCTTTTGGTTAGACTCTATGTGAAATTTGCTATTAAATCTTCATTTAATCTACCACGAATTTTAGGTGGATGTATAAAACAGAAATAGGGTCTACAACCATATGAAAACATTCTTCTTAATATTTTGTTCCTCATAAATTCTCAAAAGGTAAACTGTTATTCAAATGATTTTTTCTTTACCTGAAACTGAGCAAGAAAATGCATTTTGTCTTGGACTGACTAGTATCAAAGAGACAACAGATCTATAAATGTGAAAATTAAAAGAAGATATTAAGGAGGTAAACAATATAGTCTAAGATTATTTTCTTTTGCTCAGACATTTCACCAGAGTAATTTAAACCCCAGCAATTTCAGTTGTCATTAGGAACTACTGTAATTGTATTGATTTACAGTTCTTCCTATCCCAAGTGAAGAAATCATTCTTTTATGTGTCATCTTTTAGATCTGTCAAAGCCCTTGAAAGTGCTGATCCTATATCATCCGCAGTGGGCTAGAAGTGCTCTGTAGTATGCGCTGAAGTCCCTGTCCCAGATGCACACTGCCCAGCTGTTGGCTAAGATCAAGTGCACCATCTTTTATCACTTGATTATCTGATACATCCTCAGCTTAAAGATTTTATATTAAATGGATTTGGAAGGCATGGGAAGGAGTAATCATTTCCTCCATCCACTCCATGCATCAACTCAAAAATGCAGTGCTTCCAGCTACTGTGGTCACATTGTGACTCGTGTCAGGATGTGATACCGGCACATAAAATCACCCTGTGTGCTTTGGTCTTTTTTTAGGTAGCCTCTGGATCTGTCACACTTCCACAGATCTTCTGGTGATGCAACCAGTGATCACAATACCACCACTCCACTGAGCCTCAGTCCTCTGTGGGGCCTGATGCAGCCACTGCAGCTATGGTCTCCATGGAGGAATCCTGAAATCTGGGTCTGAGACACAGTGCACATGAGGAAGGCTTGAAACTGTGACCACGCTTGTCCCTGCTGGTGTCACTCTTCTCAATAGACTGCCACAGTCTTTCCAAAATAAATAGAACAGTCTTGACTGTGCTGTAGACTGAAGTGGTCCTGAACACACCTGCAACCAGATCAAGGAAAGGATTTTTGTATTTCTCCCTCAGCACGCTTTAAGCACTTCCTTTAAGCAAGTGAAAGATGTTCTAGAGCTCGTAAAATAAGATGTCTGTCCTTGCTGGATGACAAAACCCCCATTCATGTTGCACCTCAAAAGACCACACAGATTGGGCTGAATGACTATTTGACCCGTGTCTCTAAGTGAGAAATGACTGAGGCTACTGCTGGGTAAGTCAGAAAATCCAGTAAAAGGAAAATACAGTGCTATATAATGGCTACCTGGCAGTAAATTTGTATTTAAGCTATTCCATTGCCATTTGTCTTTATCTGATTAAGCCACCTGATTTATGAAACATGTTGGAATACAATTTATACAGCAATATAATCCACCTGGTGGTCTGGTTTCCAGAACCACAAGGATAAACATGCTCAAACCATAAAGGCACTCTCAGTGCCAGATATCCATTTATAATGCCTGCAGAACGATGTCTCATCATTACCATCTCCGGTATGGATGAACTGTCAGCTACGCTACCACAACCTTTTTCCAACCTTTTAAAAGTCAAGAAAGTCTCAGTCTCAGTCCAGAACACAAAGATATTTCACAAGATGGGAGAGATTTTCTCAGTGCAGCAATATTATTCACCTTGAGTGAAGAAGACAACAGGAATACCACTGTGAAGTTAGCACTACTGTAAACCTTTGACAGACAGGCCAAATATTTCAGTGAATCTGAGAAATGCCACAAAATTGATAGTGTCCTGTGTATCTAAAGTTAGATATCCAAGTATCACAAATCATCATAAAAAAGTACAATTTGACCGTGCTTGTCCATTCAGCAAAGAGTACCTTGCTTCCAGCAGCATCTCGAGAAATGAATGCCCTTAGTAGAAAGCCAGTTCTTAATGATCTATGTCTTAGAAGGTGGCTGAAACATTTCTAATGAAAAATTAGAGGGTAGAAGATATCTGATTTCTTTTAATGCAGTAAACAGCAGTGGAGTGAATAGAATAGATACTGTACCAACAACTACCAAGTTTTAAGTTTTTATTTATATGGGCAAGTGCGGTGAGGTTCAAAGCTGGGCAAGGTCCCCAGACATACCACCCACTACCTGGATTTAAAAGACTGCTTCCAGAGCAAGAAAAAGAGAAAATTTGTTTATGACTGCTTGATTTTCATAATCTGTACAAAATATACTTTTAACATAACAACCAATTAAAGCCAACAGTAACTGGATTCTGCAGCCCGAGTATCTCTGGCCCAAAAAGCAAACTGGGATTACCTGCTGGTATCAGTAAAATGCCATTTGATAGATGAAAATGAATTACTGAGGTCAGTTTCAACTGAATACACCCAGTTTGCTCCTCTCTCATCGAAAGACAGTTTACAATTAACAAAGAAAAATTGTGGTATGAAAGGAGTCCTTTTTGTGGTCCATTTAATTTTGCCACCACCACTCTGTACTTCAGTTCACAGTCCCACAAACCTATACCATGAACAGTTCACAGAAAAATAATCAGATAAAATAAATTGAGATTTTTCAAAAAATTCATTTTATGGACATGGCTCTATTTTCAAGTACATGAAATTAAAAATTACACAGGTTTTTTACAGCTTATAAAACAATACTTCTAATGGGAAGTTTTTGATGTTAACAAGCCTTCCAGAATAGTGTCAGTAGAAAGGCTAAATTTTCTTCCTGAAGTAGTCTAGCTAGTGAATACACTTACGAAGTGGTGAGATCAGTGACATTGCTGCTGCTAGAGATGGAACAAAAACAACTGCTGGGCACCTATTATGATGAGAAAAAGTTAAAGAAATGAAAAAAAAGGAAAACATTCTTAGCCAAGATGGAAATCTGAAGCACAGAAATCAGCCTGTCCTTTTCTCCCCACCCATCTCTCTCACCCTACAATTGTCAAGGGCACTGAAAGACAAGCTGAAACAGAAAGAATTTCACTACAGCTGAATCTCTTCATTCAGAGGAACAGCATTAACAAAATGTTTTACATATTATTGCTCCAATTTACATGTATATATTCCCTCTGTAATAGTTGAAAATGCAAAAATTTTAACACTATTACTTACGGACACAGGTGCACAAGGCAGAAAAGAAATTTCTTTAATATTATGGGTTTTAACGTAACGATCTTCCTATATTAACATTTAATGGCTAATCACATGCTACCAAATGAGCAAGTAAACCCCTTATGCACTGCATTTTATTTGTTTATTTTTTGAATGCCTGAATACCAAGTGACAACTAGAGATGGATATTACAGGAAGCTATTGTATTACTTACTCATCTAATAAGTTGCTTTTTCTTTTTCTCTCTCTGGTAGAAAAAGTTTTAAAATGAGAATAATGTTTCAAGGAGAAAAGTCCACATTGTGGGCTAAATAAGACTTGGCTATCTTACTAAGACTAAAGTACACTCTCTTGCAGAGCCTGGGTTTGTTTCATTTCATGTATTATCTTTTATGCTCTGTGAATTGTACAGTTTTATTTTCTTTTATTAAAAAAAGGTAAAAATACAGTACACAAGACAAAAAAGGAGCTGTGAAGATGAAGCTTTTGTAAATATGGTGGAATACAATGATGATCGCATTAAACTCTGCAGATTTATTTTACTCATTGTCGCAACCAAAACCAAAAAAAGTTAATTTTGCTAATTTTATTTGATTAATTTGAATCTAAATGAAGTTTAACAAAGACAAGTGCCAGATTCTGCATCTGGGATGGGGCAACCCTGGATCTACTTACAGAGTGTGGAACCAGATGCTGGAGAGCAGCATCACAGAAAGGACCTGAGGGTCCTCGTTGAGGGCAAGTTGAACATGAGCCAGCAGTGCCCTGGTAGCCAGGAGGGCCACCTGCATCCTGGGGGGCATCAGGCCCAGCATCGCCAGCCGGGCAAGGGAGGGGATTGTCCTGCTCTGCTCTGCTCTGGGGCAGCCTCACCTCGAGTGCTGGGGGCAGTGTTGGTCACCACAATAAAAGATACAAAGCTGTTAGAGAATGTCTGAAGGAGGACCACAAGCATGGTGAAGGGCCTTGAGGAGAGGCCACACGGGTTGTGGCTGAGGCCACCTGGTCTGTTCAGCCTGAGGAGACTGACGGGAGCCCTCACTGCAGTTACAACTTCCTCGTGAGGGGAAAAGGAGGGACAGACACGGATCTCTTCTCTGTGGCGACCAGTGACAGGACCTGAGGGAATGGCATTAAACTCTGCTAGGGGAGGTTTAGATCGGATATTAGGAAAAGGTTTTTCATCCAGAGGGTGGCTGGGCCGTGGAACAGGCTCCTGAGGGAAGTGGTCACAGCACCAAACTGACAGAGTTCAAGAGGCATTTGGACAACACTCGCAAGGCACATGGTGTGATTGCTGGAGTCCAAGGAGTTGGCTGCACGCAATGGTCCTTGTGGGTCACTTACAGCTAACGATATTCTGTGGTTCTAAATTTCTCACCGATGTTTTATGAAACTTGATTCCACTGAGCTGTGATTTTTTTCCTCAATACAATTACTATTTATTTAAGATTCTTGTCCTGAGCAAGACTGTGTTTTCACTGTACTGTGTATTATACAAGCGCAGGACTAGATACTTCCATGTTCTAAAAACAACAAACATAATCCTGCATTTAAAATGTGAATTCTGCCCATTTTTACCTACTGCTTTTCAGACAGTAACATTCAAATGACAACCAGTCACATTTCCATGGCATAATTAGACTGGAAAAGATCTCTAGAATCATTGAGTCGAACCACTAACCCAGCACCACTGCAATTATTTTTCTTTATTGTTGGGTCTTCAAATCTGTGTAATTTGACAGAAATGGGGGGCTTGGTCCACAAGACAACTTAAACCTGAAATAATGACAAGTTTTTATTAGTCACAAATTTGCCAAACAGATCTGATACAGAATCAGGAGAATCAAGTATGTAATAGGGCAACAATGCAATTGTGACAGTTCAGAGAATATTGCAATTGTGGCTGTCCAGAGAATAGTGCTGTCATTTTATAGGTGCTTGAGCTTTCCCATATAGATTTTTATAGCAAAGCCCTTGCTGTTGTATCTTAAGTCCTAATAAAGTACTTATTAGTTTCTTCTAGGTTCCAGTTCAGTTACTTGTTTTAGCATGACCAGTAACTTTACAGTCTGCTTCTAGAGATAGTAAAAGAAAGTATTTTAAATCACTCAAGAGAGAATGGAAAACCATTCAAACACGGATTTTTTAAAATGAAATCTAGAGACATTTTGGTCTCAAAACCTTCAGAGGTTTCTGTACTTAGAATTATTTGATATTACAGACTATTCTGAATGGAAGAATTAAAACATGGGGGGAAATGACAGCATGGGAAGTATAATAAATGAATTTTTTTGGAGTGCTTATACAGATTATCTACTTATTTATGGGCACAAAAGAAAAGTGAAAATGGAGTTGCAGACATCAAAATCAAGCACAGTCTATTCTGGGAACCATTTATAGTGTAAGTAAAAGCGTAATTAAATAATGACTTCATTTCGGCAGGATCCCATGATAAGAATCAATAGTCAGGCCACTGATCTTGCATTAATTTGCCCTTACATTGTCACTAAATCTTGTCACAGCCACACTTTCATGACACCCTGAATTAACCTCAACTATAACCTTCCCTTTAAAATAGAAGCTTTTTTTTTCCTTCCCCTCTCCAAAGGCTTCAATGGCTACTTTCTGGGATTAACCATATTCAGCAGAATTCACATCTACAAGGCATGATTTTCTATTTTGAAAGGTGTAACAGGTGTAACAATCCTTGCCCAAAAATATCTTCCACATAAAACAATTACATGAAACTCTTATAACTTATCTGAGCCTTTGCTGAAAAACAATTTCCTTTTACTTTAAGCCTTGCATACTCCTTGGAAGTAAATACTGCATTTGAATTAGTTAAAAATAAAGTTACTAAAAAAGAACATACAAAGATACAGAGAAAATAACTGAACATGACTAACATGTTATTTTCAAGCTTGTGGCCCTGCTAGTGAAGTATATTTTTATTTCTCATGTGCAAAGAACCTTCTGATCTTCTTCAAGTCAGCGATCAGCACCTGTAATACATTTTTATTTTGCCTGGAATGTATTTGCTGGCTGAGACTTTCTGCTCCTGCAAATACAAAAGGCTTCCCACTCCTTACAGCTCTTTACAGATTTACTAAAAAATGAAATGTTTCAGAAAATTTTGTGGATACTATTTTACAGCTTTAAACCCATATGAATGCAAACATAAAGCAGTTCCCTGTCCAGATGATACAGTACGATTTATGGAGAGACACCATTTTCACTTCAGAGTTTGTTAGGAAATCTGAAGCTGTAATGAATCCTTACCATTCTGGAAATATAAAATGTGCTCTTTCAATCTTGTCTAAAGATTTCATGTAATTTCTTCCCTGCTGATACTTCATTAAGTTGCACAGAAAATTCATTGTCATTGCTCTCTGAAAAAGTCAATACAATAACTGGATCTTTTAATAAAAAGAATCAGTTTCAGATTCTTTACTTTCCTGGAGGATTAAAAGTGCCTTGGCTTTTGGAGCTCAGTGTGCCCGTGCTGACTTCTCAGTCTGATATCCATGGAGGGCCTTGCCCTACATATAACAGCCTACCTTTTTCCTAGTGCCAGACCTGGCCAGACTGCTCTCAGTAAGACATTGGATTGTTTTCTGCCTTTGACTAAGCAATGGGATAGTCGGCTGGTTACTGAAAAAGTGCCCCAATTTTCAGACCCAGCACTGGTCCCTGAAGGTCAGCACTCAGACTGTGAAGACAGTACCAAGAGAGCAGAGAGAAAAAAGAAATCAAAGACCTTGGTATTTGTTTTCTGGTTTATGTTCCTGTATCTACGTGTTGTGAAACAGAAACCTGCTGATTTAATTTTTCACATAATAATATCCGTATCAAGGAACTCAGTCATGAGGAGTTAAAGGAAGTTTAGCATTTTGCATGCTTAGCCTTCATGAATTTCTTCAATGGCTTGGGTTGGAAGGGACTTTAAAGATCATCTGTTTCCAAATCCCCTGACATGGGCAGGGACACTTTCCCCTATACCAGGTTGCTCAAAGCCCGATTCAAGCGAACACTTCCAGGGATGGGGCATCCACAACTTCTCTGGCAATCTGTTCCAGTGACTCACCACCCTCACAGTAAAGTAGTTTTTCCTTAGGCGTAATCTAAATTTACCTTCTTTCAGTTTAAAGCCAATCCCCTTGTGCTATCACAGGCTCTTGGAAAAAGCTCCTCTCCAGTTTTTCTGTAGGTCTCCTTTAGGTACTGGAAGTCTGCCCTAAATTCTTCTGGAGCCGTTTCTCCTCCAGAGTGAGCAACCCCAACTCTCTCAGCCTCTTTTCATATGGGAGGTGCTCCAGCTCTCATCATCTTCATGGTCCTTCTCTGGACTTGCTTGAGCAGGCCCATATCCTTCCTGAGTTGGCACCCCAGAGCTGGACACAGCACTGCAGGTGGGGTCTCACAGGAGCAGAGTAGAGGGTGAGAATTATCCCCCTCAACCTGCTGGTCATGCTTCTCTTGATGCAGCCCAGGATGTGTTCGGCTTTCTGGATTGTGGGCGCACATTGCCGGCTTGTATTGATCTTCTCATCCACCAACACTCCAAGACCTTCTCAGCAGGGAAGGTCTTCTTGATCCACTCCCTGCCCAGCCTGTATTTGTGGTTGGGATTGCTGCAACCCAGGTGCAGGACCTTTAACTTGGCCATGTTGGACTTCACGAGGCCCACATAGGCCCACTTCTCAAGTCTGCTGAGGTGCCTCTGGTTGGCATCCCTTCACTCCAGCGTGTTGACCGCAGCACTCAGCTTGGTCTTTTGATACCAATTCTGATTAGTAGTAGTATATTCCTTGTCAATCATTGTTTCACTTTCCTTTATTCAAGATCACTCAGATGTGAAAGGAAGCAGCAGCTCAACAAGAAACTGATACAAAATACACAAGTCTTCTTTTTGTAGAAAATCACTGCCATACAAATCTGCACTTATTTCTGTCTTAATCTTCATTCATATAGATTAATGCCTGGGGTTTTATGACCAAAGAAAAGGTTTATCCTTGTTACTTAACCGGACAATGGTTCTATAAAATTCAGTTTTAGAGGTTCAATAAAAGCATGATAGTGAGTAGTAAAGCTTAATCTACTCTACAGTATTATCTAACATCCATATAAAAACATAAGAAAGCTTTTGGGAGAGTTTGAGTTGACAAGCTGGCTTTACATGTGCTTTGTCCATTTTCTCATTGCCAAATATTCAAATAGAAAAGGACGATTTTCCAGTACTCTCAGTACACAGCTGACATTCTCTTCTTGTAATAGATCAGGCAGGGCAACTGAATAAAGCAAAACCAGGTAAGATTAACATAATGTTGATAAACTAGCGCTTGCCATTTCATCTTCACAGCAGTCAAGATATCCAGTAGCTCCAAGAAGAATCATGCAAAAGCAAAATGGATTTATTGCCACTGAAGAGGGACTACAAGAGTGTTCCAAAAGGTACAGTGAATCCCATTTTCTTTTTGGTTTTGACATAATTATATGAGAAGATACAGATGGGAGGTCTACTTGTACACAGGACTGCACTAAGACTTAAAGAAAAAATATTCCACATTCCATACTGGCAAACTATATTTTTTTCCCTGTAAGCTAATGAGACAAAGCTAATATCTGCTTGTCCTTCATCCCATAATACACTTTTTACAAAACTACTCAAATTACAGTCACATCTTATTAGACAACAGATGGTCATATCTAAATTGGTTGGTTAATTCAGGTTCATGATTTTGTATTAATAAAGTCAGAACAATGAATCAAGCCTTCCTAGAACACTTCATGAAGTCAGCCATGTATTGCAGCCAATGACTGCTATTCAGCAAGAAGCAACAAACTTATGAAAAGGCCACTTGTACAAAACATCTTACATCAGTTTGTATGAATCTTCATTATTGTGCCCTGTAAGTGCATTTCTTCTTCCACTGATAGGTACCAGTGTCTATTTTCCCATTGTTATGTACACACTAACTCCATGAAAAGCAAAAGAAGATAAATAGAAAAATATGTGAAACTGGCATGATGTTTGGCTTTTATTTTATAAAAAAATTTCATGCCAAGCAAGCTTTTCTAAACATATAATAATTCTTCTGCTATAAACTTTCAGTGAACAAAATATTTTTAAAAATATGAACAACAGAATCCTCACTACAAGAACTTTCTGATTGTCAGATGTGGAAATCTAAATTCTGTTTTTCCTACACGCTTTTGTTTTTCACCTAAGCATTTATGTGAAATTGAGCACAATAACTTATGCTTCACAAACTCTATTTTAAAATTCACAGTCTTACCTCCGTTATCCTAATTCTGCAGATACAAAAGTGAACTACTAACCAAAGACAATAAAGTATAAATCTGCCCTTTTTCAGGAAACAGTAAGGGAGGGCTTAATTTCCAGTGTCTCGACAGCTCTCCTTCTGCAATGCCTTTTTGCATGTGGCCTGAAGATCAGGGTTTTGAAGTAGTACTGCCCTCTTCACAGGCTTACTTCACCTCTGGGTTCCCTTGCGTGAGCGAGAGCTCTCTGCAAGCTAACGTGCAGTTTCCAGTGCCTGGAAGCTATTTAAGGAGACGTTTCCTTCAAAAGCAAAAGCAGTATATATATAAGCAAGCTAACCCATCACGACAGCAGATTTAAAAAAGCTTCAAGCCCATGACAGAAAAACCTAAGACAAACCCTGACAGACATTGAAATGCCCCAAATGCCCAGCTGGTTCACTTTGTATGCAGCAGCCAGTGTCTGGTTTATGACATAAATTTTGACAGCAACGCTCAAACAAGATTAGCAATAAGCCTGGACTTTTCACACCTAAAGCAAAAAAATGAGGCTAGTTCTTAATACAAGTCAATACTTTGTTTGTGCTTAGGGAGATCCCCGACAGTGAACCGGTTGTGCTCAGAGCCATCTGCCCTGATTGAAGTCTCACTGTGGAATTGTCAGCCGTTTGGCTGATGTCAGTGGCCTACTGTTTTGAGGGAGACCTTTCTCTGGGACTGGCACAACCTATTCCTGAAAGCTTGAGGTTGAACATACAGAGGAGTTAGTGGCAAGAGTAGTGATGCAACAGGCTTCAATATACAGTAACACTTCTTGATTCAGAGACAATAAACCTGGAAGCAGTTGCAAAAATAATTGAGAAATCCTAAGAGAAGAATTAGAAAATCAGTTGATCCACCCAGACCTTCTGAGGATCAGAAGTATTAGATTCCCAAGTGACAATACCTTCCAAGCCTTTAAACTAACAGCTGTACTATACATGCACCAGCGATTGCATCTCATAAGCATCCCATGCAGAACAGAAACACTTGCAATGAAAGAGGACACAGGTTTTGAAAGAGAACTACAACCCTGCTGGTAATATTTGCATGCTACAGGTGTAACAATAAAGTCCTACTCACAGAAGATGAATATCACCAGAAACAATAAACAGTTTCTAGCAATGAAATCCTGACCTGTGTGAATTTGCGAGTCATATGGAAATAGATCCTGAGTATTGAACAAAGCAATGTTGCTATATCTTAAACTCATGAAGATTCCTTTCTTCATGCACATTCTAAACACCTACACCACCCCTCCACTCCCTCTTCTTCTTTTTTGTGTAGATTGCTGGTTTTCATTGACATAATGATTTATTTGCATTAGATTTCAGAAGCGAAGATGTCATGTGCATGAAAGGAAAAGGAATTTTGCACCCACATGGTACAATTTTTCATTTACATTAGACAATGTATATGACACCTCATAAAGAAGATAAAAAGGCACATCTCTTTGTTGAAGAGAAATACACTTACATTTCAAAGAAGAGAAAAAGGATTTGCAAATTTTGCGCTTTGTCTGGAGAGTGCTACTGTATATATTTAGTTCATGTCATTTACCAGGCCCAATTTTTTTGACTGCTCTGGCATGATAACAGTTCCCCTCTAGTGTTATTTAATTTAAATTTGATTTTCTTTATACTTGATGCCAAGTTTTGTGCTTTTTTGATTATCATCTGTAAATGAGGAGCACAAGGTGGGTGTTAAGAGGAACAGATGATAAATTACAAGCTATCAATAAAATTGCAACTCCTAATTTATGTGAAAAATTGAGGTAGGTATGTGGGCGAAGGTTTAAAAAAAACAATAAACAAAATAACTAGGAACATGTAATAACGTTGAGTCTTGGAATAATTTCAAAATGACTAGGTATCTAACAAATCCTATTAAGGATTTGCATGGAAACTACTGTCTGCTCACTCTTTCTGAAATCTAGGTGGTTAAACTTAGGAATCCAGATGTGTGGTTAAGACCATCAGTCTCCTATAATAAAACAATTAAAAAAAAAAGACACCCAAACAAACAACCTCAACATTTTCCTGTGAATAATTTTTATCCATTGAAAAAGAAATTGACTGCTTTATGGAATTCAAAATCATCATTTAAGGGTGTGAGAAAATCAAAACAATGAATGACACATAGAAACTCCTCCAGAAAACCGAGAAAACACTCAATAGAAGTATCACATAAAGTTAGAAAAAGACTAGAAGAAATGCCTCTCTGCTGCTTTACCCTATAAGTGTACAATGTCCGATGCAATAGGCAAATGCACCCTAAACAGAATCAATGGCCTTGAAAGCTTTTATGCTTTTGGAGTGCAATGAACTGTAATATAAAAAAGGCTACTATAATGCACAGAGGTAAAACGTTTCTGAGAGTGATATAGCCATTTATGATGCCACAAATTTCATAAAAATTCCCTGAAAAATGAGAGAAATAAAGCAGTAGAAGAAGTGACTGTATATATAGGGGATAAGTGATCAATGACAGTAGTATAGTAATGCCACAAGAAGGAAAAAAATAGTTTTCAGAGGAGTGAAACTGTTCACAGCTGTAGGGGTGAATAATATGGCTGCAGTGTGTGCAGGTTTATGGAGATGGCTGTTTTTGTCTAGAACCTCTTTCATTTCTTTTTGTCCAAATTAAAAAAACCCCACTGCTCTCACCCATTGAAGTTTCTGAAACCAAGGGGATCTCCTGTGAAAAGCCCTCCTCAAGACCAGCAGAACTGAAACTTCTGAATGTTTTTTTGACAACTCTTTCCTTGCTGTTTTCACACACCTGGTACACACATAAGAAGTTTTCGGTGTGTGGCATAGGGAGGATAGTTATGGTTATTATGTTGTAAGGCGGAAGTGGGCTCCTTAGGCTCCAGAAAATGGTCTAGGGAGCAATTAAACATAGAGAACTTGTCTTACACTACAGACATTTTTAGAATTATTTTCAAACAATTGAAGTAAGTGTATAAAAAACATTTTCCTGAGCACAAAGGAATTAAACTCAAATGACAATATTATTGCAAATAGCAGTCTTCATATTTTGAATCCATCCTCTGATGCCACAATATCTCCTACCAAGCTTCTTTTATCTGTGTTTACCTTGTATCTTCACTTTTGTTACATGATTTTTCTTACCCCTTTTAGGATTTCCTCATTCCTGCAAACACCTCATGCAAATAAGCCACTCAATCAACTTTCCTAACTTCAAATAATAAAATTTTTAAACTGATAATTCTCTTATATTAATGCAGTTTTCATAAACTGCAATTTCATTTTTTAATTCAGTACCGGAAGTATCCGTGATACCTCATTCAATATACACTCTGATGTTATTGTACTTTGAGGACAAAAGCAGAGTGTTGATCCATAACATCAGGTTTTTTTCCCTGTGTCTTTACAAGGCTATTGGCTGAAAGGCAATTAATCTTCAAATACATTCACAACACTTCATACCTGTCACATAATAATCAAAACAATATTGAAATTTAAAATGAAAAGCGTCTGCCACCATTTCATATTCTCATCTCCTATCCTGAAATTCTATGATTTTATTATCATTCCTCTGAAAGTGGAGACTTTAGAATAAAAAATGAAGTAATTAAACAAAATTTGGATTATTATAATAATTAAAAATAAGGTAACAATGTGAAAATAATGTGGAATGAACTCTATTTTTTTTAAGAGTTACAAAAGACTGGGATGTCTTAGTCAATAACAAAACAGGAGTATCAGCTTGACAAAATTCCTGAAATATTGACCATTTAAAATATTAATCAAGTGATCAACTTCTTTTTTTCCTCATTCTTGTTTGACTTACAAGAAACAAACAAAATCTATCTATAAGCAGCCCTGACATTTTGGGCTTGGGTAAGAAAATAAAGACTATCTCATTTTCCATCTCCCTTCAAAGGTAGACTAACAATGGCTGTATTATGGCCCTGGTCCTGCAAAGTACTTTCTCCACAGAGACACTGCTGCAAGACCCTGGCTTCTGTTCATACCATCTGATGGCTGTTTGGTGGCCAGTGTGTGACATGAGACAAGTTAGTGAGCTCCGTTCATCACACCACCACCACGTTTTGCATTCAGTGGTGTTCTGGCTGGCAAACGAACCCAAAAAGCCCTATTATGGATGCCGAATCTGTCTGTTACCTATGCCAATCTCCAGAAAAAAACCCAAACAAACCAACAGATATAAAAACTTTCACTGCTGCCTTCACTCTTAGGTTAAACAGCATTTACTCCACTGTGATGCTAACATGGCACTATTTGTAACTATGTAGTTCTCTAAATGCTTGTAAAAACTTTGTTAAAATTGCATTGCTTGATCTTAGTCACAAAATGGAAACAAGCACAGGGTATATTCCATTCCCAGGGAAGAGTTATATGGCACCAGAAAGAAAATATAACTGACACTAAGTAATTCTGAAATGTTTTGCCTTTCTGTCCAGAAGACAGACGGATGAGCTCCTTCCACAGTGGGAATGTAAGTCTGAATTGCACTGCATGAAATTACACTTGCCTGAGCTTATCGGAGAAACCACCTGAAAATGACTTACAACTCAATTTGTTGGGATAAAATAGCAAAGAATTCTGGGATGGTGAAATGAATCTTTCCTGCTTTGAAGTTTCTGGATAGTTTTTTTTACAATAACCGTAAAATAGAATAAGAGAAACTAGAGATCATCCTTGTCCGTAGAGATTTACAGATAGATGGTCGTTTTCTACTATTTCCAAATTATGAATTACTCAATATATATTTAGGATATTTTATTGAAAATATATTTTTTGCAAGAAAACTACTAAAGCTAAAGACAAAAAACCTTTGGCCATCTAGCCCATATTGTTGAGAGTCTAGATTTTCCTTCTTAGTGCAAATCTATTTCATGATTCTCCTGCAGGAAGTTAATCCTTCACCATGCTTGGAAGGCTAGTACAAAGCTAGATAAGAAGTTATAGTTCGTGTGTGAAGCAAAGTTTCCTTTTCTGAGTTATGTTTTCCTACCCTTTTGACAATTACTGAGTAACTCCTCTTTCTGCTTGAAATTTAGCTCTGCTCATTAGACATTTCTGTCTAACACAGCTAGTAAACTCATGTTCATTTAGCTTGTTCTTTTCTCTTTGATAAATATTACTTTGTATAATTTTATTGTTCATGAAATAATGATAATTTCAACATTTTTGCCTGGGAATTTGATTTGTTTATGTGATTGCTCATTTTCCTTATGGACCCTTAGAAAAGAACTTTTTGCCTATGTTTTCAATCTCTTTCTATTCACTCTAATTATTTCTCAGCCTTTCTCCCAGGCTAAGACACCTACACATTTCACTAACAGTGTTAGCTCTGTCTCTGAGAAACTTTTCTAACAGAACTGACTTGGTTATCATAATAGTGTCTTCTGTTCTATTCCTTCTTCCCCTCGAATCTAAACTGATCACAAATGAGATGTCTATGAGCTAATAAAAAGATCTTTTCATCTTCAATAATGTATTGGTCTTGTGTGTTTTTAGCATCATTCAGTGACCACAGTCTCCACTCAAAACAGTCAGTCCTTTGTGCTTCTCTTTGCTTATTTACAACAACTTCTCACCTGAAGTATGTATGTTTATGCCTGAATTTGCTCCTCCTTTTTCCTGTGCTCATTCAGGAGAACACAATGTTATGTTGGTGGTTTTCAGGTCCTTTGAACTTTTAACCACCAATTATTTATACTTCCTACTAGCAAAATTTACTGGGAGCCTCATTTTAGGAGCTCAGAGATTAAGAAGTTTCCAGAACGATCTGTATAGGCAAATTCCTCCTTCTACAGTGAAAGAGGTAAAGCAAATTTCACTGTTTCTTCAAGTAGACTTCAGCATTTTGGGACATTTCTTCTTTGTTGTCATGGTAAGGGTATTTGTGTGCATTTTGTTTGTAGACAAAAGCACCTCACAGAGTTTTACACCCTGAGTATGAAGAAAATAGAGAGAAAGCAAATCCCCAAAGACTTTGGCTGTTTCCAAGACACAGGCTGTTGGACCACGGGCCAATGGATCATATCACTGTTATGACTAATGCCCTTAGCTTAGGCAAATGGAGCAGAATGAACCCAAATTCCTAGTTTCAGGTAAGTAATTCCTTTGCTCACTTTCACCAAGTTTAGTGAAGATAATGAAAATGTGAAATGTGACATCCACCATGGTGTCCATACCAAGGCTGTGGTGACAACTCTGGATTGTTGGAAAAGGTCTGTCTGGTCTTCATGAACACCCGGGTAAGCCACAGGCACCAGCACATACAGGGGGAAATAGCTCTGAGATGTCTTGATGGTGTGACATGTAAAATAACTAGATAATAATAATCACCACCTTTTCCACATAAAAGAAACCAGTGTTTTCATGGCAATCTTTGTTCCCTTTTTATTTGACTATATTGTATTGGTATAGGACACTAGCTATATAAATAACTTGTTCTATCCATCGAAGTCTTTCCCCTTTTTACTCAAACTGACACATCTGAAAAAATTCAGATAAGAAACAGAGGAAAAAAATAATTAGCTGGTTACCTCTGCACAATCAAACATGTATATTTGGATTAAAAATTGTTTCTTTACAGTGCAAAGATTAAAATGTCCAAGTCAAATTGAATTGCAGAGAGAAAAGGTTTCTTTACAAAAAAAACCCCCCAAACCAAACCCTAACTAAAACAGGCTAAATAACAAATACTTAAGCCCAGGAGGGGAAAAAAGGGAAGTTTTATTTTTATCAAATATTAGCATGTGTTACACCAGCTCAGGCTTTCTTTTTGCTACACTGACACCAAGACCTTTTGCCTGTGCACGCAATGCTTTTGCAGGCTGGTACATCATCACTGCCCCACACGGATGCTTCCCTGATACAAACATGACCCCGTGCTCCAAACCTGCCATCTCCTGAAAGCAAAGCATTCACTGCTTCCTTAAGGAACATCATGAGCTGTGCAAATCAAATCAGATGTAAAAAATGTGTGTATATTTCATTGCTCTAAACTGGCACGTGTTCTGCCACCTGAAATGTGAGTTGCTGTGCTTGTATCACAGAATCAAAAGTGAAATAATAGTAAAGCAGCTATGCATGACAATATCACCTGCTTTTTGTGCTAATCTCAGTAGAACTGCCAATTAAAACAACACAAAATAATGTTTAGATGTTAATACTAATTACTGGCAGAAGAATTGAAAAGTAACCTCTTGTTATAAAGGTTGGTGCTACTGATATTTTGTTCTCTTCTTCCAAGGGTCAGAAGCTTCTTGACAGTAGTGTGGCATGGAGAATATTACATGCTGTTTTTAAGGAAACAATTTCTCATCCTATTTTTGCTATTTTAACCAGTGAAATTCACTACTATCCTGTTTCTGGGAAGTTGAACTATGTTTACTCAGGAACAGGAACTTTGATTCTGTAGAACCTCAACTTTGGTCATGCTGTATGACCTTAAGAAGGACTATTAACAAATTTGCTTCCTTATCCTAATCAGGGTTCCCCTTCCAAAACAAAATCAGATTATAAGAAATTTTAAGCAATATTAAACTCAGTACACTTAAGGGCAAAATATTTATAAGTATGAACACCTTGAAAGAAAAAAAATCTGACAGTTTCTAATTTATTTACTTCTACATAGAACAACCATTCCTATGTTTATTTATCTAAGTAATCCATTCCAAATCATCATGCAATTAGATCAAATTTCTATTGATCAAACTAAATGAATTATCAGCTTACAGAACTTTGACAGCAAGGCTGTCATGGAAAGGAGTAAAAAGAATGAATTTCTATACTTAATAAAGTTTAAATGACAATGAAGAAAAATAGGCTGAATAGGCTTCAATCAGGAGAAGCAATCCTAGGAGGGCCACCTGATGGTTACATTTAATATGCTAATGCTATTACAGTACATGAAATTTTCTATTCTTCCCATAAATGTCTTGTTAACAGTAATTAAATGTTAAGACATTCAACCCCATAAAGAAAAGAGATATAGTGAATTTATTATCACTAGAATCAGTGGAAGACTTTTTTAAATTAGTATTTGAATAGCGAAAGATTGAATTCTCACTACTCAGGGACAACAAAGCTGATCAGGTCTCTGTTAAATTACATGAAATCACACCTTCTTCATTAGAATTGAAAACATTAATATAAACCTCTGGTTTTGCTACTCAACAGATGGCAGGAGTTGATACTAATCCTCACCTCTTCCTACCCTCAGCATGTTTTACATCCAAGAGCAGTGACTGACCTGTGCTCCTAAGTTTGGAGATGTGTGCTTCAGGCCCTGGTGCTGGCCATCAGGCAGTCTCCTGACTGGCAGATCATGTAGGATTATGTGAGTGGAAGGTCTTAAATGCTGAGAAAGCACTTCTTGAGTAGCCAAAAAGCTGACCAATGGAAAGTGTGCTGCCACGCTAGGCTGGTCTGCATGAGATACAAGGCACGACCGTCCTCACTGTTACAACCCTGGTTCTTCTTCTCAAACTGCGACAGTTTATGGCCTTCAGTCCTGGAGGTCCCTGGCATTCTGTCAAAATGACAGGCATCCCGTTCATGCAAACAGTTCTCCAGCTCTATAAAGAATATTCTGATAACCTCTTACAAGAATTTACTTTCTTTTTGTAATAGTTGAAGTAAATTCTTTACCGAGATCAAGCACTGGAATTACACAGCATGGTTTCCAATAAAGAATAATTGGATTCAGTCCATAAAACTAATTAAGATTGCCACAGCCTCTTTGGGATCCTAATGCTGGTTTTAATAGTTGCTCATAGGATTTCACAAAACATTCATTTTCAAAGACATTTATTTGCATAGATAAATGTATATCAGCTAATTTAAACACAGGAAGAAAAATGAGGTCCACTTATTACTTAAACTAGGTAGAAACTTAAGAGCAAATTAATTCAGTTAAATATTTAATGAAGTCCTAAATCAAAACTGATGGAATGAGAATATAACTAGGAATAATAACCCATAAAGTGTGCCAAAGATTGTTGTTCCCTAATGTCTCGGCTCCAGTTCCAGATCCCAGATCTACCATTCTACAGAAATGCTTGTCAAATTTTTGAAGCAAAACTCCAAGAAATTAGGAAATCCTAATACTGTAAATCTTCAAGTTTGCAGTGTACCAGCTCAAAAGCTCAAATTTTCAAATTCTGGTGATAGCAGGTAATTTCATCAAATAATGGATACTAATGCACAGTATCCAATGTAAAAAGGAGAAGGATATACCATAGGAAAACTGCTGAACATTAACTATATGTTATTTCTTTATGTATATATTTTTACCCTTCTAACACTTGGCCACGTGATACGAAGTTTTGCATTCTGTGCAGATGGACACTAGGAAGCTTTGGTCCACTGTTAAAAATGGGTCTGTTGCTTGCTTCCTCAAGCATTTCCACCTTCCAACATGGTAATAAAGTGGTTATACTTGGGAACAGAGAAAAATGAACATACACTGGTAAAGTTTTTGTTTTTGTGAATCAGTAGATAAACTTCATGTAACTCACATCTTCTAAACAAACATGAACCAGTGTGACTGACTGTCATCAAAATATAATTTCTTCACGTGACTTCCAATCAGTAATGATAATCAAAATGTTGTGAAACAGAAATACCAGTGAATGCCATTGACCTACTTCTAAAATTACCTTAAATATTCTGTAACTTTATTAGCAAAGAGAGATGAAAGAGCATTTGTGTAAGGATAGGAGAGAAAACCTTCCTCCTCTTCCTTTCCACCTCATCTATCTGTCAACATTTAAACCTGGACAAAAAACTATGACTGCTGTAGCTACTGCACAGCTTGCAACCAGAAAAAAAATTTGAGATAAAATGTTTGCCAAGTTTTTACAACATATGTTCCTTCCACTCCCATAACAATTTCTATAACCAGTTTCTCCTCTGTTTGTCAGACTGTCCTCCACCTGCAGTTATGCCAGGTATCGGTGCCACCTCACGTAGATAAGCAGAAACTTGTCTAAATCTTGAATGAAAGAAGGTGCATTATGTCGTATGTTAATGTTTTCAAAGAGAGCAGCTGATGAGCAGTTGAACATACTAAGTTTCCTATAATGTATTTCAATCAATTTTTTATTTCAGGTTGGTAGAGATTTGATGGGAAAGGATTAAGAAACACTAAACCAGCACTTTTAGGTTACATGACTAGGAATTATGGTGCAAGGTGTGAAAGCTTTCCCCTTTTGGAGTTGAAGTTAAAATACAACCATTTATAACACAATTTAATAAGAATTAATAATAAAAAGCCCACAGAGGCTGATATGTCTCTTAAAGTTAAATGCCTTCTTCTTCACCCTTACCAAGTATTTTGTAGTACTAGTCCCATCTAGGGAAAACTGAAAGGATTTTAATCCCCTTCAGTGTTAGCATTCCTATCACTGTAGAATGACTGCTTCTGGAACAAGAAATTACAAAAATGGGATTTTGCACAAGTTCTGGACAGAGCTTTACAAGAGTTACTTCAAGAATCTCTAAGCAGAATCTGTGGAAACAAAAGAGTGATTCATCTAGACTGAGGAAGAAAATTTTGCATGTGCTCTATGTCTTCCCCTTTTTCTAACAATGAGGACTGCTCACGCTTTGTGGAAAACCCCAACTAAACAATTATTTTCTAATAGCAAGGAGCCTGAAAAAGGAAGGAGAACATATTACAGAGCCAAATTCTGGAAGCGTTAAGGTCTCTACATACAGCCTAACAAACTTGCAAAGTTAGCAGATGGTGAATCTTGTGCCATTTGACATAACCAGTCTCACCCTGATTGTTGTCACAGCGCTCCTGATGAGGTGGATGATGGGAAGGCCAGCGAGTTATTGCTTATATCTCAGCTTTCAAGTCTGGGAGGAAACGTACACATGTACATTTGATACAAAACACGATGATTTAGAGGCTGCTAAACTTCTTTTAAAAGAAATGTTTTCTTCTGGCTCAAGTCACATATTTGCCAACATGGAGGTCTAGCATTCCTGTTTGCTTCTGAATCATTTTAACTGTATTCCAGTTTCAATACTAACACAATATTCTTTTAAGTGAAGATGAATGGAGGTAGAAGAGAAGGAGAACTACAATTTCCCTTTGTAGTGAATCCAAGCTGCCATATATCTTGGAACAATCCTGACTTCATCCTGTCTTGTGCCTCTGATCTTAGACCAAACTGATCCACACCACAGGAAATACCTGCTAGATAGATGATTCACTTACTGACTTCAAAAAAATAATGCCTTTTTTTTTTCATAATTTGTTTCATAATCTCCAAGCAAATAAAGGAGACAGTAATTCCTCTCTCCTTTTCATTTTTAATATTAAATTTAAGTAACAAACTTCTGACCCACATCCCACCCACAAGGAATTGACCTGTGATTATAACCTGTCAGCTAACCAGAAGTACTATGTCAGTCTCCACAAACAGTGATACTTATGACCCCACTATGTAATATAAAAATTCAAGTCACATTTCCTTTTCTATTTCTTTTTCTCCTCAAAACCCAGGGAAATAGGAAATGCAAAGGAAAACTTCAGCCAGAATGATCAACATTTTGATGTCCTTAGAAAACCCAACTGATGTTTGAAAATAAATTTAAAAACTCCTGAAGTTACTGTGGTCAATAACTTAAAATTTGTACAGGAGTTCTTCAAACATCTGAGAGATTTCTTAAACAGGTTTTGTTAAAAATACATGAGTTGTTTAAAATAAACACCAAGAAATGTGAAAAATCCTCCAACTTGGAAATTAGACTAATGCAAACAGTGTGTGCTCAGAGAAATAACTACCTTTCACATTTGCAGTAAAATGCAATTTCTCACAGACTACCTACATAGCATAATGTTCACAAAAATCTTCCTTATTTGAAGTGCTAATGTAACTTCTATTCAGTTAAATCACTCACTCAGACCAAGCTTTATCTGTGGTAAGCTACAGTTAAGTTTAGTGTTCAGTTTTTCTTGAAAGGGGGTCCTAGAGACAGCAAATAATGAACAACCATAAGATGTCACCTACAACTGAGGAATTCTTATAGCTAACAATAAAACAATAAAATAGATGGCTGAAGTTTTTATATTTTAAAATTTCAATTTATACTGAAATTAAGAGAGAAAATTAAGTAAGAAATTTTTGACTTTTCACATAACAGTCATCAAGCTAAGGCTGTGTGACATTTACCATGCTGGAGAGTTTCTGTCTTACCATCACACGTGGTTTTATTTTTAAATTATAACCTTAAGATTTATATCATATTTTCCCTTTGGTTTTCATGTACATGGGTGCAGTTAGATACTGACACATAAAAATGCTCTCAATTTATTGTACTGTAGATTGGTTTGGAAAAAAAATCTAGAAGTCCTTATGCCATGAGTCTCTATGGGGTGGAGAATAGTCCCTGAACTTGTTACCTGGTACATGTAGTAGACTATCTTTCATCTGTTGACCATGCCAGAAGACTTGCTAATAAATTGATATGAAAAGCAAGTGATTTAACCATTAAGTGGAAAAAACCCCACAATCAGATCATCATATATGTTCTGATAGGAAAATGACATTGGTTTTACTGACTGATCTTGGTAACAGGGAGTCAAATAACCTCCTGTTGTGATTACCCAACCCTTGGCATTGCAAATGTATTTCTGGCTTTTAAAAATCCTCAAAGCAGTCTTTCACATATTTCTATTGTTTGTGAGTAGTATCTGAAATTTGGAAGAGATTAGAAAATTTCTGTGGCTATCTTTGGGGAAATCTGTTCAGATTGGACTGAGCTGCAAACAGGGCAGTGATGTCATTTGTACGACTCAGCAGGGGACTGCTGGGGAGAGACCATGTGAACATTCTGTCTGAATGAAATGCGTTCAGTCCCACTGAGACTCCTGTTGCCAAATACACATGTGACTCATGTAACATATAAACTTTATCACAGCAAGAGGCTGGATGTCTTAGCCAAAATTCTTTGCTGTACTGTAATAATTGCATACTGAAACCTTGAGAAAATGCAGCAGATATATTTGAAAATTACCTGAAAATTCAGTCACAAATCACATTCTGTTACTTTGGGAGAAGTAGATGGTTATATTGAAATCCTTACAGATATCAGACTCTATCTTTGTTTTCAAGGAAAAGAGAGAACTTAATTCTAATATGTAGACAATAAAACCCCCTTATATTAACACTGGATAAGTAATTTGCTAACTTGCTGATGTGTATTGATGCTCAACTTTGAAAAGGCTCTGATTCTTTTTTTTTTTTTTTAATTCAAGAGGGTATGAAACAAAAGCAAAATCAAACAATTTTGACACTATCAGTTCTGAGCCAGATTCTGTTACCCTGGATGCAGGTGGAACAGTGCCTTTTTTAGCAAGTGGTGCAATTGATTTTAATGGTGTTAGTTGCCAAATAAGAAGCTCTTCAGACTAAATAGGATACCAGAAGTCACCTTCCACAACCGAAAACAAGCAAAAAAAATTAATGACTACTAGACATTTCATATATGCTGAAATACAAAATGAAGGTTTTTTTAAAAATATAAATGCTCTTGCGTAAAGACAAATACACTTTTTAAAGGTAGCCTTTTAGCCATTGTATTGTTTTTTTTTTCTTTTGAGCACTTCAATAAACATGGATGAAATGACTTTTCAAAAAGTTACAACAGGAAGAAAGGAAAATGCTAATGCTACAATTTACATTCTTAAATAAGGGTACAATTAAAATATACTTCATGTGAATCAGCATTAAAAAAAAAAAAAAAAGAACTTTGCTTTCGGCTGGGAAAGTCCCTGATTTTTTTCTGTTATTCCTTAAAGAGATGTTTCTTGCAGAGGAATTGCTGTCAATGGTGTTATTACCAAAAATAACATCTCTGTAAACTGGCATCAGAGTGTGAACCAATTAGCACTATGAGATGCTGTGGAAGTTTAAAACCAAATGTGGCAATAACCATCTGGGTAGACAAAATATTCTTTTTACCTGCGGGTCCTTGAACATGGCAAGAAACATATGGCAGAGAGAGCTGGGCTTGTTCAGTGCATTTCTAATAAAAATCTAGGTGACAGAAATATGCCATGATAGGTGTCATAGAAACTAGTGTAATGACCTTTCACATCTGGACGCCTCATTTCTAATTAGGAATGAATAAGACATAACAAGGTCAGGTGACACTGTCTAACACAGCATATTACTTGTATATGGATGAGGCATATTGATGAAAAACTTCCAAAGCATTTTTACCAATTATCTTACCTAACTTAATGTGACACCAGACTGTGGCCCTTAAAAGACGTTCCATATGTGAAAGGTCAGGACTTTTATCCTGGAGTACGCAATTTATTCTTTTTTCCAGATCTTTGTTATCTCTATATTAATGTCAAATGAAACCCAAATTTGTTCCCTCCACTTTACAACGCTTTTGAAATGTCGCTTTCAAAACATGCCACTTGTACAAGCTGCTTACACCCCTCCAACAGCATGGGCACGTTGCACCAGCCATAACACCAGATGGCCAGATCCTGGCTCCCTTACTCTGAGTCTATTTGTGCAGTCAGTCTCACTGAAACAGTATTTTATCATAATCAACTAATCTACTTCCTCAGTTTATAACCTCCCCAAAATATTACGAGGTGAAAAGGGCATTTCTAGACCTTTGCAAACCACCTGAATGGTCTGACCTCCTATAAGAGAAGCAAATTCTGTCACCCCACATACTTAAAATCGAAGAGCTTAGCTCTACCTGATGGATCAAGCTCAAGCACGGTAAGGGAAACAGCTGCTTCTTTGCAAAACTTGACACCTAGGAGTCCAGCCCTGGCTGCAGGGAGGCAGCTCCTGGTAGCCCGTGCTCATCCCCCAGAGTGATGCTCGTGCAGTGGAAGGGGGAAGAGGGATGTCTGTGACAGCTCCTGACTCCAGGCACCAGCAGGCAATTGCCAGCGGTGCCTGGTTTTACATGTCATGCACCTTTTTAGGGATTTTGGGGACATACCACATTTTGCCTGATGTTTGTTCTCAAGTGGGAATGTAGGTGCTACCGGGCAAGTCCGGCATGAGCTGTTTCCTCTGATTTGGTGTCACCCAAAGCTATCTGGATTTTATGGGTCTCTTGCACTGGGAGGTTTGTGAGCAGCTTTCAGTCACTTTTTGCTGTGAGATGTCAATTTAAAAAATAGACAAAAAGAAAAGAGAAAAAAAGAAGAGGCAAATAAATACAAATAGTGCTCTGAGTAACCCACCAGTTTGCCTTACAGGTCACTCAAACAAGGTCATTATTGACTGAAAATTATCATTCTTGCTCTTTCCAGTCACATACAGATTTAAACAAATCAGGATATCGGCTCAACTCTACCTTATTTCCCATTTTGACTAATTTATCACACGCTTTTACTAGATTTTAAGACCTAACCCAAGTCACCTTCATACAGAGATGAAAAGTAAACATGTTTTGGGAGTGAAAGAAATAACAGAAGAGGAGAGAGGTGATGTGACACATGTTGAAGCTCACAGCATGTTCAGGATAACCTGCAAAGGTTCAGGCTTTAGTGAAATCAATCTAGGGAGATATATCAGAAATGTTTCACTTGATATTTACTTGATCTAAAATGCATAATTATTTATAAACAAGCTAAGTTGGCGCATGAAGAGCAGAACACAATGCAGAATATAATGCAATTTAATTTTAGTACTTAGTACTGGATAGATCTTTATGAATAGTATACTCAAAGGGCTGTATCTTCTCCTATGACCTGGCAATTCATTGCACTTGCAACTCTACTTTTGTTAACATATGCAGATTGCTTAGGTGTAGGCTTGAAGCAAAGAGTAAAGCATAACACAAAATCATAGAATATGTTGAATTTGCTGAGTTGGAAGGGACCCATCAGGATCATTGAGTTCAACTCCTGGCCCTGTGCAGGACACCCCAAGAAATCACACCATGTGCCTGAGAGCATTTTCCAAACACTTCTTGGACTCAGACAGATTTGATGCTGTGATCATTTCCCTGGGGAGCCTGTTGCAGAGCTCAGTCTCCCTCTGGATGAAAAGCTTTTACCTGATATCCAAGCTAAACCTGCCCTGACTCAGCTTCTTGCCATTTCCTCAAATCCTGTCACTGGCCAGGAGAGTGAAGAGATCAGTGCCTGCCCCTCCTCCTCTCCTCACGAGGAAGCTGTAACTGCAATGAGGTCTCCCCTCAGTCTCCTCAGGCTGAACAGACCAAGTGACCTCAGCCACTCCTCATACAGCTTCCCCTCAAGGCCCTTCACTATCCTAGTTGCCCTCCTTTGGATGCTCTCTAATAGCTTAATGTCTTTCTGATATTGTAGTGCCCAAAACTGCACACTGGACTCAAGGTGAGGCCACACCAGTGCAGAGTAGAGCAGGACAATCTCTTCCCTTGACCAGCTGGTGATGCTTTGCTGATGCACCCCAGGACACAGCTGGCCCTCCTGACTCACATTCAATTTGCCGTTGTCCATGGAGACTCTTCAGCGGGAAGATAAGCTCTGGAACTGGGAGTGGAGTAATACTATCATCCAAGATAAATAACCTCACGTTAAAGTGTACCAGACAACTTCAGGCAACACCAAATCAGAGGAAACAGCTCATGCCGCACTCCCCTGGTAGCACTAATGTTCCTACTTGAGGACAAACACCAAGTAAATGTGATAGGGTAAGGAACTCTCTGCACCACATTTACACGGACTTACAATATAAACAGCGTAAAACTGGGATACCCCACTTTTTATACATTCAGTTTTACGAGTGAGCTTTTGCACGCAAATATTGAGTCACTAAGGCAACTACTCCTTAATAAGTCCTGCTTTTTTTAGGACCTCCTGCTTTTTTTAGGACTTCCAATATGACGTTGAGGCTTTGGAAAAATTACAGACTGATGCATCCCTGTTTCCTTTACATTCCTTTCTTTCACACTTCAGCCTACCTATTTTTACTTAATTCCTTTCATCTTTTCACTGAGTAATAGCTGAAATTTGTTTTACAGGACCAGAGATTATGATCATGAGGATGGAAAAGTGCCTGGCATATCACATGCACTGTAAAAATAACAATAACGGCAATAAATATCATTCTGTGTTGAAAGCCTATTTCAAGTTCTCAGTCAGCACACAACTGCATTTTGTATATTTGCTTTTAACATATCTCAATCTGCATTTCTTCTAAATTTTCCAATTTGAGATGCAATGATGCTGCTGACATGGTTTTCCTGCAAATGAGTCTGCGAGTCTCAAAAGATTTGCCTGCCCTGACTACATAAATACAGATTAGTAAAGAACTAGAAAAAGGCAGATAAGTTCACTGCCCCTGGCTTTGGCAAATATGTCCCTTTGGTACGTCTATTAAGGCAAATGTTATCTTTACAAAGCAAACTTGTGTTATAGACATACAGCAAAAGATGGAACTACTGTAGGTCAGACTTGAGCTCTGGTCTGTGGTGAGGCCCAAAGGTCAATCAGGAGTCATTTAAAGTTCTCCCCTCAATATCACCAATGCTTTGACCTATTTCACTTTGTTCTGAGCAATGACAGCCACTTCAAGGATCAGCCAACAAGGGAAGACTTCTAATTTCACACAGTCAGCACCCCAAGGAGGAGAGGTCATGATCCAGTCACTTTCCTCCTCCCAGCTCTACCACGCAGGGCAAGAGCATCCTCAGCCGATCTCAGACCATCACCTCTATTGTGAAGATTTCCTTCTGACACAAAAGAAATTCAAGACCAAGCATGATGTTCGCCTTAACTCTTTATTTTTCTATTACCATTATCTTCTGTCATATTGCAATGCCTTGCAATTAAATGATCATGATCATGAATAAGATATAAGACAAAGTTTTAAAAGTCATTCAAAAGTTATAATTATAAATATAGTCAACAACTGTTCTTTTCTGATGAAGACAAAAATGAAAAGAAAAAGGGAAATTGATAAATGAATCCTGATGGTTTCCTGCAGATCTTAAAAGAATGATGTTAAAAATGAAATACTTATTTTTTCCTAGATGAACAACACCATGGACTTTCCTCTGTGCTTCATGAGACCAGAACAGCAGGTTCTGTGAGTCAAAGTGATTCATATAAATTTTTCTCTATTTTTAATAACGGTTAAAGCTTTCTAAATGCCACAATCTAAATGCATTTGACCACTGCATCAGATACACTGTAGCACAGTGAAATGCATGCTACGGATTTCAACCCTGAAAATGTATGAATTCTTATGCTAACTACTGCAAGCCACAATGCACCAATCAGAAAAAAAAAGCTAGTTTATTTGCTTTTTTAACATTTCTTTCATATAAAGTACCATAAAACAAATCCCTGTTACATTATGAAACAGATATGCTCTACAAATTATTGGATTTTGGAAATTATTTGTGAAAAGGTCATTTGAAAACAGAGAAGGAAAATAAATCCTTGTAGTGTATTGCACAAAGATACTTAGTTCCTCAGAGACCTCGTAACAGAACAGGCCCCACTATATCAAATTACCTGTTATCAGATAATTTGCATTTACAGAAAAACCTCTCCTCTTCTGCAATAAAGGATGGGTCTAGGGATCTAAAGAGTGATAATCTGAACCAGGAGAGGAAGGAATCCTGCTGTAACCCAAACCAAATTCAGAAGTAAAAAGCAGGGACTCATCCTCTTGGGAGGAATTGCCTTTCATTCTATGTGTCTTTATTTTCCTCTAAAAAATATAAACCCCAAAGCTCCCAAGAGAAAGTTTTTCTTTTTTTTTAATAAGATCTGTAACAATCTATAGGCTGTGTACATGTAATTATTTTAGTTTGATGTATTGTAGAACTTATGCAGCAGCATTCTCTGCTGATTGGGATGAAGAAAATGAAAACATTTCTTTGCAAAACTGGTGTTTTAGCCCTTGAACTCCTGCAAGGCTACACCCTCACTGCAATTTCTGTTAAGTTGCTGTTAATGGTGTGTCTGTAATCTTTCTGTCTACATGGACCAAGAGGGTGGTGCACAAGAAAAAAAAGAGGAGAAAATATTTGAAAATATCCAGTGAAAAAAATCTACAAAACCATTCAGAAGCTTAACTGTTCTAGATAAAAACAATTTAGAAATCTAAAGTTCATTGAATTTTGAGAGATTAAGCTTTGAGTTCCAGTCACTGGAACACTGTTGGAAATTTTATTCAACGCACAAATGTACCAGACTATTTCTGGATTCTCCATGGAGCTGGTGAAACAACACAAAGAGCATGAGACTCCAGTGCTGGGCCTGTTCTTCTCTTCAGCTTTTAGAAGTGCTTTGAGACAAGGAAAATAATGCTGCACACAGTGCCACCTGTGACCGTTGTAAAAATCTAATCCAACTTGAATTCAAGAACTAATTTTAACCCAAATCTGTTCTTATTTATTTTTAAAAATAATATTTCATTATAAATATTTTAATTGGCATGCCTGACATGTTTCAAATACCATTTTCCAGTTAATATAAAAAGAGGGAAGGATGCTGAATATGTAAAGAGTTAAGATCCTTGTTTTGGATCACAATAAATAATTCACATTAATTTTTCCTAATTTAATCCTTTCTTTCCCCCCTGAATTTTGTTAGTATGCTACCCTAGCTGACTGTCATCACGTGACGTCATGATCACATTGATCAGAAGATGTCGTACAGAAAATGGTACACTGTAATGACATTTAGAGATGCCAGACCACTGTAAAGGATATTTTTGGTTATCCAGTATGCTGTAGAAAGGCAAGTACCAGACCTGTTTTAAATCTTCCTTTGCATTTTATATATAAACCTGTTATTTCTCAAATTAATAGATTTTTCAGCTATGAGGACTAGCTTTTTATTTGTTTACAGAAATTATACCACATATTAAATGTTCACACTTGCTTTTATTCCTAGTATAGATGGACAATTTTTCTACCTACTTATATTTTTTCACATTCCCTTATTACATCATGTGAGTGCAGAACATTGACATTAAAATCCACTAGTTTCTCTATAGCACACTTTTGCCTCATTCAGATTTGTCAACATCACTTTTTCTTTTCTCTAAAAATTTGCATTCAGTTTTCACTGCAGCAAAAATGGTGTGTGTCAGTCAAAAGACCTTGAAAAACAGGCTGCTGCTACGGCTGTGAAATAGGAATGGCTATCCAGCCCTTAACCTTTCTACAGAGTGTGACAGCAAATGTATAATTTCTGATCTTGATGTTTATGCACTGAGACCTGGATGGACAGCAGAATAGCTAGAGCTTACCAAAATGAATTCATATAAATACTTACCGACTTTGTTAAATAAAAAAAAAGTATGATTGTAAATGCAATGGTCTCTTTTCAAAAGTAAATTGCACTAGGCAAAGAATCCAGGCAACACAGCAGGCTTCAGGCTAGTGTTTGGATTATTTTACCCACAAATAACAAACTTCCACTGAAATTTCAAAATGACATGTGCAGAGAGAAAAAGAAATGAAGAAAAGCTCTGTTCTCTTTCCAATATAAGGATTGAAATGCCGTATTGATTAATTAACAGCACTTTATGTGAGGAGTTTTGGCCGATTTATATTCTTTTAGTCATTTAAACACGCAGTTGTGAACTTGCACACTCACACAGTGCATTTCTGACTCTTGACTTCACCCTGACAAAGACCTGGAGAATCCAGCAGTTGTACAGCACAACACAGAGTAGCTGAGCCTGTAAAAAACTGAAGGCAGAGCCTGAAAGGCTAAGGTTCAAGTCCCACATGACCATTAGTTTTATGAAGTAAGGGGTTTTTTGCCTCTGCCTAATGACTTTTTGATATTCCGTATAAAATAGAACAGCTTGAAAGCTAAGTAGTGAATGTATAGTAAATCTCTTATTCAGGTAGTTGACAGTGAAATTTTGGTGCTTCTGAGTTAATAACAGGGATCTCTACAGCTATTCTTCAAAGAAGCCATCCATCCTTTTGGTTTCTATCTCTTACACCTTGTGTCATTTCAGTAAAATCTTTGTCAAAATCAGTTCTGTTTGGGGAAGAGAGGAAAAAGATTCACAAAAAAATTGTCATAATGGAGCCACAAAAATATCTTTACATAGAAGTACTTTGTGGAGTGAGCAAAATAGCTTCTCTCACAAAGCATATTTACCATATTTCATTAGATGCCAGACTGCATTCCCAAAGATCTCTATCTGGCATTTTTCAAGTGTGGGACTCCACCACTGCAGGTGTTGCATATATTTACTTTGGCAAATAGCACAAAATAGGACAATTCTCTACTAAACCTTAGTTTCCTTCTTATCTTGACATCAGATTTTAAGTTCCTATGCTTATGGTTTCCTTATTGTATTTCTTTTCTTGCCATCTTGCCAGTTGGGGGATCAGGGAACACTATTTTACTCTTGGTAGTAATTATTTACAAAAAATACCAGAGAGAAGAGCAAACAAAAGAAAAAAAAAAAAAAAAAAAAGCAAGGCATGGAAAAGGATGAAAAATTGATAATGTGCCATCTAAAATGATCAAGTTGTCAAGGATGACACTGATATAAATTCCCTTGTTATTGCAGATGAACCAGTATAATACCAGGGGACTGAACATGAGCCAGATTTGATTTGTCAACTTGTTGCTATTATTTTGACAACATTTCAGCAAAATTGTCACATCTGTCGAAATTCCGTTAGAAAATTAGATGTAGGAAAGAACACCAAACAGCCTTATTTTCTCCTACTGGGTGTGCTGGGATTTTCCTTCCCTGAGTCATCAGCCGGCAGCAACAATGGAGTGTCACAACAATCACAAAGATACCATCTGGTTAAGGGAGATGATCCAAAAGCAAACATGTATCTTCCTAAGCATAAAATTCATCAGCTCAAAAAACGATAAAAATACACACACACACACACACACAAAAGCATGTGGGTTTGCATATATAAATATAAATATATATATGTCTGCAATTCTTTAAATGCTATCAGAACACCCAGAGAGTAGCAATTACAAAATTTCCTGCATGGATTTCTATCATCAGCTAAAGCCACAGATGATATTACTTGAACTTTGTATCATGAGAGCTCATGACATTTGGAAATATGGAATATGTTTTGCATCACATGGTGCCTGTCACACCTGGCGCTTGCAGAAATTAGGCTTTAATAATTAGAATGCTTCCCTTTCCTTCAAAGTATTTTTAACAAATACAGGCACAATGCACAGCTCTGCATTGCAAAGAACTCCTACAGGGTGATTACTGCAATAGTACTTATCTAGATGACCTTTGTGGGTTTCTTCCCTTTTCTATTACTGTGTATGTGGAAGCCCTTGTTGCATTTGAAAGTAAACCGTTAAGAAAATCTAGTTCTCCTTGCCAGCCCTGGAAGCAATAGTAAATGTCAAAAAATGTAAAGTTTTGATCAGCACAGTTCTAGTATGATAAAAAAACCACTTCTGATGCGTTTTCTAAATTAAACACGACAAGGAATAAATTGGGATAAAAAGTCAAAGATAGTCTCCAAACATGCAAAGTAAAACACAAGGAAACATTTGCATTGCAATTCATAAAAATATTGACAAGGAAAAAATTATTACTAAAGAGGCAAAAATTATAGATTACAGCTCCCTCGTTCTTGTTTAAAACAAATTTAATTTATGTAATGAATGAATAGCAATACAATCCACTGTTCAGATAGAAGCTTAAAATTATTTTTCTTTCATTTATACCATTCAGACCTTTTAAAAAATAGCATAATGAAAAATAATGGCCATTAAGTGACAAATAATGCTTTTTTTCTTTCACATACTCAATCTACTACCCATTATAAATTATCACAATGGACCTCTTGAAGTAATTCCAGAAGCACTGCAGGCAGCTACCTTCTCTGTTTGACTAAAGTATATCTTGTGTATCCATTCCTTTGCCTTTCTTTGGAGGGTAAAAAATAGTTTAAGTGACCTGGGTAACACATCTATTGAGCCAAAGGGAGTTCATCCAACAGCAAAAATCCCAGGAGGAGTGTTTCAATGACAATGTGATAATTGTAAATATTTTATTATTTAACCCCTGTGCTTTGTGCTTATTTTTAAATAAAAGGCTTAGGTAAAAGCAAGACCAGGGCTAACAAACTTTAACCTAAATATTTACTGTGTTTCCCTGGTGACGCTCTCATAGAGCAGGAAATAAATGCTACTGTTTTCTCCTTAAATTGTTTAAAACATATGTCAGTTTTCCTATCTGACTTTCATCTAGTATTCATGTGATCTGTGGCGCAGGAGTGGAAAAATTCACTTGCCTTCACTTGAATATAAAGTGAGATATAAACATACATGCCCACATGAGCACACAGTATTACAGCTTAACTTTACTGAACACACCTCCCACCAAAAAACCCCAGACAAACCCTCTCAACTTGTTGCAAAGGCACTTTCTTACTGTCTGTTATTTTAAGTTGGTCAACTTCTCTTGCAGTAACTTCTGATGAAACATTGAATTTTTTTTCCTGGATGTACAGTCTACCTGATATAACATTATGCTCTGATACAAATTACTAATAAAATATAATGCCACAAACTAGTCCTTTTACATCCAGCATAATGATTTTCACTAATACAGAGATTGATTACTAATGATTGATACTAAAGCAATTTAAATTTTGAGAATATACCTAATGATTTTGTTAAGACCAATTTAATTTTCCCCACTTTAATTAAAAAAAAAAGATAGCAAAAGCAATCACTTTGAGTCTGACTCTGAACACAGGCAGTATGAACATATAGCAAAATTTAAGCCTATTTCTGAATGGTACCTAAGCCCCACCTGTTCTTGCTGAATTCTCTGCCAAGGTTGCTACAAACAATATTTATGATTGTGATAATGTCAGTGTCATAAGAGAAAAAGGTCTGCACTGATGAGAAATTCAGCTGTAATATCAGTCAGGTATAGTGCATAGAAGGTCAATTTATATCTCTTGCTCTCTGCCACATGCACACAAACATGTGGTTGCACAAACATGTTCTGTTTTGAGAATTCAGCCTTAAAGACTCTAGGTATAAAGAAGAAATAGTCAAAGATATGATGAAATATATAACAATTCTTTCACATACATACAATGTCTTCAACAATAGGCTACAACTTTAACAATTCACCTGACATAAACAAACCGACGTCAAAGCCAGAAACCCATCACTGGGTATTCTTTAAGTAAGCACAGTGGAAATGAAACACATTTAGAAAAAATGTATTTTTAAATGGAACTCAAATCATGTTTTCAAATGTGCTTCATCATTTGAGCTAGATGAGGTGTAACTGATGACAGAACTTAGTTTTCTGTATTCAGTCAGCAGAACCATGGCATTATGTCTGTCTCTTCATTGGGAGTGAAGATGAGTGTGGAATGAAAACAAAGCGCCAGATCAAAATGAAAGAGAAGTGATATCACATAGATAAACTTGTCTTGGACATGTCAGTACTTGCTATTTCATTTCTCTGATATGAAGGATGGATGAAGTAAAACCAATTTTGGTTGTCAAGGGCTGCCACAAAATGGAGAGAAAAGAGATGAACAACAAAAAGATGTCAAGAATAGGTCTATCAATAACACTAACTTATTTTACACATACACAGTAAAACTGCATCCAGCTTCCAACTTCACATAAATAAAATACCATTTCATTTCTGTTAGTTACTATAGTTGCTGCTTCATCCTCCTTCTCAAACTAAAAGAGTCACTTATTTGAGTATCTTAACATTCAAATACCACATCTGTACAGTCTGGAAATTTTTAATAACTTGTAGTAAAACACTTCTTCTACTAGGACCCAACTGACAGGTTTTTTGAAGATCCTGCACAAAGCTGCTGTTGAAGGCAATAGAAACTTTGGCTGCTCAGCACCTCTGAGACTCTGTCCATATATTTTTATCTCTCATTTAAATATAAGTCCTGCAAAAAATAAGAAGACTGTCCAGAAAAGAATGTAAATAATATGAACAAACCTATACAGCAGTCAGGAATTTATAGAAAATACATTTAAATTTAACACACAATATGAAATATAGCCATAAATATTGAACACATCCCTGAACTGAGCTATAAGAATGAGTGAGATTGTGATAGAAGAAAAATTAAAGAGCCTGTAACAAAAAAATGGGCGGGTAGGGAAACAAAGAAAACCCTTACTATGTGGAAAATCTGCTGAAACATGGTTTCAGTAAAAATTCTAGTGTAATAAAATACTGTCCTTTATCTTCATAGTAAATCTTATTTTGGAAGAAGATATAAGCAAGTTGTTATTGTATAGGCCAAGATTCTCGTAACTCTCGTTTCATCAGTAATTGACTAAGTAATATTGAATTGGTTCTTGTATTAAATCTATATGAAATGGGTCTTTAATATCAGAAAAACACCTTGTAAGTTACAACACAGAACACAAAAACTGAAATAACAAGGAGTGTGAAAATAAGCATGTGATTTACACTGAATTACAATAAAAACAGTTGAAATGGTGGAGGCAGTGGCATTCAATCTGACCTTCTATCTCCCAATACAATGCATTTAGACTGATTTTTCTCAGCAAAAGTAGTATCAACAGCTCCATTTAGTACCTGCCAAAGTGATTCTGCTAAATACGAAATGCTTGCCCACGATGTTTTGATCCAATCGAGTTGGTAGGAGTGATAGATGGCCTGGCATTTTCCTTCTGTAACATGCTGCAGAAAACTAAGCAACTCTTTCAGAGTCTTTGCTTTCCCTGGTTTGATGTTTTCTTCAGAAAACAAAAATAAGTTTATTAAATCAACTGCTCAGAAGAGATACAGCATATGACTATATATCAAAAGCAAATGCATGTGTAATAAAGGAGCTCAACGATTTGATAGCAGATGAAAACTCTAATGATTTCTAAAAAAAATCATTCTCATACAGAAAATAGGTGTCCTTTCAGTGAAGTAACATAGTGTAAGAGATATATCTAAAGGGATAAGACTTCGTATTGTCCTTAAGGATCAGGAAGAGAAGCTGGTTTAAAATGTAAGTACCACAAGCAGGATGAATTACGTGATTAAGAAGAAGCACATGCTGAATCACTGACGCTGTTTGCTCTTTCTGACTGAGTTACAATGCATGTACCCACCCCACGCTACCTAAAGAAATTGAATTAAGAAGGTTCCCATTCCATCTGAGTGAGTGAGCATTTTCTTTCTTTTCTACAAGGAGAATGACTAGAGACCAAATAAAGCAGTGCTGTTAGAAAAATGTCCATATCTCCAATAAATACAATGTATCAGGCTGGTAGCTGTCTCATCTTTCATTAGGTCATGCAAGGAAATTCAAAAGGCAGTAAGTGCACCCCTTCAAATTTGAAGGCATGAGAACTCACCACGATAGGATATTTAGAAGGTGTTTAGAAGCTTAAGGTAGCATAAAAAGCTATTAAGACCATTTTGTTCCATTTTTTCCCAATTTTCTTGAAATAAGGTTGTCTAATAACTATCACACTCTACCTAAATTTCAGGATCAAATATGAATCTTTAGCACGTGAACAGGCACAATGGTCTTGGATTTTTTTATCCTTTATCAGAAGCCGCAATCTTACTTTTATTTCCTTCCACTGTCTTGGACAAATGGAGCAAATATAATGACAGATCAAAAATGTAATTCTTCAAGAAACACAATTTGGAATGGAATTAGTAAATAGGACAACACTTCCTTTAATGTGAATCTTGATTAATCCTCTCTGTCTTTGCATGTCTACCTTTTCCCAGATGCTATCTCTTTCACTCTTTGAATCTATTCATTTTCAGCTAAATATTCTCAATACCAAGTGTTTTAGGAACACTACATCAATGTTTCTTTTTGCCAACAAAGTTTCATGGAACAATCAAGAAGAATTTAAAAGCAATTTCTGTTGAAATTTAGTTCAAGGAAATACAATGATTCTTCTCAAAAAACAAGTTGGAGGAGATGTTGAAATAGATAATGGTACTCCAGGGTAGACAACTTAAAAATGGAAATGAGGCTACTTCATGGGGCAACAAAGTGGAAGTAATTTGAAAGTCACTTTGCAAAACCAATGTGCTACTGATGCTGGACCCAAATACAAAGTGTTAATTCAGGCACCTGAAACCCTCTAAATGTGAAACTGGAGAGACAGACACATCCAGGTTTGCCATATCAGTGGGATATTAGGACATCCAAATCAACTGAGAGAAAAATCTTGAAGAAGAATCTTCTCCAGGTTAAACACTATTTCAGATTAGCAACTTATTTGGCTCTATGTTTTAGGACTTAAACGTGTTTGGAAACAAGCCTGAGTTTTTATTGTTGCCTTAGTATATTTAATTAGCCTAATGATAAAAATCTAGCCTGGGAAGTAAGTCACCATGGCTCACTGCTCTCCTATCTCAGAGGCATCACACTGTTTTTGAAAATAGCTTAAAAAGGAATACCACTTACAAAAATACCTTCAGATACCAAAGTATCTTTATGTACTGAAGTGTTTAGCTTCTATTGAATTTCATTTGGACTGAGACATTACCAAGTTGTTGGGGGATGTTTGGAGATCTTATTTACAATCCTATGGGATGCAAAGCAAACACTACAATTGCACTGGACTCAAGAAAAATAAAAATAAAATGAAGAAGAGAAAAATCTACAAGGGAAGATATCAGAGATAACTTTCCCTTGTAGGAAGAGCAGGATGTGAAGGTGCCATAGAAAGGTTTCTGTGATTCAAATATCTGAACAATTAAAACAAGCTCAGTCTTTCAAATGCACAGAGGGAACATGCAGTACACAGGGCTCTTGTGAAAGGCACATGAAACAGGGAATGTCCCATATGAAGGGAAGAAAAGGAGAAGGCGGAACCTCTGTGAAACTCTTTGCAAGGAAGAAAAAAGACAAGCTTTTAAATTACGGAGGACACGGGTCTTGCTCTGGTTTCACACAGAAGACTGAGAAATATCTGGAAGATCATAATTTAGCAGCATATTCTACGTATTTTGGAAACCTAGATTGTAGGGAATGATGACTTTTGGTCTAAGTAAACTCAACTAAGCAATACTGCTACTTAGAAGTAAATAAGTTCAGTTCTACGCTCTTTAAGTGGTTTTACTTAAAGGAATCAAGGCTCATTCTCACATAACATGGAACTTTTTCGAACAGATACATTAGCATACAGCTGGCTGAAAATTTGAGATAGCTTCCAGTATGTTAACATTTCCATTGGGAAATGTGGATTTATCAAAATTGAGATCTCTTTCTTTAGCTGATTATATTTGATCCGTCTGGGATGGAATTAGCACTCTTCACAGTGTACTGTATGGTGCTGGGTTTTGGATTTGAGACTGAAACAGTGTTGACAATACACCAGTTTCAGCTATTGCTGAGCAGTGTCTGCACAGCATTGAGACTTTATTTCTCATGTTGCCTCACCATCATGTAGTCCAGGTGTGGGCAAGAGGCTGGGAGAGGACACAGCCAGGATTACTGACCTCAGAGATATTTGAAGATTGGCTGGGCATCAGTCTGCCTGTGGTATGGGAAATGATTTTCAATCTTTGTGAGTTTTTTACTCTTTCCATCACTTCTTAAATTGTCTTTATCTTGATCCAAAAGCTTTCTTGCTTTCTTGCCACTTAATGGCCAGGGTCAACCCACCACACTGATAAAATGGTTATAGTAAGAAGATCTGGAGGGCAAAGATTAGGTTTTATACCAAAATAAAAGCAAGGTATTTCTCCTTTTCCACTCAGTTCTGACAATCTCTCTCTTGCTGATTTTTTTCTAGTTAATAAGTTCAATTAAACTCTCACTAGTGCAGAAAAAACATAGGATAGATTAATTCTAACTCTCAGAAGCTAGAGAGTTACCTTGGATTGTGGAAATAAAGGCTCAAATGCCTTTTCAAGAAAAGGGTTCATTACTTATCCAAGGTGGAATAGTTCCAACGGGAGAGGTTGCAATTTCCTTTCTTTTCCTCCCTGGTTATGAACCTCATTTGGAATGAAGAAGGTGTAGGCTAAAGTACATGTGTTATGAATCAGTCTTTCTCCTTCATATAAGTTCACTGGTCACTAATCTAATGAGAGGAAAAGACTGGAGAAAGTTTTTTACATCTTAAAACTTTGACTTGGCAGAAAGCTATTTGTTCTCCAGCTATACTCTTAATCCTTCAGCAAAATATCTCCCAGTTCCTTTGTAGGGATACTGAAGCTTCATGAGATTCTTTAGAATGAAAGGTATTATAAAACAAAATAATTACATAATTATCTGAACATAAAATACTGTTACTCAATTCTTATTCAATTGAACTTTGAAAGTGCGAAAGCCAGAAATGTGCATGTCCTTGGACCTGGATGGTCTTTGCATTGAAAATTTAATTTTCTTTGAAGGTCTTTCTTTTCCCTCAATGTCCCTCTATTCAAAGTTAATTTAAGACATACCCTGCTGAAATGCAGTGGAACAAGTACTATCTCTAATGGTGTCTTTGAAAGTTATGAAATGCTGCATAGCCCTCAGCAGTCTTCAGTAAATCTATTTTACTATGTTCCTTGTAAGATTTATCACGCTTCACTTTGTCTAAATAGGTATATGAGGAGCTGAAACACACATATACCGAAGAGTTCAAAACTTTTTCACCTCCTGGCATCAAAATTTTGGATGCTAATAATCCAGGCAAGTACATGGAGTTTGCTAGACATACCCAAGTAAACAATTCAGACTAAAAATAAACCAACAAAACCAAGAAAATTTTTATTTGGTCTCACTGAATCAAAACTTATACGTTGGGAATCAAAATTCCACTAAGGAGACAAGTCTACACAGGTGAGTACAAAATATCTTTTTGTATGGTTAAAGCTAAGCAAGGCTTCTTAAGAAGCCTGAATATTTCACAGAATCACAGAATGTGCTGAGTTGGAAGGGACCCAAAAGGATCATGGATTCTAAGTCAGTTTAAGGTAATTTGTATAAATTATCGTTAAAATGAATGTGTATCTTTGAAGATTCATAGATACACTATCCCCACTGTACACTTAGACCATATTCATGCTTTGGTGATACAAATGTCCAATCCTGAATTCTACTATTTTAAGAGTAGAGAAGATATGAGCTGATATTTAATGAAAATGCAACCTTGGGCAACATTTTAGAAGTGATCTAAATAATATTTTGATCTACATAAACAAGCAGTTGACAGTCAGCCCTTGGATAAAGATTAAACAGTCAGAGCTTTCTGGGTTTAATGTTTATATAAAGTGTGCTGAGAGTACCTAAGTTCTCTCCTGGGTTTCCATACTGCAACAAAAATATTCAGGCTCAAAGTTTTATCTGATTATCTGGACCCCAGATTGTTCCACTTTATTTTTCCTCTTCTCAGGCATTTTGCCTTGTCCAAAGAGAATAGAAATGTCACAAATCATATCACATATGAGGACTGAAGTTATTAGCAATACATAAAAATATTTTATCTTGATAAGGTATGTATTGCACAACACAAGTGAAATACTTTTGGGAGGAACATTGAATTACATTTAAAGGTCTTGAGAACAATGCTTGTAACAGTATTCTCATTGCCAAACAGTCTAATTGTAATGCTATAATTTCGTCATTAATGCATACTATTTGCATACAAATATCAACCAGTTTGTAATAAAACTACAGAAATGCCTTAAGAAATAACTTTGATATGGTTTAGATTTTATCATGTAAGAAAATGTATGATACTTTCCTTAATATTATTTTTCTCATCACCTTTGTTGACCCACAACCACCTTTGCTTAGCTATTTACACTTAGGAAAACTCTTTTAAGTTAAAATCAAAATACTGTCAGGTACTAGCTGTCCCATCCATCTACATACTCTATAGTTTCTAAACTGAGCCCTTGGCTGGAAAAGGATGTCCAAGGCTGTAATGTGAAGGTAACTGAGCGAAGCGACAGCTTTTGGGGCTCCTGATGAGTGAATGGCATGCATACTATAGCAGCAGCTTCAAGATCTAAGGCATGTTTTATTCATACATCTGGACAGAAATGCAGAAGAGCAATCTGCTGCCTTGCTTCTATCCTTTCCCTCTTCCTTCTGGGCTTGAGAAAACCGTAAGCTGCAGCTCCTGGTCTGACTGGGCAGAAGTACGCTGGGCCTTCACTGAGCTTCTGCAAGGGAGAAAAGGAAGGGAAAAGGCTTCTTTTTTTCCACAGCACTCCGATTGTGGATGAGGGAAAAGCAGAGCTGGGTCATACAGTACAGAAGAGATACTGAATTTCTCTGTAAAGGGCTCCGTGAGTTCATGGATGTACATGATGAAGCACCATCAGGAGGCTTTTGCTACTGTCGGTGCTGCTATGTGCTTAGCAATAAATACTGCATGCACAGATCAGGCCCTTGCATTGCTATTTGAGACAGCACGTGAACACAAATCTGGAATGTTTCTAAAGGATAATAAAAATGTAAAATGAAATAATTCAGCAGACTTCTGGTGACATCTCTGTCCTATGCAATTTACCATAGGAAATAAATCACTGAGACAGGAAACATATGTAGTGGCAAAACATGGGACTTGTCACATCAGTTCAGCATCAATCCATATCTGTCTAGTTAATTCAGGCTTGTGTTTGCTTTTTTTCACTGCAAACTTTCTTTCTAATGAAGATTTTAATGGATTTTTCAGAGCCCATAAATAGCTTTATATTTTGAATTACAAAATTGTTAGACATCTTGTTTATCTAGTAACATGAGAATATCTTATGGTTTCCTAAATATGTAAAAAACTTAATGCTTCAGGCAATAAACTTACCTATAAAATTATACACGTAGCTTTTTAAGTATACCATGTTGTCTGGAGCATGGAGATACTACTGAGACAACAGTGGAGGATCATTCAAGTGAAAATCGGTTTCAGACTTCTGTTGACTGTGAACACTTTCAGGCAGTGCTTTCTCCCTGATGGCTTTTTCATGATTTCCCCGCTGAATTTTCTTCTTAATACATTGGGATAAGTAAATAAGCCATTTCATTTTTATTTTCCCTTCCGTGAAATGCTTCTCAAGTAACTTGATTAATGTTCAAAACCAATATTTGAGCAGCCACATAATGTAATTAAAATTTCATAAAATAGCTATAATCATCCTAGCTTGGTAATAAGCAATCTTATTTATCACACAAATGATTTCTTTGGATTTTCAACAAGCACTTTATTTAGCTAACTAAATATTCTTTTTTTCTGCAGGAGGCTTGTGTTTTAAAGCAGACAATTGAAGTCACAGCCAGAATGCTTTGCCACACATAACCATTCTTTAATCACAGAGGGTTTCAGTTATGTGCACATCGAAGTTAGCCTGATTTATCCAGGAAAGTGTGCTTGACTGACTTTCATTTTAAACCTGTCTGCCCGAACTCCTTTTTTTACCTTGAAGTGATACTAAGCACACAATGATCCAGTATAAAGGTACAATGTTATGTGAACAGGATTTTTTTTTTGAGTAATGTGCAGCATTGTATTGGTCTCTTTAACACCACATGGGCCTTTAACACCACATGCTGTCAATAACAGTGACTGTGAAATCTGCTAGTTGCTGGAGAACCTTAGAGCTGAAGAGAAAGGCATTTTCAATTTTTCTACTGCTCCTTACATAATCTCTATTTCCATACTGTCCCTACGGTCCAATTCTATTTGAGACTGAATGACTTAAAGTGGAGTCCTACTTTAAAAGCGCTTTTGCAAAAACTGGTAGCATGAAGTTACCTATTTGCTATACCCCAATGGTTTCCAGACCAAATTTTCTTAGCTTGCTGACTAAAATGTCATTTTTTTCTGTGCATCTGTTCTGCAAACCTTCCAGGAGTCTGGAAAGTAAACTATGTTGTTTCTTCTATGCACAATACAATCCAAAAACCTTTCTGCTGGGCAAATGTTTCCTTTGGGTACAGCTGTGAAAGACAAAGCATTGCTTTCAAAGCTTCCCCTCATTTACCTCCCTTCACGTAGCCCAGGAACCACAGCGGGCCTGGAAAGGTGCTTCTTAGTACTTGTTTGAAGCTATAACAGAGAGGACTGTGTATATTTAACTGTTCCTAGTTATGCTGACAATATAAACTGCAGAAAACTGTCCCACTTTCTACTGCTGAACACATTCAGTTCTATAAGGATGACAGGATTGGAAAGGAAAGATGATAAAAAATAGTCAATTTTCCAGAAGTATAAACAGAAAAAGCTATTTGTAGAATGAAATGGTCCCTGTACACTACCAGTTTTAAGGGAAGATGCAGAGTTAAATATTATTCCAAGGTTCACAAGGAAGCTTTTCCTTTGTGAGAACACCAGTTGCAGCAGCTGATTTGTGACATTGTGTTGTAATCCAGGAGGAACTTGGAATATGACCAAAGGGCGTTACTAATATTCTGCATGACTAATTAGTGAACCTTCCTCTGGGTTCAAACATCCCAGTGTTTGCACAGATGATGCTTTTGTTCATCCATCATTTAAAATGTCTTGTAGCTGGAAAGCTAACAACATTCATAATAGACCATTCATAAAGCCCGCTGGTGGCGGGGGAGGTGGAGTGACAGTTCGCATTTTTCTGGTCTTTTAACTTCTTTGCTGCTGACTGTGATTGCAAACACCGTGTAGCTACTGCCACTGGGAAAGTGATTTCTCCTATTTTTTAGATAGAGAAGCTCAAATACATTGCATTAAGGCAATAGTCAACAGACAAACTAGTTCTGCTAAACAAAACCAGCTCCTGACAAGCTGGAACTTGTTGGATCACACTTCTGCTTTCACCAGGTTTTTACAAATGGAAACCGGAAAGGTAGGAAATGGAGTAAGGAGTGAAGCGTGTCCAAAATTTCACTTGATGTGGAGCCATGATGCAGAGTAGGTGTGCAGAGGAAGCTGCTGAGTTCTGTACTCTAGTTTTATTTTCATTGATTATCATAGCATCAAGGAAAAAAAAAAAAGGTTTGGAGGGACCTCTGGACATAATCTGAAAAAAAATGCCCTGCTCTAAGTAGTCAGGTGAGGCTGAACAGGACTCCGTCCATCACAAGGTATAAGTTCTACAGAAGCTTGACTCCAGGACCAATCCCCTTTGATCTCTGTGGTTCCTCCTCACCCTGACCTCTGTGAATTGCCTACATCTTCTTCAAGTGGTAAGCAAGAATTCCTAATATTTTTCAAGTCTTAAGCAAAGCTCCCGGAAAAAGAAGATTAGATTTATGGATTGGTCTTAAATACCATAAAAGCATTCGTAATTTCAAGTTATAATAATCCTTGTGGTTTGAAGTATGTCACTACTACAAAACCTAGACAGCAAGAAAAGTATTAAAAATTTGAGTATTTATTTTCATAGGCTTTGCTTTGAAGAGAATCTTGAACATCAAGCTCAAAGCTCCAAAAAGCATATTCCCCTTCAGAAAAACAGGTGGCACTAAATATTCTATCTTCTTTCACAGAGCCTTTCTTCTACACTCAATTTCCTTTCCCATTTCAGAAGCATTCTTATTAGAATTTCTCTGCAGAAAATCAATACATATTTCATAAGAATGAAGCTTTGAATCTTAAATGGAAATTGAACCTTACAAACCTTTACTTCCTCAAATATAAATCTGTTAAATGGACCCAAAATGGACCCCCAAAACGCCTGTTTCTTCCCCCATTTAAAGAATGATGTGCACAGATATAGACGGAAATTACTGGAGAACTCACACACTTGCAGAGTAGACAAGAATTATCCATGAGCAAGTCCTGGGAAAATCCTAAAGCTGTGTTCAACAATAGCTAATTATTGAACGAGATCCCTGCTGATGTTCTTTTCTGTTTCGTATTTGAATGACAAAAAAATTGTATGCAGTGTGAGCAGTGAATGTTAAATGCATATGTGCATGCATGCATAAGTGCACAGGTGTCTGCACCTGCCAGATGGGGAGTCTTTATGACTGCTGTGTAGAAATTCTCTTTCTGAAAAGAGAAAAGAATAGCCTGCTAAAAATAAAATACCGCTCAATGAAAGACAGATATTAGACACACGATTTGTTGATATCTGTGTAGCTATCTCAAAATGTCTGCTAATTTTGGAAATGCAGGTGCTGACTGTAAGAGCTGAATGGATGACTTTCACTGACTGCAGAAAAATGGATTTTAGGATTTAATTCTACCATCTGAAGATCAAACACACTCAGTGGTGCACAGTCCTTGCTCCTGAATAGAACCCCTCTGGAGAAATGTTACTTACTAGTCAAGGCAAAAAGCCCCCAGGCCTTGTTTACTACATTTTTAGTAACTGTATATTATGAAGCAGAAATTACAGGCAAGCGAAGGGCTTCATTAAAAGAATAGAAACAATATGACTCCTCTTTGTATTGACTGCACGATTACCAAGTGTTGCATTAAGCTTTTTCTTTCTTAACTTTTTTCCTTGGGAATGTAAGTATGATCTCATCTCTTGACATATGATCACAGAATCACAGAATAATTTTGGTTAGAAAATACTTCCAACATCATTGACCAAGCTTTGACCAAGCACTATCATATCAACTACACCAGCGCACTAAGTGCCACATCAAGCACTTTCTTGAACACTTCCGGAGATGGTGACTCCACCACTTCCCTGGGCAGTACATTCCAATGTTTAACACCCCTTTCCATGAAGAAATTCTTCCTGATGTCTAACCTGAGCCCCCTCAGGCACAGCTTGAGGCCATTTCCTCTCATTGTATCACTTGTTGCCCGGGAGAAGAGGCCGACCCCCACCTTGCTACAACCTCCTTTCAGGTAGTTATAGCGAGTGATAAGGTGACCCCTGATCCTCCTTTTTGTCATTCTTAACACCCCCAGTTACCTCAGCCACTCCTCATAGGACTTATTCTGCAGAGCCTCAACCACGTTCATTGCCCTTCTCTGAACACGCTCCAGCACCTCAATGTCTTTCTTGAAGTCAGGGGCCCAAGAGTGGACACAGGACTCGAGGTGTGACCTCACCAGTCTCAAGCAGAGAGGAACAATCACTTCCCTGGTACTGCTGAATTAGTCTTCAGCATAGTACCAGAGTTTCATCATATGACAAAAGCGTAAGTGGAACAAGGTGATAAGACTGCAGAGAAGTATCTATTAGGAGCAAATAATTTTAGCCCCTAGAGCTCTAGGAAAGCTGTTTTTCCCACTGAAGAGGGTCAGGGGAAGCCTTGATGAGGCTAAGGTTATGGTTCCATGCACATTAATGCAAAGTCTGAGCATTCCTGAATCACTAGGGCAGTACAAAATAGGATCAGGCATGAACCAAACAACTAAACACATTTTTGCCCGATTATTCTGAAATTTCCCCAGTTGTCCCCTGTGCCTTAGAGACCACCAAAGCCAGTTCCAACTGACTGATGTTGCAAAAATCCCTTGCATCCTGAAGTCCATTGATTCCAAAAGCCTGTAAAAGTTGGCAAATCACACTGCTCATTTGCCTTAATGTGGAATCATCCAGAAAGGTAAACTGTGGGGACCTCTCTACTCAGAGAGTCAAAGTACAGTCATTCTGCAGGCCACTGGAAATCACCACTAACCTCTTTCGGATGACAGTCCTAGCTGGTCTGGCAAACTACAGGGCGTCCGGCCCTTGCTCATGTTCAGTGGTGTTAACCAGCACCCCCAGGTCCTTTCCCACTGGGCAGATTCCAACCACTCTTCTCCCAGTCTATGGTGCTGCAAGGAATTATTGTGACCCAAAGGCAGGACACGGCACTTGGCCTTGTTGAACCTCATACAACTGGCCTTGGCTTATTGATCCACCCTGTTCAGATCCCTCTGCAGAGCCTTCCTACCCTCCAACATATCAACCCTCCAACTCACCTTGGTGTCATCTGCAAACTGATTGAGGGTGCACTCAATCCCCTCCTTCAGGTCATCAATAAAGACACAACTGGCCCCAATGCAGAGCCCTGAGGAACACCACTTGTGACTGGCTGGATGGAACTCCATTTACCATCACTCTCTGGGCCCAGACATCCAGCAGAATTTTTACCCAGTGAAGAGTACACTTGTTCAAGACATGAGCAGCCAGTTTCTCCAGGAGCAGCCAGTTCCTGCAGGAGAATGCTGTGGGAAACAGTGTCAGAGGCTTTACTAAAGTCCAGGTAGACAACATCCACTGCCTTTCACTCATCTGCTAAGTGGGTCACCTTGTCATAAAAGGAGATAACGTTGGTCAAGCAGCACCTTTCACAAACTCGTGCTGTCTGGGTCTGATACTTTGGTTGTTCTGCACATTCTGCCTGATGGCACTCATGATGATGTGCTCCATGACCTTCCCTGGCACTGAGGTCAGACAGACAGACCTGCATATCCCCAGATCCTCCTTCCAACCTTTCTTGTAGGTGTTCCATTAACTTATCTCCAGTCAACTGGTACCTCCGTGGTTAGTCAGGACTGCCAGTAAATAATTGGAAGTGTCTCTGTGAGTACTTCTGACAGCTCCCTCAGTACCCTTGGGTGGATCCTTTCCAACCCCATAGACTTTTGTGTGTCTGAGAGGTGCAGCAGGTCCCTGACCATTTCACCTTGGACTATGGGGGCTTCATTCTGCTCCTCATCCCTGTCTCACAGCTCAGGGGGCTGGGTACCCTGAGAGAAACTGGTCTTACTATTAAAGACTGAGGTAAAGAAGGTATTAAGTACCCCAGCCTTTTCCTCATGCTCTGTCACTGTGTTTCTCCATTTCAGTTGGAAAAGACAATCACCTAGTCCAACTGCCTGACCACCTCAAGGCTGACTAAAAGTTAAAGGGTATTATTTAGGGCATTTTCCAAATGCCTCTTAATCACTGACAGGCTTGGGCATCAACCAACTCCCCAGGAAGCCTGTTCCAGGGTCTGACCACCCTCTTGGTACATGCAAAGCTCTGCCTCTAAGAAGGAATAACTGTGCGCCAGGACACAGTGGGGACCACAAGGTGGAAAGCAGCTTTGCCAAGAAGGCCCTGTGGACCCTGATGGACACCAAACTAGATATGAGACAATAATGTGCCCCTGGGGCAAAGATGGCCTGCAGACTTCTGGGCTTCATCAGGAAAATCATCGCCAGCAAGACAATGGACATGATCCTTCCCCTCTACTTCTACCCTACCTGTCTACCCCTAATTTGATGAAAAAGAAAAAAATGAGTCAAGATAGAAGTAAATATTGGCAACTACACTATCCCTCTCAATTTTGAGTGTAAACCAGTTTCCTTTGTGCCTTCCTTTTAACTGTTTTTTATCTATCACTGAAATATGAGGCATTTCTCATATTTCTATCACATTTGCTAAGCAGATTTTAAATTATAATATTCAATGAATTATCTCTTTCACCTTCCTCACATCTGTATAAATGTTTACTTGTTGCTCAAACACCTCTCCATACTGTCCCTTTTAGTTCTTACTAAACTTCTTTCTTCAGTGCTAAAAATACAGGGAATAGTACCTAAGAAGTACATAAAAAAACCTGGCAGAGAACCTGGAGTCACCATATGCAAATGAAAAAATCATGAGCTTTGCTACGTCACTAGTGATACAATCATCGGTCTTTTGATAATTCAAATACAGAAATCTATGTGTTCTCTTGTGCCCAAGTAACAAACACGTACTTTGGTCTAAGCAATTTGATATTTTCTGACCTGCAGATGTTAAAACCCACGTATGAACCAATAAATCTAGCTATTAAAAAAGAAAAAAAAGCTGAAGTGAAGCTGGGATTTTATTACTTCACTGAATCAGATCATTAAAGTTGAGTTATAGCCCATAACAAACCAAAAGGATGAAATTATGAAATGCTGGTTCTTTGCAAAAAAAATTAAAGTACTATGGCTTTATTTTTATCTCAGAAAGTCAATGTTTGTTCACTTAGCAGCTTTCCTAGATGCAATGAAAATTTATATGAAAAGCTCTAGGCAGCACTATTAAATTATCTCCTCACTCTTTGATAGAGAAACATGCAGAACACAGATATCTTAATAGAGAATATGTATAGATAATGCACCCACGTAACCTCAGTGGGATAGAAATGGGCTGAAGTGCAGAGAAACATAGTTGTCTGTTGCAAGAAACTTGGTTTCTTTCTGTCACTCCTGCTTTTGAAAGAAAACAGAGGAAACAGTGTATGTAATTCTCACTTATAGTTAGCTTCTGTTTTCTGAAAACAGACTAAAATCTGTCACTTGTACTTCATATTTTCAGTGGAACTTCTCCAGTGAGACTTTAATCTTTAAATCCTGCCAAGTATCACAGGATCTTCAAACATATATGATAAAATACACATGATCAGACATGGAAAGGAGTATTTTTTCCTCTTGATGAATCATACAGTCTCCAACTCCAGTTAGACATAGTTTTAGTGCACTGGAACATAGGACACACTGTAGATGGGAGAGCAGATAGGAAACTACAGAAATTTGTCCTTGCAGTAGCTGTTTTTAGTATCCCAAAATCCTTAATTTGTGAGAAACTGAAATTTATAGCACATGGACTTTTGACTGCAGAGTTATCTAGTAGAATATGACTTAGAAGAAGCACTTCCAGGAATATTCTTCTTTAGACATGGCCAATAACAGTGAACCCAAAATCCTCTTCACTTTAAAGGGAACTGAGGAACCAGTCAACCTGGTGTACAGATCATATCATGCAGATCATATTCAATCCACGCTCAAAATCAGGAAGGAAGCTGCGCCCCAACCTCAGTCACTAGGTCCTAAGGTCCAAGTCCATGGACTCAAGCTGGAAAGCTTAGGGATTTTCTGTATTAACAAGAGAACATAAATAACGAGCTGTGAACTACTTGTGCAGTTCATGGGAATGGTTTACATTAGCAATATCTGTTTTGTGTTTTTACTAAAAAAAAATGATAATATCCTATAAATTAGTGAAAAAGGGGAGGGGAGGGGAGG